>CM040239.1:100806710-101189659 GCA_022545495.1 Chrysanthemum lavandulifolium | reverse complement strand
AAGAAAATCTCACTAAACCTATAACCACTCATTTAATGCTAAAATTTGAAAAGTAAAAGTGCTAACTATTTATACTATTAATAATATAGATGTTCTACTTTCGAAAAATATATATCTATTATGTAATAAAGTATTTGAGACATGCTAAATGAGGAAGGTTTAAAGTGAAAAACATTTGCACACCATAAAAAGAGTCATCGGGTACCCGCCGCCGCATTACATGGGTACCCTTCTAGTATCTTTAAAATACTTAAGTTTTTAACTAAAAAAAGGATATATCATAAATCAGAGATTTCATGCTCTTCAAATTGATGCACATATAATAAATTTTAAAACATACAAGTTTATTACTCCCCCGTCCGTATCATTTGTCTACGTCTACATTTTCGAAAAACCGAACCGCTAAAAATTGAATGTTTCAGTTTTGGGTTTTACAAAAAACGAACATTTCGGTTCGGTTTCGGTTTTAGCCAAAAACCGACCCAAACCGAACCGTGCACACCCCTATGTTTTATGATAGTGTAGGTTTGAAGCATCGTTGGTATGTTTGTTTTTGCTTAGTTTTGGGCTGAGATGTGAGATTCATCCACATTCATTGTACTTAATTGTGTTGTGGAGTAAAAAATTTTACCGAGGAAACCCTTTAAAAAAGGTATTTTTTTGGTAAAAGGTGTATTATGAAGCTTGTTTTGTCGGATTTTTAGACACACAAATAAAGTTTCTTCATAAATGTCCTTCCAAGAAAAAAATTATTTGCAGTCGATGTGTATGCACGAGTAAAGACTAATAATATACAAGACAATACACATTTTAACTTGAAATTTGTGCTAAAAGATTTTAGCTAACTCACTACAACATTCGACCTATTTGCAGAGGATTTTTTTCGAGGGTTTTGGCGAGGACAAGTCCTTGCCAATAGTCTTTGGCGAGGACATGTCTTCGCCAAAGAGTCCCGCCTATTACTCGTCGCTAATGTCTTTGACGACGACGGATTTTAACTTTTACCGATGACAAAGTGGGACTCATGCATTTCTTTGTCAAAGTTTACCATCTGGGCCCACAAGACATCTGGCGAGGACTTATCCTCGCCAAAGACTTTTAATTAATTAGTGAATTAAACCGATTAATTAGTTAATTAATCATTTAATTAACTAATTATATATAATTAACTAAATTAGCAGCCCAAATTGGTTAGGCCCACCAGAGCTTTGGCGAAGACATGTCCTCGCCAAAAGAACAAATATTAAAAGGCTAAAATAGACATTGTCCTCGCCAATAGCCTTGTACTTTTAGCAGCAAAGTGCTGCATTCTGCATATTTTTCAGTTTTTTTTTTCAAATTGTTTCCCAAACAATCTACCTGCAATGACCCAAAAATACAATGTATAGTGACCCAACAACAACATACCAATTCGCTAAACATTTATTCACTGACAAACCCGCTAAAACATTATTCAAACATGTCCATACACATAAATATCAGCTAAAACATACCAATTCGCCAAAATGGTTCAAAAACAAAAGTCACACAAATATTCGCATACATGTCCATACCCATAACCACAAATATCCGCAAATATAACTACACCGCATGCAATAATACCTACTGCCCATCCCCATTCCCATCACTATCATTGCTTTCATTCCCGCCGAGGAAGTAAAATGTTTGCTAACTCGATAAACTCGTATTTTTCAAGAAGGACACCATTTGAGTGAGTTGATTTTGTGTGGCCTCGACATCCATTCTAGTCGTAACAAGATCTTTTGCATGTTTATTCATCATCTCATTGCTTTCTTGTTGCAAGTATGATAACGCACCTTGGGTTTGTGAACCGAACACCGACGACCTCCCAACGCAGCCTACATTTCTACCTCTAGTTAACTCTTATCCTTACACCACCACACTCATCACCACCACCCGACTTAGTAGCTATGCAAATGGAGCCACATAAAAAATTAAAGTATACCTGTGGAGCATGAGATGTAGTGCTGAGAAAATCACATCAACCTAAAAATCGTGGTAGACTTTACTATGCATGTCTTCGTTCAAAGGTGAACAATCAGAAGTTTTTTGTTTATGTAATATATAAATAATTTGGTTGTTAAAAGATATTCTTATGATTCCTTACTCAGAACAACCAACACAAAAGATTATTAATGTGGATATTTTATATGAAAAGATGAGCTCTACCTCCGTATAAGTTCTTCTCCTAGACCTTCAAACACCCCAAGTTCTTCTCGGGGACCTTCAAGAACTCCAAGTTCTTCTCTCGAGACATGTTGGATATGCACCAAGTCTTGAAAAGGCATTGTGCTCAAAATGCAAGATCTTGCTTGTCTCTAAAGATAAAGATATTTGTGGCAATACTAGATATGAAAAAGCATCATGAGGACCACACATATCAATCAGCTGCAATACGTCATGAGCTTTTTAATGACATGGAAAAATTTCGTGTGGAGTAGTTTTTCTTTTAGCCAAATCAATATAGCATTTCGAGTCGTCGTTTAAATTTGTACTTAACTTTATGCAATTTTTTTGGGTACAAGGGTTAATTCACCCCAGTAAATTCAATTTCACCAAAAACATTGAAGTACGAATGACATGGGTGAATCCCATGCCCACAGCCTGATCGGGGCGACAAAAAATGCACAACATGTGCAACTTACATGTAACCACTATATAAGAATGACTGGCCATGCTTATAACTAACAACTACAATGACTATACAAAGAGATATAAAAATGAGAATTAAGCGCTAGCTTTACTCAGGATAACATCTGAGCTATAGTCATTATAGTACTTCCAATCAACTTCCATGCGATCTAGAAAGCTCAAAAAATAACATGAGGCACGTCTGAAATCCACATTGAAGCTTGAAACAAATGAAGAAGCCCTAACCAAGGCACACCTGCAATGTGTTAGTAGAAAAAAACCTACGAACACATCGTCCAATGATGCATCGAACCTTTGACCCAACCTCTAAAACAACAATAAGCATGTAACACTAAACCAAGATCTTGGATAAATAGCTGACCAAAGTCTCACAATACATCAACATCACCCCATGTATATGGATGAAACCGATGCAAACCAAAAAAATCCAACATGGGATGAATCATCTTCATGATACCACAAAGACGAACGAAACATGGAGTGTAAGGATCCGCAAAGGACATAATACAACCCCAAGAGCATCACGATCAATTGCAATAATAAAACATAATCAATGCCCTATTATACGCAATTCAGATCGAGAAAACAAGTAATAAGGTTATGCAAGCCCTAACCACCAATTGGCCACCATAACCGACCAACACTTTACTCATAATGTCCCAAGATCTGAGAACTGTTAATGAATTATGGCTACCACAGATCGGAACAGAAGTAAAAATGAGGCATAGGGTTCATCCAACCAACCCTAACGTATCAAAAAAAGGTCTCAAGATACACCATATTAGATTTACGACCAGTAAGACATCTGAGACATGCAATACGTGGTTTTTGAACAAGAACCACAAAAACTTAAGTTCCACTCTTCCAAACCCACGTAAACTGAAGATAAAACCGCTACACAAGGAACCCCACGTCCATGTAAAACAACATCATAGCCAACGTGCAAAGAAACAGAGACCCAGACAATGGTCACATTAAATCAGATAATAGAACGAACCTTAAAAAGAATAGGGTATCTTTTTTTCCATGATAGCCACCAAAAGTACGATCGACCAAAACTATGTCAATCCAAACAACAAGAGCAGATCGTACCAAAAATAACAGATCCATAAGATCTCCTTGTTAAGAACCATACGGACATACCCAAAACCGAAAACAAACACTAGTGAAAATGATTAAAAGGATAGTCGTATACACTACGCGATTAGGGTTTATAGAAAAACCGACAATCAAGAAACCCTAAATAAAAAGCCAATTAAAATAATCGAGAGATTGAAAAACGATTAGGGTGTAAATAAGGAATACGATCTAAAAGATGTAATGATACTTTATGCCATTTTTTAAATCAAATAAACGCAGGCGGTTTATTTGAATGTGTTAATTAATTATTAAACTTTTATCAATTTGGAATGTAATTCATATGTTTTACCAAGCTAAATTTTCTCTTCGAGCTATAATGCTACACATTCGGTTGTCAAAGAAGTATTGGCCATCATGGGATACAAGAAAACAGTTGTCTTGTATTAGGTCTTAAACTCTAGGAATAACCCAACTTTGTGACAGGCTCAAGAGCATATTATGCCTTCGGTGAATCGATGAGTGGCTCAATTCTTTTAAGGGTGAATTTGAATGACACAAAAGAACTTTTGTCCCAAACACCGAAGAAACAAAAAGTCCCACAGTACTTTATTCAAACCATTCTCATTCCAACAATGGAACTAGAATAAGTTGAGTTAAGATTTATAATTTGAGTGTCTATGTTGTTTATATCGTTAAAACTTATTCATAAGAGTAGTATAAAGTTCGACCACTAAATGTGTTTATAAAGTTCGCTCATAGTCGTATCAAAGGTATCACAATTAAGCGGTCAACAACTTGGTCAAAGGCTTTGGCAAGGACATGTCCTCACCAAAAAGCCAAGCCACGTCACCAACATCACTCTGCTAATCACTAAGTGCAAGTTAAGCATATGATTAACGATCAATTTTAAATCAAACCTTTTGAAATGACATGTCCTCGCGAAAGAGTTGGCGGGAAATTTTAGAGGAAACGAATAATGTAAATGAAAATTGGGGAAAAATGAAAAGTGGTCAACCTTTTGGCGAGTACATGTCCTCGCTAAAGGTTTCATCATTTTCTTTTATAAATATTATGGCATATTCAAAGACTGAAAGTCAAATTTTTTGGTCATTAGTGCCTTTTGGCGAGGACATGGATGTCCTCGTCAAAGGGTCGTCGCCTGTCATGCTTTTCCTTGTTGTGAGTTGCAACGAGTCCCACTTTCTCTAGAATGAGAGTGAAGGTAGTAAAAAGAGAAGGAAAAAAAACTTGTGGACATTATAACAAACAGAGTTGTGTAAGCTTAGGAATATAAGTTGTGTAAGCTTAGGAATATAATTAAGAAAAATAAAACCCTACATATATAAGGAAGACAAAAATAGAGAGTGGGCTAAGAGTATGGAACAAAAACAAATAAACACAACACACCTTACAATTCTTCCTTATCTTTCCATGCTCATAATATCTTTCTCTGTGAAAGTCCCTTATTATTGATGTGATTCTCCACCATACTCAAACTTTTTCAAAAGAAATTAAAGAAAGAGATAGCTCTCAATTAGTGACCACCCAAATCATCATATGGTTTTCTCATCACTTCCTTCCTATCTAGATCATCCCAGTTGGCCTCAGCAGGTAACTCAAAGAATGGCTTTGGTTTCAGTTTCATATACTTTTTCTATGGCAAAAATGGACTAAGCTAAGGAGCAATAAAAAACGAACACAACGTATGTGATCGGTCTATGTTCACAAGCACGAACACAAATCTTTTATGTATTCACATAAAAGGTGTTTCAGTGTTCTTGTTTGATTGATTGTAATTATGTTTTGTACGTGTTTCTTAATTAACAGGTCCTAAAACTTCAAAAAAAAAAAAACAAACAAAACAAAAATAAAGGTTATTAGCTACTTTTCTTATAAATTCATATAAAAAGACAATGATATCTTATATTCTTAGTAGAATATACTCACATCGTGATTTTTTTTTTTTTTTTTACAGCAACCAACTGGAGGCTTTGGTGGTAGTGGTGGCGGCGGAGGGGATCATCATGATATTTCTCAGCTTCCGCCACCACTGATGCCACCACCTCCACTGCTTGGAGGTGATGGAGATGGAAGATCTATACACATATCGGATCATGGAAGGATGACTAAGCTGCCACAGCCAGATACCACAATGAAATGCCCTAGATGTGAATCTACTAATACAAAGTTTTGCTACTTCAACAATTACAGTCTATCACAGCCACGTCACTTCTGCAAGACTTGTCGGCGCTACTGGACAAGAGGTGGCGCGTTGAGGAACGTGCCAGTGGGTGGTGGCTGCAGAAGAAACAAGAAAAGTAGCAAGGGATCAAGGGGTTCTCGGTCTAAGTCCCCAGGAGCAAACACAAGTTCCACTAGTAGTAATCCAATTTCACCTAATAGTTGCCCGAGTGATATATTAGGGCATGTATCTCACAACACTAGACCACAATTTCCCATTATGCACCCCTTGCATCACTATGGAAGTGGAAATCCTGGCTTAACATTTGGGGGTGGAAATGCAAATGATATGACTAATCTTGGTCAAGATAGCAATTACCCTAGTAGCAAATTTACTCACTTTCCATTTTTGGAAGGTGCTAATGGCGGTATGTATGGTGAAGGCCCATCAATTACGGTGGACAAGATGGAGGAATGAAGATGGAGGCAAATCATCATAATCAGCAACAACAACATCAAGGAATGAATTTGTCTAGAAATTTTCTTGGTATTTCAGGAAATGATCAGTTTTCGGGACTAGCAATGTTGCATGGGGTACAACTGATCTAACAGGCATCAATTCTACTTCTACTACTACCACCCATCTCTTGTGATTTACATATTGTTTTCCCATCTTTCCATTCTAAGCTTGCGGCTTTTCGCTTTTTTGCACAAAAGCCATATATATTGTGCATCGCTAGCAATTGAAGGATTAGCATTCAATGCGGCATAGTGTGAAAGTAAACCTCGCATTTGATCGAAATTCAGGAAAGTTGTACTGGTATGAAGGAAATTGGTGGAAACCCTAGGTTATAGTGGCTTAATTTTAGTAAGATATATATATATACATATAATTTACTTTGCTTATTTGTTAAGATTATAATTTGTAAGTTGCAATGTACTACTGTCAAGTGTGTTAATTTCTTTTATATGTAATCTTGCTTACGTTAATGAGCTTTTAAGTTTCATACTTACACATAGTTTACTACTTTACTTTAGTCTATCTCTTCTAACATACACACTTTTTGCTAGAGAAAATATGGCTCTAAAAATTCCATTCACCATCAAGATACTATCATATTAAACTTTTGACCGCTTTTAGGGTTTTAAATGTAAATTAGCATTTTAAGGTGAGTTTCAAGTTAATTTTAAACTTGATGGTCAGAATTCGACTTTGATCTTATTTTCTGAAACAGCATCTGATATGAATAAACCGGTTTTTATTCAACAACAAACACAATTTTCATCGAAAAAACGAGTTAAAGGCTATATGTTAGATTTCAGCCACCACGCTTGACAAACACCTCGTTGCATGAACCGGTGTTGATTTAGTAAAAGCGGTGAATGATAACTTATATTTTAATTTTTGGGTACGTACTGTTTTTGTGACAATCCAAAAGCGTATCATGGATGATGAGTTCAGGATGTGTATGTAATTAGTGATGCTATACGAATTGGGGAATAATACCCTTTTCCATGGTAAAAACTTTGTGCAAAAAATGTTTGAGATGCTCATTATGCTTCTATATGATACCAGAACCATCTTTACATATTCTTGGCTAAAGTAACTTCATAAATGTAACTACTTACTTGCCTTGACTATGACCAACGTCTTAATTGAAGGTAAAAAAAATCTCTGACATTCCCTTCAACTCCCTATTTTCTTGAAAACTGGAGTATATATTTCTTATATCATATCATAGCAATGATAAATAAATACATATGTACAAATGTATTTGTAGGTTTGATGGTTAAAGTGTAACGTATATTTGGTGTAAAGAGTATCATTGCAGGTTCCAAATCAAAGCGTACAGTTTCTTACCACGTTGGAGTGGCTCAATATCCTTTGTAACGCCATCTCCGCTAATATGCACTATAATTCTTTGCTCCCGTTTTATTATAGCAAGTGTGCTTCATATTTCTCACTGTGAGGATGGTAACTGCAGTGTGAGTATTGGATTACCTTCATGAAAGAAAATGTAGCCAAAATATGTGAACTTTATAGTAATGAGGCTATTGATATTGTGCTATATGCTATTCTTACTTGGAATGGTTTATAGTTCCAATATTGTTATAAGAAATGTAGTTACTACTAGTGTGGCCGGAATGTGAAGAATTAGTATTGAGATCTTTAATTAGATTGTATGCTGTTATGTTGTTGTGGATCATGGGGTATGTCCATTGATATTGTTTTATTGTATCTTTGTAAACGTTTATAAGTTTGAGCTAATATATTCTTCAAAAAAAAAGTTATTTAATGTATCTCTTACCTTCTCAGAATGGTTGATACGGAAGAATTTCACCGCAGTCTCTATAAACACCTTCAGACGAAACACTTGGAGACAACCCAAACTATTATCTTCTATATGGCTCCTGGTCAGCGTTCTAGCGATAATATGTTAGAATGACTACGCAACTGGCCTCGTACTTCATCCCCTTGTAATTCATTCCTTCATTCTACCGTCTTGCTAGTAGCCAACATGATTTTAGGTTAGGAAAAAAGTTTTAAATAGCGCACGCTTCACACTTACCATAAGCTGTCATTCGATCCATTTCCTCCCATGCATGGGCGAATCCATATGTAAAGTACTAATTCTTGTTGAATCACAACCTGTAATCATATCCTTCTTAATTCTGTTGGTACTGATGTTAATTTCATGATATTGTTTTACTCGATTCGGGACAATTTCACTGACTCGATGCTTACATCCTTGTCAAGCCCAAAAGGAAACAATATATGAAGTTAATACGGAGTAAATTAATAAACTCTATTTTTAGACTTGGTTAAATATATATAGTCCCCTTTTAGGTTGTAATAAGCTTTTGTATTGCTCGAGTAATTTCTTAGCTTCTAGCTAGGTTGAATTGGTTGTTCAATTGAAAAATTACACTTCGTCGGTTTCTATAAAAAAATGTCTTTGTAAAAGTTTTATTTTCTAAATAAGATAGAAGGTATAGCAATTTGCTAGGTACGGACATGGTAGAATTTTAGCTAGAAATTTTACATGAGTATGATAGCGACAAGGCACAAGAGATTTGAGCAGTAAGGTACGATTAAAATAGCAAGTAGCATTGAATTCTGTTGTTGCTTTTTAAAGGCTAACATTTGAGCAAACTCCCATTTCGAAAGTGAAGAAATTTTGTTATCAAGCCCATGCTTTAAGAACCAAGTCAGGACCAGTGTTTGTGTACAAGTTTAACTGTGTGTAATGTCTGACTACAACTGCATTTTTTTCTTTAAAAACAGAGTATTGAATCTTGATCTTGATGATGTGGCATTCCATACTATTAAATGTGAAAAACTGATTTACCTTTTACAGATTTCAATTCTATTGCTCGTATTTCTAGGAGTCAATTTTCACATGTTCAAGGTAGATACTCTTTCTTTACTAGGATATTTGGTTTTAATAACTACGAATCGAGATGGTTACTTGATTAAGCATTTGACACTTTTTGTTAATTTATTAGACAATAATCCGATTAAATAACAAGAAGATATGTCATTTAGTGACTAAACAAAACTGTCATAGCTAGAAAGCCTAAAATTCGTCAATAAAGGCATCCTGGCCTTTTCTTCTTTAATTTATAAAAAGGTACATGTCATTACTACATTCTGGTTTATTTTGGGTGCTACTACGAATACATCCGGCTCATTTCTACATTCTCCACTCTCTCTTTACTTTTTTTACAGTACATCACAAATTTTACCAGTTTTTGTTTCATATTTTTTGTCGGTTTAATACTTTTAACTTATTAAACTTTATATTTTATGTTATTTACTTTCAGTTTTATAATTTTAATATAAACAAAATTGTAAAAAAAAAAAAAAAAAACATGAAGGGTGTATTGTTGGTGTTTTAGAAGTACCAATAACTGATCAATTTTTTTGTCAGATAATATCTAAAAGTTTAAACCCAGTTTATGTGTGTTATCTCTGCCTAAAATTCCAAATATACTTATTCTTAAATAAATAATATTACGAACTCCTTATTTCTTCAGTATCTTGACTACATATAATGAAAAAACAAACTTTTTTTGAAAGTAAAAAAGTGAAAATTAAAAATGCATGGTTGGACACGAAAACTATTGAAGGAAACACGGCTAGAATCAATAAAATTCGAAAGTTTATTTTAGGTAGGTAAATAAAAATTAAGTGGATTTGTTCTAATTAACCGTTTTCCCATTTAAAATATGATCAAACCTTTTAAATATGCAACTTAGTTATGAAACTTTCACTAGAAGCTTTTTATTATGCTTACTCAACATCTAAATAACTTGAATATTAAAAGTAGTTGTTCATCCTTCTCAATTTTCATCACGAGTAAAAGTATGACACCATCATCATAATCTATTTCTACAGTTTTGAGTTTTCTTACACTTATAATAATAGTTGGATTTCATAGTCATAATTTTGATTTTGATCTTGCAGGCTTATGTTTAAAACAGATTTGCCCAATAGTTTAATGATATGCAATGCTTGTGATTTAAAGGTAAATTTATTTAAAATCTTTAGTTTAGTTTGAACAATGAATTTTGATCTTCTCAATTTCTAAATTGATTGGTTCTTAATAGTATCGATCAGGATCTTTTTCTTTCGTCTTAGGCTGCATGCAGTAGAGCCAATCTTGTGTCGATCGTGGGTGCCTCGATCGAGTGAAGGATCGATTGTCCTTGATGTGGCGAATCGATCGTCCAATGTTTTTCACACAACTTGGTCGCAGGTACGATCGGGTATTTCAAACGTTTTCATATCAAAAACTAACCGCTTAATGCAACGGTTTAAAAAAAATTACCTTTATAAATACACAATACAAACACACTTCAATCCACAAATCTATTTCACACAATTCAAACTCAAAATACTTCTCAACACAAGATTTAATATGGCTTGCCGTCTCCTCATTCCTCAGATGACTCGCATGCGGGAGCATTCGATTAGATATATGATTTATGTATTTAATAGCGTTTTATATTTAATATATTATTGTTTTATTTAGTATTGTATCATTTTAATTATTAATGAAATTTTATTTTGTGCAAAATGTTTTTTTTTTTTTTTTTTTTTAAATAAAAATGAACTTGTCGCCTCTTTGGGCACCTAATCGCCGAAGGTCATTTGAGAGAAAGCTAACGTGGCGGGAAAATAAGAGGATTGGGGCTCCTTATTGGGGCGCCCTTAGTCGCCTCCAGTGAGGATTCAATCCCTTACTTTTCATTGTCACGTGTTTTCTCTCACAAATGACCTTCAGCGATTACAGTGCCCAAAGAAGGCGACAAGTTCATTTAAAAAAAAAAAAAAAAAGAAACATTTTAACACAAAATAAAATTTCATTAATAATTAAATGTTACAATACTAAATAAAACAATAATATATTATATCTAAAACGATACAAATACATAAATCATAAATCTAATCTAAATGTTACCCGCATGCGAGTAATACAAGGAGTACGATAACCGCAAATCCCTCGATGCGAGCCAAATCTTCCTCGTCTAGCGAGGTTCCCCGTAGCTCGAAGTTGGTAGTCGGGTTGATGCACCTACACCATCTTTTTCGTTCTCCGGTAGCTCAATTGATTTTGGTGTCGACGTTGTCCGATACCTTTTGAACACACCGCCACAACTTGTCGCAATCTCGCGATCTTTGCGGGCTTGATCTTTCAAAATTTGTCTATCACTTTTCGTTCGGGCGTAATGTCGTTGCAACTCTTGTAGTTTTCTCTCTCATTCTTTCTCCGCCTTCGTCTAGTCAAACAATTCGAGCCTCATCGTCGTTATTGCATTGATTTTGAACGTACACTTGCATATCTTCAACGGAATGGGGGAGACGGCAAGCCATATTAAATCTTGTGCTGAGAAGTATTTTGAGTTTGAATTGTGTGAAATAGATTTGTGGATTGAAGTGTGTTTGTATTGTGTATTTATAAAGGTAATTTTTTTTTTTTTAAACCGTTGCATATAAACTGTAAGTTTTTTGAAATTAAAACCTTTAAACTCGATCGTGATCGTGACCAAGTGGAGTTATTGTTTTGGCGATCGACTGGCTTCACAACAGGGACTACTGCAACCAGCTTCTTTCGGTTAGTTCATGTTTTTGGGTACCGAATGTTTGAAAGCATGATCAATCACAAAAAAATTGTACGTACTTGCAACAATTTTACATAATCACACCACATGTTCGATACAATGCACATATAAATGCACCCATATTTTATGAGTCTTTTCAAATCATGAGAACCATTATCTTTGATGTACATATCACATGTGCTATAAGACTACAGTGGTAATATAATATGTTGCTTAAAGGTAACTTCATTAGAGGGTGATAGCAAATTAATTTTACTCACACATTTGTTAACTCATTGTGATACTTGTGACTTGAGATGTCTTAAGGAAATTGGAAATATATCTTTGCGGACTTTACATTTTACGTTGTTAACATTTTTAAGAATATGTAATGACTAAACGTGTTGTCGATATATACCTACCGGTTACAAAATAAAGTTTTATGCAAACTATAAATGCTACAAGTAGATAAATTAATTATCTTTGTGACAGTCACAGGTTACAAAAATGATGGAGGAGCTTTGATGCTAAATAAGGTATCTTTGTGACAGTCACAGGTTATAAAAATGATGGAGGAGCTTTGATGCTAAATAAGGTATTCTTGTGAGCTTTTAATTTTATATATGTTTGATAAAAAAAATGACTTCAATACGAACCCACATATATACATTTGACGCGGTTCTTATGATTTGGGGCTGTTTGGCTCAATTTTATGCCCGATATACACTTGAACAAGACGAGTTTTGTATAAAGACTACCTCGCTCAATTTTTAATCATCTACGAAATATAAACACTACAACAATCGGATGAACGGGAGATTTTTCGCGGAGGACAAAGTCCCCGCGAAAGTCACTAAACGACAAAATTACATCCGACGTGGCACATGAATGCTACCGACTGTTAGGAAAATTCAACATACACATTCATGAGGACATGTCCCCGGCGAAGTTTATTGATTTTAACAAATTTTGACCGGATAGTCAAAATTAACGTGTACTTTCTCCGGGACTTGTCCTCACGAAAGTGTATTTCACTTTACCAAAAGTTTGACCAAAGTCAAAGCATGCTAATTGTTCATGGAAGAATTCCCGCAAACCTTTCCCCGAGGACATGTCCCCAAGAAACCTGTAATTATAAAAATACATTTTATTGCAACTATTAATACATAACTAAAACCCGATGCTTGGATAGTCTTTTCATTACGTAAAACCCTAAACTATTTTAAAATTAAAACAAAGATATATTTAGTTCCATCGTCTGTCGTTACAAAATATTTGGTCAAAATAAACGAAGACTTGAATTTTGAGCATTGGGTTGTATCTCCGTGTTATCCAACGCTTGGGATTTATTGATGAGACTTGACGAAAACAGTAGATATATAGCTATGGGAAAAACAAAAATATTAAATTTATGATGAATTAATATGGTTCTTAATTCGTGTTTGTTAGCATTGGAAAATGGGTGTTTGGACACCATAATCCGTTAACTAAGAACATGGTCGACTTTACAAATCCAAAGACGTGCTTTGATTTATAAAAATACTTGACAGATACATACTACAAGAACAACAACAACATCAACAACAACAACTACAAGAACAACTACTACTTTGATCAACAACAACAACATCAACAACATCTCAACAACAACAACAACAACAACTACAAGAACAACAACTACTACTACTACATACGAATATTTTCCATGTCACCTAACGACTCACGAAGTAATGCATCGACCGACATGCGTGGTCGTCAGAATCCTTGCCATTTCAAGTCCGGCCTCCAAAGAACCTTACTCTTGTCTCTAACACATGTTTTTGTGATTCCAACAAGCTTATCCTAAGATCTTTTTCATGCCACCGAGCACTCTGTTGGTGCGATCCGTAACCTTGAGAAGAGATTGTTCTTAAGTACTCGTCAAATGCATCCTTCCACATAAAATATCCGCACCCATTATCATCTTTTTCGGGTGTTACATAATAAGAAAATTATAAAGATTACAACCTAATTATTTGTATATTTACATAAATAAGAAATGTATGATTGTTCACCGTAAGATCTGAGATTTCATAATCACATCAAAGCATAAACATGTGAGGCGTATATAAGTTTTTAGAGAGAGAAAGGGAGATGTTCTAGTGAGAGAAAACACATGGAAGGTTAGATTCCAAATGAACATCCAACCCTCTCCCTTGAGGGGAGAGGGCTATTTATACAAACTACTATGCCCTTCAACGGGCTGTAGATCAGGCATACAATGGTAAAGACCCGTCCTTCCTCCACGGTGTTGCACTAGACTAAACTATGCCAATAACTGACTAACAACTAACATAATAAACGATATGTCTACGAGCTAACTTAAGCTAGATTATACTTGGGGTGACCGATGCTTCACAATATAATTTCCAATTCCTAAAAATCTCCCTAAGGAGGTCGCCCCATGAATTACATTATGAATCTTAGCAATCTATTTAATCTTTAATCTTGAGCTCGAGACATCAACTCATCAAACTATTCAAACTTTGTGCTTCCGTGGTGATTTCATCATTGTCCAACTACAATGTATATTTCGTGGAGGTTATGGAGCTGATCCACATAGATGACCTTTGAGCTTTAAGAGATCATCACCACAATTAATCTCAAGATCACCCATTGTTGTTTTGCCAAGATATGATGTTGTGACATTTGGACCGACATGCTCACATTCGGATCATGATTTCTTCTTATCGAGTAGTGGAAGCTTTTATCGGTTCATGATATTTACTGACATAGCGAAGCATGGAGTGAAAGTATCAGTCGTTGAAGCACTTATCATGATTTCTTTAGAGATGAATGTGTAGTGTGAGCATGCGGCTATGGATTGACCGCTTCATTACGAGCAATTGCAAACGTCGGGCGCACTCGCATACAACAGTTAACAATAAAGTGCACGAAAGTGTCTTTGATCACTTCGTTGAATTGAGGTACACGCCCATGGTTCCCCGTTGATCGATACAAATCTCGCACGTGATCGTATATTCAAGAATTTCCTTGATGGTTTCGCAATCGCTCTAGTCGTTCTCAAACCGGAACGTCTCAAAGAAGACAACACGGAGTGAGTGAACCAAATAATTGAGATTCACTGGTTGATGAAAGAGATTTGAAAAACAATCGTATCGCTCAATAGAAATTTTTTTGCAATACAACGAATGTTTTAATGAAAATCAATTATCAATCATAAACACCTTTATTTTGAAATATGAGTACACAAATCGATGTGCTAAAGAAAAGAGTTTTAAGCACAACGACCGGTTTTCAAAGGTATCCGTCAATCCATAACTCGAACGAGATTGATTCAAAAGATTGAATCGCCCCATTGTTTCTGCTCATTGTCACATGGTTGATCTATTGAATAGATCTTACATGCCACCCACCAGAGCTTGTTTGATGTTGGCTCGAAGGCTTTGCATCTTCATTGTGAATATGTATGCATATCACTCGGATGTTCGCAATACCACAAGGATAATGCGTGGACTCATAAGATATAATCTCTTCCACATTGTGTGAAACAGAGAGTCTTCATTGAAAGTGTCCCGAGGAGATTTATTTGATGATCTCTTGGCTCTAGACTCAATTGTGCATATTTGGTTTCCTATCTGGGAGACTAGAGAGGGTCTCCTTCTTCAATATCAACAAACTCTAAGAGAAAGTCGATAGATTATGTAGGTTCCCGTGAGAATGAAACAAGCCCTTTTAAGAGGAACTTGAGTGGCTTGGGAAGTTGTAGTGCAAAGGCGTCCTTTGGGTCCATGACGCCTTGTCTTCAATACCGATGTTACCTTGGTAACCACCCGAGTATATGAATTGAACCCGGTTTACGCCCTAAGGTTGAACAAATGGAGGGCTATTTATTTTTACCTTTTCTCATTCAATTCTTTTTCATTCTTCAACCCCTTGATTGCTTACCGAGACTTCATAACTAGAACCTTGTTGGGGTTTATTCCAAGACTAGCTCGGACTCATCCGACTCTTCCCATATCTCATTTTCTCCTTTTACATCATACCTAAGAACTTCTACACTATCTAGTGGATTGTCCCTGGGTAGATCCCTCCGGTTCTTGCAGCTCGTGGGAACTAATACCTAACCTCACCATCCTTATAACTCCATGCATAACGTAAAATGGTCGGTCTTTTGGTACAATTCATTCCTTCTCGAAACCAATTGAAAAATCATTTGGAAAAACAATCAAGGTGCATGTGATACGAGATCAAAGCATTTTGTACCTTAATAGTTTTGATCATTTAAAAATGCTCCCCCTCAACATGAGCATATGATTTTGAAATTTTTTAGCACATGGAGGCAAGAGTTCTTTGAAATATTTTCTTTGATCACAATTTTCATAGAAAAAGCCATTTGATTTTCTTTGGTAAATTCTCCCCCTCAATATGTGCATAGGATTTGTAAAATAATTTAATCACATAGAGGCAAGAGTTCTTTTGAAGTACATCCACAATTACCAAATATTTAGAAACCATTTAACACACCATCAAGGTACATTATGTTAAAACATGGAAATCTTTGTACCTTGAAGATTTGTATTTGTTTTGAAATGCTCCCCCTTTATATATGCTTCGAGATTCGAAAAGCGTTTAGCACATATTAGAGAGCAGTATGCACTTTGAGATAAAAATTGTCATCTTTTATCATCTTTCATATTAAAATCACATTTTCTCCCCCGATCAAAAATTTCAAATCCTTTGAGATTTTGGATCTCAAGTGATTTAAATATGTATGAACCAAAATATTTGTTGGAGAAAAATATGTCCGGTTTTATATGATCTGAAGTGGACAACACTGAAGTTCCCTTTTTTAGAGAAAAGGGTTACAACAATACATAACCTAACACTATTACATACATTATAGTTGTTCATAGTACATATACCACATTTTACACATCAAAAGTACAAACCAGAAACTACTTCCGGAAGATGTCTTCATTCAGTTCTTTGAAGCAACTTATAGTGTCCTGCACGAAGTCTACCACCCACAAAGCTTTCAAGGTGCGATAGATCATTCTAGTATTTAATCTTCGTCTCGATTGCAAAGAATGAAATCTTCACACCTCTTCAAATCCTCATCGGACTGAATTTCGTTTTGTTCCACGGCTTCATATCAACTTTGATTTCTTTCACTTTAGAGTTCAATTCTTCTTGACCATCTTGAGTGTACCATCACCGAATTTGTATAACTCACACAATCTCATTAACATTCTTGACCAGATCTCATTAGTGAAGAGGACTGCCTGGGGTGTCAATCACTATATATTCATGACTATATTCATGTCCTTTGGCTTCCTATTGCGGTCTTGTTAGGTAGACCCGAGTCTGGTAACTTTCTATTCCCAATTGAAAATCCCCAACTCTTAGTCGAATGACCAAGCCTCTGATCCAGAGATTGACAGCAGCCGAGAGAGCCTTCTTCTCATGAGCAGGAAGATGGTCAAGGTGTCCTTGGAGGTTCATAAGATAGAGATCTTCAAAGTCATTTGGCATCAGATGTTTGAAGTCGTTTTCTTCTATAATGTGCTCTTTCAAGTCCGCTCTCGAGGAACAATCTTCTTCGTAATCATACCCGTAGATTGAGAAGATCTCTATATCGATAACACTTAGAATACGCGACTGGATCGACACTCTGCGACTCTTCTTAGCACTATGTCTATCGATGTAGAATTGCTTCTTTTGAACCACCAATGAGAAATGCCATATGAGGCAAACAATGTCATCTTGCTTCTCTTTGTGCGCCTGCATTGATCCGGTACCATCTGCTCAAGACCCCGATCGGTGTAGGTGGCAGCTTTCATTTTCGAAATTGATAAAGCTGGTCTTCTTTCAGAAGTGCGAGCACATAGATAGTCCAGGTCATGGTTGAAGAAGAGCTCTGACTGAATGGTCATATGTTCAGGTTCACCACCGAGAGGAAGAGGGTTGTTCACATCAAACCTATTGATCTGCTCACTGACTTGATCATTCAACATTTTATAGCATTCGTCCATCTGGTATTGAAGCTGATTAACATCCGAGTGGAAGACTTTAACTATTTCAAATGATGGGCCTTCAAGATCTTTAGGAGTGATTGATGTAATTTCCTTCTTCTCACAAAACCACTTTATAAAGCTTCCCATATCCCCTGTGAAGTGAAGAAGAGAATCTTCTGCTGGTGCTTCATAGTTGGAAATAATAGTTGAAGCCCAATTATTGTCTGGGTTTGTTGAATCAGACTCGGGAATGAACCATGAAGGTTCAGGAGTTTGAGGTTTATCTTGGGTAAGCCAACTTTGAGTAACATCCTTTGAAGGTGTATCTCTAGACGTTTTGATGTGTTTTCCCTCAATATAAGCATCCAACCAATCTTCTTCTTCAGTAACATTAGGGATGTGCTTGGTAGAAGCGTCATGATCTTCTGATTCAGACTCTTGAGCAACGAAGGACTCTTCATTAAGTATTTGCTCTTCAGGAATAGTGGAGATGGTTGGTGTAAACCAGGAGTCGACGGTGGTCCATGCATTAGACATCTTTTGGGATCTTTGACCACTTGAAGTACCGGTTTGTTTCTGAGTTGTTGGTGGTGGTGAAGGTGGGCTTTCCTTGTGAGAAGTGGTTGTACGTAAGATCCTCCAACTCCATATGTGCTCGCTCCACGGTAGGAGGTGGTGGTGGTGACTTGGGACCTCTAGACATATCTTTTGAATCCATCGGAACCGACCTTCTTTTCTTCTTAGCCTCCCTTTCACGAACATCGACTACAAACTGGTGCTGATCATCATGCCTCATAGATTCATCGAGTGACTCGTATAATTTCTTATGTGTCTTGTGCAAGTGCTCTCCGCCTCATACATTCTTTCGAGAGAACCGATCTCATGTCGAGATCGGCAAGTCTTTGAAATCAAGTAATGGAGCCTTCATTGCCCATTCAACCGCATCTTTAATATCGCTTCTATTGCCTTTGTTACAACTTCATCGAGATTAAGATTCTCTAGTTTTTTAAACGACTATCAAGATTGTTGTGACTATAGGAAAATGTTTCTCAATAGTTGCAATGCGTAACATGGCCTCTTCAAGCAATTCTTCAATTGTTTTAACAGGAGGTGGTGAGGCAGGTGGAGTGACAGGATCACTGATAGTGACAACTTGTAGTGACAACTTGTAGTAGATCATTAGCGGGTTTGGGTGCTGGAAGTGCAGTAGTCATAGCAGGTTCGAGTGTCGGTGTGATTGATGGAGATGTGGCAGCAGTGGAGACCTTTGGAGCCGACATCAGAGGAACAGTTGAAGAGTCTTGTTGAATAGTGACCGAGAACATGGATGAACTTCTTCCTTTTCATTTGTTTGCTTGTCTAATTCGATGTCCGAGGGACCGTCTTTTAAGAATTGGTCACCATATGAGAAGTCAGCATCAAGATTCTTAAGTGAGGAAAGAGATCCCAGAGACATGTTTGTTTGTTCAAGACTCTGTGTACTTCGGATCCTCGGCTCAAGGTTCTCCTGGGTCTTTAATGACTCATTTTATCACTTCATCGTTTCAAGGACTGGGATCTCTGCAGAAAAGGTGTCTCGATTTTCTTCCTGTGCATCATGGACATGGTGGGATTCAACCGATCTATCTCGCCACATCAATGTCCATCCCATTGCTCTTGTGTAGAGGATGATACAACATCTCTTTTCTTGAGGATAAACGGGTAATTGTTTTGGGAGGTGGTGAAGAGATATTCAGAGCATGTGTGCAGCTTTTGTCTCGCTTTCTTCCAACAATTCCTTTACCTTTGTCTTGTGTGGCAAGATTGATTTGTCGAGGTGACGACTGCTCTCTTATCATGACCCTCCCACGGTGGTTTTTGAGACTCGTTCGATCGTCAAGGCTTTGTTGAATTCCTTGTTGGAATGCGCTTGTCTTCATCAATCAACTATGTCTCAATTCACGGAACCTTAGTTTCCTCATCATTACCCTTACCAACATCTCTTTTCTCTTCTTTGCTTTTGTGAAGGAGAGACATTAGATCTGAGCTATCGTGTCTCTTGTTTTTCTTGGGAAGACTTGAGTAGGTGGTTCCGATTGTTTTGATTTTGATTGTGTGGAAGTGGACTTGGGTGCGTCGGTGATTGTGTGAGGCTTTTACATAACTCTTGAAGTAATCAAGATTCTTGATTCTATCATTAAGCAAAGCTTCAGGCGTCATTCCAAAATCTCCTTGTCATGTCCTCCGCAATATATTTAATGTTGCCAAGAACGAATTCATCACCGGCTTCATACAGGAAGACTCGCCACGTGAGTTGATCCGGTGAGTTTGTAGCGATGATGGATAATGAGTTTTGAGAATCGATCTGGGTATCACTCTTTACCAAGACTTTTCTTCCTTTGACTTTATTCTCGAGTTAATTCTATCGGAGATAAATGTGTCTAAGAATAAGATGAATTCTTCCCGATAAGTTCGTGAAGTCAATATTTTTCCTTTGACTATTCCCCACAAGATTTGCATTATGGGAGCTCAGACTGTCTGTCATCACGATGTTTTACCGTTAGGCATAGATTGAGGATTGTGACGATTGATCTCCATGGTTGATATATTTCCGCATTGATGAGTGATGATATCTTGGTTATTCTTTCCGGTATCCCAATTGTCGACAAAGTCTAAGATTTCATGAATGGAGGGTGGAGTGATAAATTTGTTGGAAGGGTTTCTTGGTGTGATCCAAGAGCATCCCCGAGTGTGTCAACCAAGATGTCATACCATTTGTCTTCCAGCTTACACGAGTATGACGCAGATATCTTATCCCAAGTAACTGTTTTTGGTATGTGCTAAAACACATACCTTTTCATTATCAAATGACCCAAAACAACCAAGAAAGAGCCGTTTATTGCTAATATTTGTAGTTTTCTTGAGTTTGTACTTGTGCAGAACGGATATGCAAAACACACAAAAGGAACCAAATCGACGTAAATCCGAGCACGAGAGATCAAGAGAGTTTGAAATGAGCCGGAAGGTCGGGATTGTGCATTTGGAAGATTTTATTCTCTAAGGATGATTTTTAGAAGTTACAATCAAGTTTGAAGAAATGTCAAGATTAGTCCCCGAACTTTGAGCTTTTGGCAAGAGTGATCCTCAAGTTTCGAATTTACAAATTCAACCCTTGGATTATTTGAAGTATGACAAGAAAGGCCCTTGATAGAGATTTTCATTTACATTTGTGGTCCCCGGATTTTTAGATTATACAAGTTTGGTCCTTGATAGTTAAATGGTTACAAATTAAATCCTAAATCCAATCCATAACCCTCGGCCCAATCAAATATACCCGGTTCAAGCCCAAACCAACACCCCGGCTAAGTTATCTAACCCGTTCCCCAGCCAACCCGGTTTATTACCCGAGTCAACTCCCACAAGACCCGGTCAAGTCATTAAAACCGGTCAAACAATAATAAACAAATCTTACCCGCGCCTTTTCACCCCCAATTACCCAGGCAAAGAACCCTAGATTTACCCTCAAGGTCAATTGGTCAATTTAACCGTAATTAAGGGCAAATGTGTACTTTTATCTGACATCACTGACACATGGGAAGTGCCATGTCACCCATCCATGTGCTCAAGGCCACTCTCTGCTCTCCTATTGGTCGAAATAGCGTGGCATTCATGATCCAAGGGTGGACATCAAGTGGGATATCTGGAAGGTGATCCAAGGGATGAAAACGACTCAAAGAAGCACACATTTGGATTTCTAGATCCTTCCATGACCTCAAGTTTAGCTATAAATAGACCCTCATTCATTCACATTTGATGTATCTCTTTTCTTTTCAATTATCGAGAGCTTAGAGTAGTTTTGCTTTAGACATGTTTTGTAATTCTCTTTAAATTCAAGATTTGTATTAAGCTTTTATTAATGAAATTTCTCTTTAAGCTCAAAATTATGTTTGGATCTTAAAGTGTTTTGAATTGCTTATTAGTACCATTTTAGTTTATAATAGCTTAATCTCAAGTAATATCAGTTTGTTTCTCACATTAACTCAAAAATTAAAAAAAAAATCAGATAAAATCATTGAAAAATAAAAAAACATATTGAATTTGTTCTATGGATTGAGGCATATTCAGCTACTGTTTCAATAGGTTCATGTAAGCTTGAGATAGCTTATTGTGAGCTTACTCTTGTTTCAAACTCAAATTTCTAAAATAGTCAACAAAAGTCAACAATTCAGTTTCATTGGTTCTATGGTTCTGCACTGCTGATCTAGCTTGGATTTGGTTTAAATAAGTTGATATTGGGGTTGATAATGGTTTAGGAATAGTGGTTCACTGTTCCATTTGTTGCAAGCCATTGTGGCTAGGACATCTTGTAAGTATAGCCTTAATCTCATTACATAATTAGCTTAATAAAGAGTAGCGATTATTGTTTCATTAGATCCGTTATAAAGTAGTACTTGTTTGTTATTTAGCTTTATTTAGGTGTAGTGAACTGCTTTGATATTAGAATAAGTTGTCGTGTAAGTTAGCTAGAGTAGATTGCATTTCGTCATTAAGTAGTGTTTGGATTTGCTTGTAAACCGTGATGAAGATTGGTTAATCGATCCGTAGTTAATTCATGCTCAAGTAGGTTATTGATAGTGATCTAAAGTCTTTGTTATAGCAGTATTCATCAAATAGTCAAAATCATCTTAGATCAGTTCAAATCTGAGTAACTGTTGGAATTTGGAATAATCAAAATTTGGATTTAGGTTCTTATATCATTGGAATTGCTTAATATAACTTTGTTTAAGCTTATAATATCATAATCAGTTTACAAGTTGGTTTCAAAATTCACTTTGGTCAAAATTTCAAAACTGTTCTAAATAGTCAAAAGGTTCAAGTCAGGTTTTCATAAAACTTTGTGGACCTCTCACAGATTCATTTTAAGTTCAAATCTAGTGTAACTTTGGGATTTACATATTCAACTGGTCTAGTATTGGAAACTACTTTTTGTGAAATCTGATAAAGGCTTTTTAATCTCCAAATCACCGTTCAATTGACTTGTTTTGCCTGCTCACACTCGCAGAATCGAGTGTGAATCGTGCCAACTGCAGAACTTTGCGGTGGACTCAATTCAAGTGAGTTAGAAGCTAAAACTTGGTCTAGTTGTATCTTACTTGGTGGTCTTGAGGGGCGCATTTTTGTTTCTTAGTTTGGCTTATTAAATAAGCACGTGGTTAAGCTTCAAACCTAGGTCCTAATCATTGCTTTGCTTAAGTAGGCGGTTAGCTTAAATCAATAGACAGAGCTTGTGGCTTGTTAGGATTAGGTGTAATCAGTTGCAATTAGTTTATTTTAGCATAATCTAGTTTTAGTAACTGTTTGGTAGCTTATTTCACTTTCTAGCTTATTTTCCTTAGCTTATTCATAGACAGTTTGTGCATCAGCTCTTATTTCTTCCACATAATCATCAGATTTTATATTTTTTATAGATTTAGATTAATATTTTAGAATTTACCTGAGTTTTTCATAATTTTTGGTCACTGTTTGGTATTTTTCTCTATTAAAAATAGTTTTTAATCAATTTTAAATAGCTTTTATTGCAAATAATTAAGAAAAGTTCCAAAAATAATTTTCAATTTTACCAGTTTAAGAAAATATAAAAGCATAAAAATATTTTTCCCTATTTTTCCCTTTTATTTGGTATTTTCACAATTTAAATTAGATTTAAATAGTTTTAAATTTGTAGAAAATAGAAAATTAATCGTAAAAATAAAAAATAGTTTAAAAAGGTCTTTTGAGTTATTTTAGATTTTTAGAAAATAGTTTCATAATTTTTCCTTCTCTTTTTCATAATTTTTAGTATTTTAAATTAGTTTTAATAGTTAAAAATTAGTTTTTAATTCTAAAAAATCCAGAAAAATCCTAAAAATAGTTTTAATTCTTAAATAGTTTTCCAATATCATTTCTAGAGTAAAAGTAATCTTAGGCATTTTTAGGGTATAATTTAGACGTAGTTGCATTTTGTTTACGTTTTATTAATTACGTTTTAGTAATTCGCACTTAGGATTTCCCGTAGAATAGATTCCCTTAATTACTTTTCCCATTTCCGTAGTTTAATAATTCAAATCATAAATCCAAAAAATCGAGGTTTAAATTCCAAACCAAAAACGACGTTGGCAATTCACGCCTCGTTGGGAAACGATTCGGGTTAACTAATCCGTTTCAACGATCACACACGGGGATTTGGTTTATTATTCTTTTTCCTAAAGGAATTTGAATCTATCTTCGTGATTATTTTTTATATCGATATTGAGGTTTTATCCATATACAATAACCCTTAAGCCTTCATTATCGCGAAATCGATTATTCGAACTGCTTTAAGTTTCTTCTGGTTAGTCATTCACAAGTGGCTAGCTTGTGTGAGATAACTTGACGGTTTGGCACCGTGAATCAAATTTTGGCGCCGCCGCCGGGAGGTTGTGTCACGACAATATCGTTTGAGGTTTGACGATTAGTGACTCGAGATCCTTCATTCGTGAAGTTACTATTTTCTATAAAATCAAAAAGTAAAAAATATTTTCCTTTTTCTTTGTATATATATATATCGATTAAAAATACAAAAGATTTTCTCTTGTGTTTTGCTAATAAATAGAAGACACCAATTATATAACATTCTCAACGGAGGTGTTATCATTAATAAGTTCCCGAACTAAAGATCAAAACTTGCCTTTGTGTCGCTGTGAATTGATTTATCTCTATCGGATAAACAAACCGTGTGGTGGGTATAAGGACGGCCGACATTAAATTGCGGTCGAAAAGAAGGTGTTTTAATAAGCTTCACACGACCTACAAAGCTTCTCCGCTTCGCTTGTGCGTTTGTCTTATAGAGGTGATTTATTCACTGGGATTATTGGTTAAGTTCACCGTGTTTTCGAATATCGGTCTCTTTTAATTGCCTCGGTTTTTAAGTGCATGCGCACTCGCTCTCGATCAAGACGACTTGAATCGTAATCGAACGTGCGAGTTACGTAACATGGGCACGCTAACGTACCACCACACCCCGATCCTAATCCTCCTCCCGTTAATCAAAATGTAGCTCCCGATCTCCGAACGATGGAGGAGCTATGTCAACCAACCATGTACGGGAGAGGAGGACCCATTGCACCGACTAATATTCAAGCTACCGATTTTAGCTTGAAACATCATATGAT
The DNA here is from genome assembly GCA_022545495.1 of Chrysanthemum lavandulifolium. NCBI lineage: Eukaryota > Viridiplantae > Streptophyta > Magnoliopsida > Asterales > Asteraceae > Chrysanthemum > Chrysanthemum lavandulifolium. The sequence goes on along the minus strand of CM040239.1, from coordinate 101,164,434 downwards.
AGAACAAGTAAAAAACAGTTGTCAATTTCATGGTTTACCCGATGATGATGCAAACAAGCATCTTGATAAGTTTTTAAACGTCACTCAGAGTATGAAACAAAATGGGGTCTCCGATGACGCCCTTCGTCTCTATCTTTTCCCATACTCTTTGACTCAACATGCCACTTCTTGGTTTGATCGACTCCCGAAGAATTCGATTCATACCTTCGAGGAAATGGTTTCGAAGTTTCTGGCAAAGTACTTTCCACCATCGATGGTGACGAAGTTGAGAAACGATATTAGTAATTTCCGACAATATCCCGATGAATCTTTGTTTGAAGCTTGGGAACGATATAAGCTTGCAATTGATCGATGTCCAAATCATAATATGTTGCTTGTCACTCAAATTGATACGTTCTATAATGGTTTGACGTTGAGACATCGTGATACGATCAATGCTGCTGCCGGTGGAACTTTCATGAAAAGACGTCCCGGGGAATGTTACGATCTTATTGAGAACATGACCGCTCATCATAATTATTGGGATTCTTCAGCCGCAAGGGGTGAATCATCTAGATCAAATTCGTCTTCTTCTCACGATACGGCTTTTCATAAGAAAGTTGATGATTTGAACACGGCTATGTTGAAAATGTACCAAATGCATCTGTCTAGTCAAAATCAACAAGTAAAAGCGGTAAACCCGACTTGTGAGACTTGTGGAGGTCCACATTCTTATTCGAGTGTGCCGCGGTGGCTACGCACATGAGAATGTTTATCTTTTCTGAAACTACAATCAACCGCAAGGAGATCGAAATCTTCTTAGCTACCGCTCAAACAATTATCTCGTACCTCCGGTTTCAACCAACCTCAACAACAAAACCATAATCAAAACCGTTTCAATGGTAACAATAATCAAAACAGAGGAGTTAACCATGGAAATCAACATTACCGAGCTCCTCCGCCTCAAGTTTACCAACAACCACTTCCTCCTCAACAACAATATCAACAATATCAACAACCTTCTCATCAAGTTGCTCCGAACAACGAGTTTCTATATTACATGAAGAGCTCCGACAACACCATTAAAAGTTTGCAGAATCAAATTAACGGCATGAGGACGGATTTCAAAAGGAAATTGAAGCTACGAGTAACAAGCGGATGATCGAAATAAGGAATATGATGGCTAGTTTCTTTCAAGCCAATCAACCGCCTTCTTCTTATTCTCAACCTCGGGTTCGGTTCTCTCTAAATGTCGATTCCTAACCCGAGAGGTGACATGAAAGCGATCACTACCCGAAGTGGTGTTGCTTACGATGGACCTACAGCTCCTACCACTAATTCTTCTTCTTCCTCTCGTGTGGTAGACCGTGAGACCGGGGTGACAAAGGACCCGGTGCTTCCTACTAATAAGGGGAGTACTGTGAATGTCCAACCCACGGTTGTCCAAGATTCTAAGCCCGAAGATGCTCCCGTTAATGTGAAGAAAGCTAATCCGAAACCGTCTATCCCATATCCGTCTCGTCTTAAAGATCAAACTCTTCGTGAGAAGTCGAATCATCAAATGGAAACATTTTTCCAAATCTTCAAAGACTTGAATGTGGAGATCAGTTTTGCGGATGCCCTTCTCTTGATGCCCAAACTTGCTTCTACGATTAAAGGATTGCTTACGAATAAGGAGAAACTATATGAGCTTGCTACGACATCTCGAATGAGAATTGTTCATGGTTATCCTTAAGAAACTTCCGAAAAGTTAGGTGATCCCGGCAAATTCCTTATTCCGTGTGATTTTCAAGGAATTGTTCAATGCTCCGCCTTGGCCGATCTTGGCGCGAGTATTAATTTGATGCCAAACTCAATCTACGAAAAGCTTTCATTACCCCCACTTACCCCAACGTGTATGACTCTCGAGCTAGCCGATCGTTCTACGACCCGTCCAAAGGGTATAGCCGAGGATGTCTTTGTCAAAGTGGGGGAGTTCTATTTTCCCGCAGATTTTGTTGTGGTAGATTTTGATGCCGACCCTCGAGTACCCATTATTCTTGGGAGATGTTTCTTAAGGACCGGTCGTGCCTTAATTGATGTGTTCGAAGGAGAGATTACGTTACGAGTTAATCAAGAAGCCGTCACATTCAACATTAATCCAACGACGAGGTACTCCTCAAATTTCGACGATGCTTCCATCAATCGAATCGACGTTATTGATGTTTCTTGTGAGGAGTACGCTCAAGAAGTTCTTGGTTTTGCTAAAAATTCTACTTCTTCTGATTCACCTTCTGAACCAATCATTGCCGACTCTTCCCCTTCTCTCACTCCGTTTGAGGGAGGTGATTTTCTTTTGGAAGAGATCGATGAGTTTCTTGCTATTGATGAATCGATTCCACCGGGAATTGATGATGGAGTTTATGATTCGGAGGGAGATATCCTTTATCTTGAGAAATTGTTGAATGAAGATCCATTACCGTCACTCCCTCCGAAAGAGATTACGATTGAAGAAATCAAAGAAGTACAAACGTCTAACGAAAACCTTGAGCCCGAGCTCAAGGATTTACCTCCTCATCTTGAATCGTTTTCTTGAAGAACCGAACAAATTTCCGTCATCATTGCTAAAACTTAAAAGATGAGGAGAAAACCACACTTTTGGATATTCTTGAAAACATAAGAGTGCCATCGCTGGCAAATTTCGATGTCAAGGGTATAAACCCTCGTTTTGTACTCACAAGATCTTAATGGAAGGCGATTGCAAACCCGTTATTCAACAACAACGTAGGGTTAATCCAAAAATTCATGACGTTATCAAAAAAGAAGTTCTTAAACTCCTCGACGCCGGAATCATTTATCCAATCTCCGATAGCTCATGGGTTAGCCCTGTCCATTGTGTCCCAAAGAAGGGAGGGATGACCGTCGTTACCAATGAAGATAACGAATTGATTTCCACACGCCTCGTTACCGGATGGAGGATGTGTATTGATTATCGGAAGTTGAATGATGCTACACGAAAGGATCATTTTCCGCTACCTTTTATGGATCAGATGCTCGAACGTTTAGCGGGGAATGAGTTCTATTGTTTCTCGATGGTTTTTCCGGTTACTTTCAAATTCGATTGATCCGCAGGATCAAGAGAAAACGACTTTCACGTGCCCTTATGGAACGTTTGCTTACCGACGAATGCCATTTGGTTTATGCAATGCTCGTGAACGCTTCAAAGGTGCATGATGGCTATTTTTCATGACATGATCGAAAATTCTATGGAAGTTTTATGGACGATTTCTCGGTTTATGGAGATTCTTTCACTTCTTGCCTCTCTCATCTAGACCACATGCTCAAAGGTGTGAAGACACCAATTTGGTGTTGAATTGGGAGAAGTGCCATTTCATGGTTCGAGAGGGCATTGTCCTCGCCATAAGATTTCAAAATCGGGATTGAGGTCGACCGAGCTAAAGTCGACGTTATAGCTAAACTCCTCATCCCACTACCGTCAAAGGTATTCGGAGTTTTTGGGTCATGCCGGTTTCTATCGCCGCTTCATCCAAGATTTCTAAGATAGCCCGCCTCGACCCATCTCCTTGAAAAGGATGCTCCATTTATCTTCACCAATGAATGCGTTGAAGCATTTAATTTTCTCAAAAGAAATTAAGCGAGGCTCGATCTTAGTTGCCCCGATGGGATTTGCCTTTGAACTTATGTGTGATGCAAGTGATTACGCAATTGGGGCGTCTTGGGGCAATGTAAATCAAACATTTTCAACCCATACACTATGCGAGTAAGACATTATTCGAGGCCCAACACAATTACACGACTCACCGAAAAGGAATTATTGGCCGTTGTTTATGCTTTTGAGAAATTTCGACCCTACCTTGTCTTGTCGAAGACCATAGTGTATATCGACCATTACGCCTTAAGTATCTTTTGGCAAAGCAAGATGCTAAGCCACGGTTACTTGGTGGGTTCTCCTCCTTCAAGAGTTTGATGTTACTATTCTTGACAAAAAAGGAGCGGAGAACCTTGCTGCCGATCACCTTTCTAGACTTGAGAATCCCCATCAAAGTGTGCTCGAGAAAAAGGAGATCACGGAAACATTTCCTCTTGAGACACTTGGGATGATTGCTAAGAAAGACCCGAACACCCCATGGTTTGCCGACTTTTCAAATTACCATGCGGGCAATTTCATCGTGAAAGGGATGTCGTCCCAACAAAAGAAAAAGTTTTTCAAAGATGTTAAGCATTATTTTTGGGACGATCCTTACTTGTTTAAGATTTGTGCGGATCAAGTAATCCGGCGGTGTGTTCATGGCTAAGAGGCCCTTGATATTCTTAATGCTTGCCATAACGGACCCACTGGTGGCCATCATGGTGCAAGCTACACCGCCAAAAAGGTTTTTGATTCCGGATTCTATTGGCCTACCATATATCGAGATGCTCATGATTTAGTCAAATCTTGTGATTCTTGCCAACGTCAAGGGAAAATTTCACAAAAGGATGAAATGCCACAGAATGCTATTCAAGTTTGTGAGATTTTTTACGTGTGGGGCATCGATTTTATGGGGCCATTTCCATCATCTAGGGGTAATAATTATATCCTCATGGCCGTTGACTACTTGTCCAAATGGGTTGAAGCGAAGGCGCTCCCCACCAATGACGCCCGAGTGGTTGTTAAGTTCTTGAAGAATTTGTTTTCCCGATTCGGAGCACCTCGTGCTATCATCGATGATCGCGGTACCCATTTCGTAATGAACAATTTGCTAAAGTTATGGCTAAATATGGAGTTACCCATCGTCTTTCTATCGCGTATCACCCCAAACGAGCGGACAAGTTGAGGTCTCGAATCGTGGTTTGAAAAGGATTTTAGAAAGAAGCGTAGGAGAAAATCAAGCTTCATGGGCCGATAAGTTAGATGATGCATTATGGGCTTTCCGCACCGCATACAAGACACCCATCGGTGCACCCATTTAAGTTGGTATATGGAAAATCTTGTCACTTGCCCATCGAGCTCGAACATAAGGCATTCTGGGCCTTGAAACATGCTAATTTTGATCTTAAGACCACGGGTGATCACCGAAAAGTTCAATTGAATGAATTAAATGAGCTTAGGGATCAGGCCTACGAGAATTCTTTGATTTTCAAAGAGAAGACTAAGAGGATTCATGATGCTAAAATAAAAAACCTCGTTTTCAACGTTGGTGATCAAGTTCTCCTTTTTAACTCTCGCTTGAAGATATTCTCGGGCAAACTCAAAACCCGTTGGTCCGGACCATTCACCGTTGCTCAGGTTTTCCCATATGGAACGGTGGAACTTTCTTAGCCCGATGGCCCAAATTTCAAAGTAAATGGTCATCGTGTGAAACATTATTTTGGAGGGACATCCCATCTATGGTTGTCCGGATCTCCAAACTTTCCCTAAGGACAATCGATTCGGGATCGAGTCAAGCTAGCGACTCGGTAACCAAAAACAAGGCGCTTCGTGGAGGCACCCCATGCTTATCCATCTATCTTCTTTCTATTTTCTAAAAAGTGACGCGAAGGGGTCTGCCTCTTCGATTTCTCGTGTTTGGTTGTTTGTGATGTTGTGTAGGATGTTCCCGATATGAAGACTCTGGTGCTCGAAGTTTGTCTTTTCTCCACTCGAGTTTCATGATCGATGCTGATGGAAATCCGATATCCTAATCTTATCGACTATCGTTTATCTTCTAGCATACTTAATAAATGGCTTTTAGATTTTCGTAATACCCTTGATTTAAACATTGAGGACAATGTTTCGTTCTAGTCTGGGGTAGGGTAATCTTCGATTTGATTTGACCGCACTTGCTTATTTTCGTCGTATACTCTCGCAACCCCGTTTTTCTTTAGAAAATGAAAAATTGTGAAAAAAAAATGTCAAAATTTAAAATTTTTTGTAAGCTTTTGTTAAGTCTTTTTGATTGAAAAGTTTTGCTAGTCTCTTAGACAAGAAGCTATAAAATGCGAATTCTAGCTCACAAGGCCAAGATTTTGCAAGTTTCCCTGAGTGACTTTAAATATGCATAACTTGATTTCATAAGACGAAACATTTGCTAAGTTAATATATGTTTTGACACCTTGTTGACTTTCCATTGGTGAGAGTAGGAATAGAATTTCGACTTGACCGGGCGTGTTGAGCCCTAGCTTGCTCCCTTAACCATAGGTAATCTAAGAATTATCGGCTAGCATCCGCGGATCTCATTATTTGGGATTTTAAATTTGCAGAGATCGAGAAATGATAGAGTTACTTATGAGTTTAGATGCTAAGCGTGGAGTAGTTGGTTCTCTTTAGAGCCCATTGAAGGTACTTATGGCTTTTTGTTCCCACAAAATTGTTTCACCCCATATCTGTCTAAATAAATTAGAGATGTTGAGTTTTTGGCGATAGTTAGTTCTTTATCTTCTTAAAAGAATCTTTGTTTTAAAAATTGGGTACACATCAAGGATCCGTAATAAATAAATGTTAAGCAATAAGTGATATGTGAAAAGTAATAAGTAAAGTTGTGAGTCATGTGTCGAGATCGGACCCTTGGATCTTTAGCCGGATTGAGTGAGGTCTTAGCCTAGCCAGCCGGGATCCTCATTTCATGAAGCCTATAGTCTTGGAATTACCCCGTGAAGCTCCGTAGTTCATAGCTCATATAAGTAAAATTATAATTGTTTAAAAAAAAATGGAAAATGAAAAAATGAAAAATGATGAAAAAATCAGAAGTATAAGTAAATAAAAATTCCTTGATGTGGACCTCATTTTTACGACAATGGTTCTTAAGAGAAGATGGATAACTAATTATCGACTTAGCTTTGTATCTTTATCGGAATAAAACCTATCGAAACGAGAATTTGAAGAAATTCAATTCTCACAAAAATAAAATAATTAGAGGAAAATAGGAAAATGGGAACAAAAGGTATTTACACAAGTAACTTCCATGGGTAGTGTTAGCATCTAGAGTCATATTTAACAATGATTTCGGTTTTACGCTTAGTTTGGGGACTTGTGAAAAATCAGGGACGATGTATTCTATCCGTATGGTCACTTCACGCTGTGTTGTGTTTCCTACTCCGTGATCCTAACGTGTCGTTTGAAAAATGTTAGAGTTATTGATCGACATGAAAGTTCAACAAACCGTCATTCATAATCGGAATGTGCTTAATCGTAATATCTATATATGTGATTTAAAAGGTAAACGGGGCGTTTTTAGAATTAAGGGTTCTTAATCTCTTTTGAGGAATCTTTGCTACTTCTTCATAGGTTTACTAGAAAGAGATTGAAATCCTTGGTTTTAGAAGCGTGAGTTGATTGCATTGCGTGAGGACACGACAATGGTCTCGTCTGGGGTATTTTGGTATGTGCTAAAACACATACCTTTTCATTATCAAAACTGACCCAAAACAACCAAGAAAGAGCCGTTTATTGCTAATATTTGTAGTTTTCTTGAGTTTGTGCTTGTGCAGAACGGATATGCAAAACACACAAAAGGAACCAAATCGGATGTAAATCCGAGCACGAGAGATCAAGAGAGTTTGAGTGGAGGAAGGTCGGGATTGTGCATTTTGGAAGATTTTATTCTCTAAGGATGATTTTAGAAGTTACAATCAAGTTTGAAGAAATGTCAAGATTAGTCCCTGAACTTTGAGCTTTTGGCAAGAGTGATCCCTCAAGTTTCAGAATTTACAAATTCAACCCTTGGATTATTTGAAGTATGACAAGAAAGGCCCTTGATAGAGATTTTCAGATTTACATTTGTGGTCCCTGGATTTTTAGATTATACAAGTTTGGTCCTTGATAGTTAAATGGTTACAAATTAAATCCTAAATCCAATCCATAACCCTCGGCCCAATCAAATATACCCGGTTCAAGCCCAAACCAATACCCCGGCTAAGTTATCTAACCCGTTCCCCAGCCAACCCGGTTTATTACCCGAGTCAACTCCTACAAGACCAGGTCAAGTCATTAAAACCGGTCAAACAATAATAAACAAATCTTACCCGCGCCTTTTCACCCCCAATTACCCAGGCAAAGAACCCTAGATTTACCCTCAAGGTCAATTGGTCAATTTAACCGTAATTAAGGGCAAATGTGTACTTTTATCTGACATCACTGACACATGGGAAGTGCCATGTCACCCATCCGTGTGCTCAAGGCCACTCTCTGCTCTCCTATTAGTCGAAATAGCGTGGCATTCATGATCCAAGGGTGGATATCAAGTGGGATATGTGGAAGGTGATCCAAGGGATGAAAACGACTCAAAGAAGCACACATTTGGATTTCTAGATCCTTCCATGACCTCAAGTTTAGCTATAAATAGACCCTCATTCATTCACATTTGATGTATCTCTTTTTCTTTTCAATTATCAGTAGCTTAGAGTAGTTTTGCTTTAGATAAGTTTTTGTAATTCTCTTTTAAATTCACTATTTGTATTAAGCTTTTTATTAATGAAATTTCTCTTTTAAGCTCAAAAATTATGTTTGGATCTTAAAGTGTTTTGAATTGCTTATTAGTACCATTTTAGTTTATAATAGCTTAATCTCAAGTAATATCAGTTTGTTTCTCACACTAACTCAAAAATAAAAAAAAAATAAGATAAAATCATTGAAAAATAAAAAAAACATATTGAATCTGTTCTATGGATTGAGGCATATTCAGCTACTGTTTCAATAGGTTCATGTAAGCTTGAGATAGCTTATTGTGAGCTTACTCTTGTTTCAAACTCAAATTTCTCAAATAGTCAACAAAAGTCAACAATTCAGTTTCATTGGTTATATGGTTCTGCACTGCTGATCTAGCTTGGATTTGGTTTAAATAAGTTGATATTGGGGTTGATAATGGTTTAGGAATAGTGGTTCACTGTTCCATTTGTTGCAAGCCATTGTGGCTAGGACATCTTGTAAGTATAGCCTTAATCTCATTACATAATTAGCTTAATAAAGAGTAGCAGTTATTGTTTCATTAGATCTGTTATAAAGTAGTACTTGTTACTGTTATTTAGCTTTATTTAGGTGTAGTGAATCTGTTTTGATATTAGAATAAGTTGTCTGTGTAAGTTAGCTAGAGTAGATTGCATTTCTGTCATTAAGTAGTGTTTGGATTTGCTTGTAAAACTGTGATGAAGATTGGTTAATCAGATCTGTGTAGTTAATTCATGCTCAAGTAGGTTATTGATAGTGATCTAAAGTCTTGGTTATAGCAGTATTCATCAAATAGTCAAAATCATCTTAGATCAGTTCAAATCTGAGTAACTGTTGGAATTTGGAATAATCAAAAGCTGGATTTAGGTTCTTATATCATTGGAATTGCTTAATATAACCGTGTTTAAGCTTATAATATCATAATCGGTTTACAAGTTGGTTTCAAAATTCACTTTGGTCAAAATTTCAAAACTGTTCTAAATAGTCAAAGGTTCAAGTCAAGTTTTCATAAAACTTTGTGGACCTCTCACAGATTCATTTTAAGTTCAAATCTAGTGTAACTTTGGGATTTACATATTCAACTGGTCTAGTATTGGAAACTACTTTTGTGAAATCTGATAAAGGCTTTTAATCTCCAAATCACCGTTCAATTCACATTTTGTTTTGTTTCTGCTCACACTCAGCAGAATCGAGTGTGAATCGTGCCAACTTGCGACTTTGCAAGTGGACTCAATTCGATGAGTTAGAAGCTAAAACTTGGTCTAGTTGTAGCTTACTTGGTGGTCTTGAGGACGCATTTTGTTTCTTAGTTTGGCTTATTAAATAAGCACGTGGTTAAGCTCAAACCTAGGTCCTAATCACTGTTTTGCTTAAGTAGGCAGTTAGCTTAAATCAATAGACAGAGCTTGTGGCTTGTTAGGATTAGGTGTAATCAGTTGCAATTAGTTTATTTTAGCATAATCTAGTTTTAGTAACTGTTTGGTAGCTTATTTCACTTTCTAGCTTATTTTCCTTAGCTTATTCATAGACAGTTTGTGCATCAGCTCTTATTTCTTCCACATAATCATCAGATTTTATATTTTTCATAGATTTAGATTAATATTTTAGAATTTACCTGAGTTTTTCATAATTTTTTGTCACTGTTTGGTATTTTTCTCTATTAAAAATAGTTTTTAATCACTTTTAAATAGCTTTTATTGCAAATAATTAAGAAAAAGTTCCAAAAAATAATTTTTCAATTTTCCCAGTTTAAGAAAAATATAAAAAGCATAAAAAATATTTTTCCCCTTTTATTTGGTATTTTTCACAATTTAAATTAGATTTAAATAGTTTTAAATTTGTAGAAAATAGAAAATTAATCAGAAAAATAAAAAAATAGTTTTAAAAAGTCTTTTGAGTTATTTTAGATTTTTAGAAAATAGTTTCATAATTTTTCCTTCTCTTTTTCATATTTTTTAGTATTTTAAATTAGTTTTAATAGTTAAAAATTAGTTTTTAATTCTAAAAAATCCAGAAAAATCCTAAAAATAGTTTTAATTTTTAAATAGTTTTCCAATATCATTTCTAGATTAAAAGTAATCTTAGGCAGTTTTAGGGTATAATTTAGACGTAGTTGCATTTTGTTTACGTTTTATTAATTACGCTTTAGTAATTCGCACTTAGGATTTCCGTAGAATAGATTCCTTAATTACTTTTCCCATTCCCGTAGTTTAATAATTCAAATCATAAATCCAAAAATCGAGCATTAAATTCCAAACCAAAACGACGCTATAATTCACGCCTCGTTGGGAAACGATTCAGTTAACTAATCCGTTTCAACGATCACACACGGGATTTGGTTTATTATTCTTTTCCTAAAGGAATTTGAATCTATCTTCGTGATTATTTTGATATCGATATTGAGGTTTTATCCATACACAATAACCCTTAAGCCTTCATTATCGGAAATCGATTATCCGAACTGTTTTAAGTTTCTTACGGTTAGTCATTCACAAGTGGCTAGCTTGTGTGAGATAACTTGACGGTTGGCACCGTGAATCGATTTTCCGTAATTGTCAAGATAGATGGATGGGATTTTGCAACGCTTGGTTAGGGCATTAAAGAAGTTGGTATCCTTCAAGATGTCGACAGCCAGTCGGTAAGTTGGATTATGTTCCCCTCTATCCACATCTAAGTAGCAGTTGCTCTTAGCAATTGACACCCATTCCGCACGTGGAAGTAATTCTTCATCGGTCGAATGACAGTTGGTGAAGAGGCGTGAGGAACATCGAGAGGATGTGATGTCACCATTGAGATCCGATAGTTACACATACAACACAAACCATATATGTGAAATTTGTTAGGTTAAGACACCGATACACATTATGACCAATTTATAACCCAACATTTAGAGTTTCAGAAAGAAGGATATGACATATGTTAATACAAATAAGCCGTAAAAATGTTTATTTATATTTTACGATCTTCTAATGTTTTGTCGATAACAAATGTAAAATCATTTTAACGAAACAAATAGAATACGTAAATAGTTTGAGTTGATAGTTTCCTAACACACTTACGCTTTCACATAAACACTAAAACAAGTATAAGTGATTTTATGATTTAAATACATATGTACAACAACTAGTGTTTACATATCGGGTTAGCATATACTTAAACCAAGTATACTAAAATGGGTAAAACAAGTATATACAAAATGGGTAAAAACTAGCAAATTGTATTGACCCATAACCCATGGTTTTATATATACCACTTAACCAAGTTCAATGTATCTAGAAAGAAAATCATGGATCAACCAAGTTCAATGTACCTAATAAAGGGTAGGCGACGTTGTGATAGGATTAGTTCTCCTTGGTGTGAAAGAATTCGGTGGTTAACCTAGCACCGTATAAAGGGTAGGCGACGTTGTGATAGGTGTGGTTCCCTTAGTGTGAAGGAACTCGGTATTTAGCTTTGTACCGAAAAAGGTTAAGCGGCGTTGTGAAGGCTTCTCCGCCATAAGGAGATTGGTGTAGTGTTTACGAACTCTCGAGTAGGTGACTGGGGGAGTGGAGTAGGCAAGGAAGGTGTCCTTGTAGCCGAACCACTATAAATAACTTGTGTCGTGGTGATGTGCTTCTTACTCTTTATCTTTCATTACACGCTTATATATCTATGTAGGATCGTTATTTTTATGTGTTTGATGATTCGGTGGTCTGGGAGATCAAAATACATGATAGCCATTTTAGAGAGAAAGTAGAGAGAGAGGTGTTCTTGCTAGAGGTTTACACAAAGTATGAAATATTAGATTATGAGAGCACCACCCCTTCCATGGATGGAAGGGGTATTTATACTACACAATACACGACCTCCTATCGGCTGTGGATCGGGGATACAGTTGGTAAAGACCCGTCCTTCCTCCACGGTGTTGCACTAAACTATACTATGCTACAAACTAATAAATAAACTACTAAATAAGGTAAATAACGATATGTCTACGAGCTAACTTATGCTAGATAATATTAGGGGTGACCGACTCTTCACTATGGAATTTTCTAATTCTAACAATCTCCCTAAGGGAGGTCACCCCATGTTATACATTTGAATCCTAGCATTCTATTCTTGTCTTTGTTCTTCACCGAGACTTCAATTCTTCATTTCAACAATCTTTGTGCTTTTGTAGCGATTCTTCAAAGTCCGCATTGATTTGTACTTTTAGTGGAGGCCTTTAATCGATCCACATCTTTGATGATCTTGAGCTTTCTTTGAGATCATCACCATGAAATCTCTGGATCATCCATAGTAGTGTTGCCTTCATGTGAAGTTGTGACATTTGACCGACATGCTCACACTTTTGAATCATGACATCTTTCCATCGAGTAGCGGAAGCTTCATCGGTTCATGATATTTGCAGAAGCAGAAGCATAGTATAAAAATATCGTAACCGGGTTATGTAGTTATGCACCGGTCATGATTTCTTCAATTAAGTGTGGATCTTTGTGAGCATGCGGCTTTGGATTGACTCTCAATTCGATCACCGCAACCGTCCAAATGTACCGCAAACAACAGTTAGCAATAAACACACGAAAGTGTCTTTGATCACTTTCGTTGAATTGAGGTACACGCCCACGGTTCCCGCTGATCGGTACAAGCATCGCCTCGTGATCGGGTAGGATTCCTAAGAATCTCCTTGACGGGGTTTCGCAGCTTGTTCTAATGTTCTCAAACCGGAACGTCTCAAAGAAGACAACACGGAGTGAGTGAACCCGGTAATTGAGATTCACCGATTGATGAAAATGATTTGAAAAACAATCGCGTATTGCTTAAAGAAAGAGTTTTGCAATACGACGAAGGTTTTATGAGAAAGATCAATTTTCAACAAAATACTTTTGTATTAGAGAATGAGTACACATTCGACGTGTTAGCTAAAAGAAGAGATTCGACATCGAACGGTTTTTCTAAAAGTATTTTTCAATCGAGATACTTTTGAATTTTGAAAACATAAGTACACATTCGACGTGCTAGAGAAAAGAAGATTTGCACATCGAACGGTTTTTCCAAAAGTATTCGTCAATTCCGTTCTGGACCAAGGTTGATTCAAGACCGAATCGCCCATTGTTTCTATCAAGTTGTCACAAGTTTGATCTTACGAGAAGATCTCACATGTCACCCACCAAGAGCTTGTTTGATGTTGGCTCTAGAAGGATTTCCATCTTCATCATGAATATTTTCATATCACTCGGATGTTCTGGCAATACCACAAGGATAATGCGTAGGACTCTTAATATATACTTACTTTCCACATTGTGTGAGAAAGCAAGTCTTCAAGAATTTAGTGTCCTAACGAGATATTGTGGATGATCTCTTGGCTCTAGACTCAATAGTGCACATTTGGTTCCTGTGTCGGAGACTAGGGAGAGGGTCTCCTTCTTCAATATCAACAATCTCTAAGAGAAAGTCGATAGATAATGTCGGTTCCCCGTGAGAATGAAGCAAGTCCTTTTAAGAGGAACTTGAGTGGTTTGGGAAGTTTAGTGCGGTGCATCACGGGTCCATGATGTCTTGTCTTCAATACCGCGCTACCTTGGTAAACACCGTAGTATATGTATTGAACCCGTTATCGCCCTAAGGTTGAATTGATGGAGGGCTATTTCTTTTCACCCTTTTTCATATTCGCTTTTTTCATTCTTCAACCCTTCATTGCTTACCGAGACTTCATTACTAGAACCTTGTTGGGTTAATTCCATTACTAGCTCATCTCATCCGCACTCTTCCCATATCTCACTTTTCTCCTTTTTCATCATACCTAAAGACTCTACACTATCTAGTGGATTGTCCTCGGTAGATCCTCCGGTTCGGCGGATCGTGGGAACAAATACCTAACCTAACCATCCTTATAACTCCATGCATAAAGTAAATTGGTCGGTCTTTTGGTATTGTTCTTTCCTTCATGAAACCAATTGAAAAATCATTTGGAAAACAATCAAGGTACTTGTGATACGAGATCAAAGCATTTTGTACCTTAATAGTTTTGATCATTTGAAAACCTCCCCTCAACATGTGTGTGTGATTTAGAAATTGTTTGGCACATGGAGGCAAGAGGACTTTGAAATATTTTCTTTGATCACAATTTTCATACGAAAAAGCCATTTGATTTTCTTGGTAAAATTCTCCCCCTCAATATATGCATAGGATATAAAACATTTTATCACATAGAGGCAAGAGTTCTTTGAAGCACATCCACAATCACAAAATCCATTAAGAAAACCATTTGAAAACACAATCAAGGTACTTTTATAATCTCTTTTAAAAACTTTTGTACTCGATGGTTTTGCTCCCCTCAATATGTGCTTCGAGATTCGAAGCGTTTAGCACATATGAGAGAGCAAACTGCATAACCGAATCAAAACGATCAACTTTTATCAAATTTCATTATTAAATCACAATTCTCCCCGATCAAAAATATCAAATCCTTTGAGATTTTGGATCCCAAGTAATCTAATTAGGTTTAGAAAACATGGAAGAAAATGTGGCCTTGTTTAAATACTCATCCGGTTTTTGATAAATCCTCCTCCTCAACATGTGCATTGTATATTTGAAATTGTTTGGCACATGGAGGCGTAAGTGCCTATAAAGGACTAAAACCAATTCCGTTAAAAGCAGATATGAGATTTAAATCACGATCTCTCACCCGATCAAAATTTCAAACCTTTTGAGATTTGTGATCCCAATTGATTTAAATCATTTAAAAAATTGGGAAAGACGTGGCAAGATTCAATTTTGAAAAATGATGATAAGGACCAACTCTAGACATTAAAGATTGTTAGTGTCGTGTATGATAGTTTTTAAACGATCTTTAAGTAAAATAAAACAGTTTCACAATCAAACAAGAACAGAAAAATTTCATTTTGTAAGATCTTTGAGTTTTAAAGAAAATCATACCATGACATAACATTAAATCTTTAGATCACCACTTTATTTCGCATAAACGGACTTGATAGATGAAATATCGCTTTGAAAATATTTAATTTAAAATCACTCTCCCCTCAATTGATGGTCAAGTCGATAATTGAGTGACTTAGATTTTGATAAAATGAAGTCCGTGATTTTCAAAATTTAGTCCAATTTATTTTCAAAACAATATTTTCCATTTTCAAAACAATTTTATTCAAATTTATCAAAAATTGTTTAAAATGGTATCTGCACAAAGATAAGTTAGGTGGTTGAGAAGCTCCGTTGTTGTTCTTTGTAGGGTTTGAAGAAAACCGTCTCATTGAAGCGTGAGACTTCTTCTTACGTTGCATTTTGAATGCCAACCGAGGTCAAATTAAGCTCCGTTTCTTCAATCACTTAGAAGAAAACCATCACGATGCGGTGAGACCTCTTACGTTGCATTTATGCCAACTCTCCATTGAAGTCCAATTAAGCTCCGTTTCTTCATTTGTCGACTCAAGAAATCGTTACCCTTTCCTTTCGGCATCCAATCATATTCATTTGTGGGATCCGGACCGGGAACATTCTTATATACCAATATACCTGCATACGTTAGTGAACACACATACAAATATATGGTGGTCGACAACACCCAAACATCAATCGACTAATAAAAGTCAATTCAACATAACAATCAGATCATATAAGGCATGAGGTTTATGTGTTAATCAAACTCTAATCATCTAAACCTAACAATCATATCCTAAATTCCTAGTCCTTCGACACGTGCAAATATCGCTTTTAATTAAGCACGAGGATAATTAAGAAAGCTCGTTAGATGATATAGATTTGAAAACATTCTCCCCTCAATCAATGACTTATTTTCAAAAGATTAAAAGCTCAAGTCATTGATTGAGTTTTCAATTTTTACCAAAAACTACAAACCGATTGGTTTTTCAACTCATTAACCACCATTTTGTTAAAACACCAAATATTTTTCAAGAATATTAGACGGAAAAACATTTGTGTAGGAACAAAGATCCTTCGACATACTTTCCTTGTTTTGTTTTTAGGATAAGTGCACGAAATATTTTGAAATTATGGTTTAGAGCAAAGCACTTTCCTTTCATGAAGAACGGGTTGCTATCAGAAATAATAGCAAACCATAGTTTAAGCACGGGTTACAGTCTGAAATAACTGCAAGCCATAGTTTTAAGTGCGGGTTATAGTCTGAAATAACTGTAAGCCATTAGATTTGTGACATGTTTAGAAAGAAATATTTACACCTCCCGCTCGAACTTCATCTATGGTCCCGTGCCTTTATTGAATGACATTTCTAAGACCGTAGATGTTATCGATACGTAAGACATGTCTTAGAAAAACAATATTTTGGTCTTTTCAAATTTTCGATTTTTATGGGTTTTGTTGATTTTATATTTTTCTATTTTCTTTTCTTGGTTTTATATTTTCTATTTTCTTTTGTTGGTTTTATATTTTTCTATTTTGTTTTTTGGTTTTATATTTTTGTATTTTGTTTTTTGATAAATATATACAAAGCTAGAGAAGATGATATAGTAAAAGAAGATGATGATACGAGTACCGATATAAGGATATCAAGCACCCGTTGTAGAAGATAGAAGTCATCATCTCTTAAACATTCACCACCAAAGCATTCGAGGCTCTTGAATCGAATAAAGAAATTGAACCATCGAAGTGAGACTTTGGCGACTTCCCCAAACCGAAAATCCTATAGTCGAGCGATTCAAGCTCTATTTCAAGCTTGCCTTAGCCAGTGCATGAGAAGCACACCGTTATCATAAATCCACCGCTCCTTTCAAGAATAATCACCGTGATTCTTCGCTCGAGGTTATATCATCAACAAGAAGAACAACATCGTATCATCCCACACATAAAACAATCTTCTCAAATTTCCTTTTCAATCGACGTCAAGCGATCCATTCCAAAAGGTGTCAAGAGAACAATTCCCCAAGAATTTGAATTGATGCAGAAGTCTCTTTGTATAATGCTAAAGAACTCTCCGAATACACATCATGAGGGTAATGAAGAACAACTCCCCAATGTTCACATCTTTCATCCCCGATGAATGTGTATGAAGCTCAAGAACCAAGTACACCAATATCCAAGAACTCTCCCAAATACACATCATGCCCTAAGGAAAACACCTCCCCAATGTTTGTGGTAAACAATGGCTTTCTTCCCCGATGATCGTGTATGAAGCTCAAGGACCAAGTACACACATTCCCCAAAGAGAGAACAACCGATAACATTGAAGAAGGGCCGAATCACCGATTATCTCTGCGGGTGACAATCTCTGCGGATGTCAACACCGAATAAGTGATTATATCTCTCAATCACGATTAAGCCCTCAAGTAAAGCAAATTGAGCATCCCCAATGTTCACAATTTCTCTCCCCGATGATTGCGATAACATCGAGATCATCACACACCAATGTACCTCTTATATCTTCGTAAACATTTTCTAACATCTCTTCCCCACATAGTTGAAATAAGAACACTAAACGCCTTGATGAGTAAAACCTTGAGTTTCTCTCGGTCATGACATTTGTTTTCCCGGATATCTTCAATCACTTAGAAGAATTAAGTTCATCAAGTTTACTCGCCATGAGTCAAACCTTGAGTTTCTCTGCGGTAATAACATTTGTCTTCCCGGATATCTTCAATTACTTGGAAGTATTAAGTTCATAAAGTTTACTCGCGTTTAGATACGTGTCTCCTTCCCTGCTAGTTTTGATACTTGTAATCAAGAACATATTTTAAGCCCATGTACTAGAAATCATTTGAGAAGAACATCATTAGCTCGGATGTATCCGTGAGAATCAACTTGTGAGAATGTGAGCAAGTCTAATTGGGAATTAAATCGACATATCACACTCCCCAATTAGTGCTCTCCCTAAACCAACAACTGCTTGATAATGACCCGATTAAGAAGAAGTCTTTAGATCGTTAAATGCAACACGCCTTTAGTCTTCTAACATGTAGCGTAATATGTAGACCCGATTGAGACTCGACCTTCTTCAAGATTTTCCGGTTGGGAATAGAAAGTTAACATCTTCAACTCACCAAAACAAGAACATCACCAAAAGCATCCCAATCAACTTACATCTTGCAAATCCCTTAACTAAAATCCTCCCAATCAAACAAGAACGAAAGATGTTCATCAAGGAAATCAAGAATCAGCCGCAACGAACACACGAAATGGTAATACCAAGCAAACAATCACATCAAACAAGAATGAGAAGGTTGTTCGAATCATCATGTTGATGTGCGTGAAGCATTAACCGAAGCACTTTGTCAATAAACTCACATCACCTTGTGAAGATGTCAACAAACGGCTCTTCTCAAGAAACTCCATGTGAAGATTACCCGATAAGAAGCTCGGTTCTTACATGAGTTTAGAGCCGTATGACCATTTAAATTCTCAATTAATAATCAACCATGCAAGAATTTCACACTTTTCTCCCTCAAGAATTGCATACGGAGTTGCCATTCTTGATTAAGTAAGTGAAAATCATCCGAATGTTCTATTCACACTTCTCTCCCGCAAAATAAGCACATGATGTCGCCATCTTCATTATAATCGAGCAAGTGGAATGAGAAAACAATCGATGGTAGCCGGTTCACTTGATGACTTAAGCGCATGGATAAAGTATGAAGCATGTTGACGAGAATGGTCATAAATAAGAAGATTTCTCTTCTTCGTAAGATAAAGCGACCGACACGTACACTTTTCTTTTCTTTAGAGAACGAGGCATGAACCGATGTGTTCATACGTCATAAGAAGATTTCTCTTCTTTCAAAGATAAAGCGATCAAACGTACACTTTTCTTTTCTTTCGAGTACGAGGCCCGAACCGATGTGAGCAGACGTCATAATCTCTCTCTTTTCACTCTCTTAGCAAAACATGTAATCAACCCCATTATCATTCAAGAGGCTCTTTGTCGTGACGGTGATGGAGAAAACCCAATATGATGGATTTGACCTCAAGTAAACTAACCCGAACACGCGACTTAAACTTGCACATATGTAAGAAAGAGCGGTGTCGAGACTTCATGCCCATTTGAATCTCTAAGTACTCTATACTCTTCAACCAACCAACCATCGAGTATAAGACGTACATTACCTCTTGAAAATCCACAATTGAGTGTGGTGATGAGTGTAAATACTCATCATTTTGTACAAAATAAACGCAAAATCATTTGAAAACACTTAAACACATCAAAATGATCAAAATATCACAAATCGTTGTTTTATGTGTTTTAAATGCAAAATATCAAAATCGATGAAAACATATCAAATTTGCAAAATTGCGCTTTAGTCCCCAAGTTTCAAAAGTTGTCAAAAACAGTCCCTGAGCACATAATTTCAAAAGTAAAGTCACCAAAGGTCCTTTTAAAATCAAAAGTTGTCAAATTTAGTCCTTTGGTGAAAAATATAAAAAGTTTGAGAAAATTACAAGTTTAGTCCTTCAACTTTGAAAATTGGCAGAAATGGCCCCTGGAAAATGGCAAAATGGCAAGTTTGGTCCTTATACTTTTGAAGGTTGTCACTTGTGGTCCCTTGGAATAACTTGGCAGAATTGGCAGAATAGGTCCCTCTAAATTCAGGAATTACACATATGGTCCCTATGTTATTATTAGCCTTTCACCCATTTTGGACCTTGCACCCACCTTGGACCCCGTCATCTTACCCCATTATGACCCCCCTTCTATTAATAACCCCGGTCATCAACTCTAGTCAAACCAAGCAGAAAAAGGCGCCAAGCCATCTCCTTCTCCACTTGTTTCGCAAGTCTCTGCTACACAACCAAACCTCACCTTATCTCTTCCCTTGTCCCCTCCAAACACTACATCCAAGAAGCTTTGATTACTCCTCTCCTCAACACCCACCACCGTCAAATAAACCTTTCCGCCAAAATTGACATTTTGGCCAAAACTCACAAAAGTCACCCAAATGCTCGAATCGGGTGGGATCCACTCGTAAGATGTGAGAGAATCATGTGAAGCTATAAAAGAGAGTGAAGAAGCAAAGAAAAGGAGTAGCTAGTTTTTCCATTTTTCTTAAATGTCGTTTCTTAAGTTAATGTCTTGGTTTTAGTTAAAAAGTTGTATTTTTAGTTTCAATGTATCACATATAAGTGAAAATATCAGTGTATTGTACTTTGGATTATCAATTTAAGTTTTCACATAAGTCTCAAAATTTTATGTTTACTGTTGAATGTTTTAGTTTCAAATTTATGCATTCAATCCTCTAATAAGCTCAAGTTATAATCAAATAAGCTCACTTAAGCTTATTGTAGTCTCTGGTGTGCCTGCTGAATCAGTTCAAGCAGTTTTGGCTTTTGGTCAATAAAAGTCAAACTGTCTCATTGGATCTTGGAAATGGAATGGGTAGAAGCAGTACTTGGATTTGGGTTAGAAATGGTTTAGTAGAGTGGTCTTCTGGTTTGGTTTCACCCTGCAACTAGTTGGATGCAAGTGAGTAAGAAATCTAATTCTCATTTCAAGTCAATTTGTAATTTTGTTTGCACTTATATCGTGGTCTTAAACCGCTTTAACTTATTTACATAGTTGCAATATGGTCAAGAGAACTCGGTTGATCAATGGTACTAGCTAGTTCAGTGATCTTGTCAGTTTAAGCTTGTCTTTCAGCTTTATAAGGTGTGTTTGGATGTGCCATGTAATCAGTAGTGGAGGTTTGTTCAGAGGTTGTAGTCCGTGTTTCATGTTTGCTAAGTCATTTGAGACTCATTTGAGTCAATTACTGTGTCTACAAACCTTCAAAGTCAAAATCCCATTTAACTCTTGATACCTTAATCGTTAGGATTTTGGGTACTAATTTCATCACAATGATTCATGAGTAGGTTATCTAGCTTAATCTAGTTTCACTATAGCTTAATATATCATAGTTAATCAAGAGTTTCAGCTTTTAAACTCATATAAGTCAAACTTTTAAGTTTTGTCAAAAGTCAAAGTTTGGTAAAACTCGCTTTTGAGCTCATCTAGAGGTATTTTTCATGCACTCATTTCGGATCAATGCAAATAAAACTTGATGTTTTAAAATCTCATCTTGGTCTAGTTTCTTGTTGTTATTTTTGTTCTTGAGCTTCAAACAAGCTTATCAAATTGCCATTAAATCCGCATGCAGGCAATCGTTAACTCGCAGGATGGATTACGCATGTTTGTAGCACTTGCACAGAGCTTGTTAGAGCTCACCTAGGTCTAAGCCTTGGTTCATAGATAGCCACCCAGGTCTTGTTTGAGATCCAGCTTTTAGTTCTCGGTTCGACTTATTCTTGTGCTTATTTCCGTCCAAAGTAGCCTCCTCCTCAATTGCTTTTAGCCATAATCTTATTTCACCAAATCCTAGCAACTTGTGATTCGTGGTTTAGGCTTGTGAATATTTGTTGCATTTTGGTTCTTATTGCATAAATTTGCTTACGTAAGCAGTTGGTTCACTTTGGTGCTCATTAGCTTATTCAAGAGCTTATTGATAAGCCCTTTGCACTTCAGTTTCAAATCCTTCCACACAACCCCTTGTTTTTCTATTTTTCCTAGCTTCTATATATTATTTTAGAGTTTTCCTGAAATTTTCAGATTTTTCTAAGTTGTTTTGCTATTTTTCTTAATTTAAATTAGTTTTAAGCATTTTTAATTAGCTTTAAATACAAAAATTAAGAAAAGGTTCAAAAATAATTTTCAATTTTCTTAAGTTTAGATAAATATAAAAGACAAAAAATATTTTCTAGATTTTTCTTAGTTAAATTTGTATTTTTAAATAATTTAATTAGTTTTAAATAGTTTAAAATTCCTAGAAAATAGAAAATAATCGAGAAAAATACAAAAATAGTTTTGAAAATTCTATTTTGATATTTTAGACTTTTCCATTTCATAATTTTATTTTTCTAGCTTTATTTCCTATTTTCTTGTATTTTAGGTAATTATTAAATAGTTAAAAATAGTTTTTAATTAATAATAATTAGATAAATAGTTGTAAAATAGTTTTCTTTTTCTAAAATTTTCTTTTATCATTAGGATTGTAAAATGTATTTTTCATATTTTTAGGATTTATATTGTATAAGTTTCACTTTTTATTTCAGACGTCACGTAGATTTTAATTTCGCTTTTATAAAACATAAAAACAAAAACATCATTTTAATTATAGTGATAGCGTTTATTTAATAGATTTTATCTTTTAATTTCCTTTAATTTGCATTTAAGCCCTTTTTGTTTATGAGCTTTTTACGTAGTTGTAATAATTCACAAATCTCTTTTTCGCTCAAATTCCTCGATCACTAAACGTTTGATAATCCATTGCATAGCTCATTGGGACATAACGACCGGGAAACATTATACTCCTCGATCTTCATTGAGTTCGTTCTCGAGCCGCTTTAAGGTTCTTACGGTCCGCCATTCACAAGTGGCGTGCTTGAGTGAGAAACCTCGACTGCTCGGAGCGCATCGATGACACCGAGCACTACAACGTAACTCCTTTAAGTGATAGTTATTTTGTGGTGGTAAGAGCCCAATTCCCCAAGTGGTAAAAGAAAAGTAAAAGCCACCCAACAATAACTAGATTTCCAAGTCTTCGCTTTTGATAATAAGCTCGAACAAGGATCATGAAGAATCTTCATCCATCCATCCCCGATACCTTCGTGATACTAAGTACACTCGCCGTGATAATTCACTTCAACATCAAATTAATAATACTGAATTAACGCCGTTGTCACATCTTCTGAACTGCTCAAATCTAGCCTTCTTTGACATTTAAATGAACTTTGATAATGGTTTCATCCCGACCATGGTTAAATGAGCATAACCCCGTAAAACTAAGTAATAACCAAACTGCCATGACGAATATCCAAACACACATCCAATTTATGAAGTACACCCTTTTATCCCTTCTTCAAACGTAAACCGTAACACCAAAGATCGAAGACCTCGAAATACGCTTTCCTTTCTCCAAGATGGTTCCATCATCACGGATTTTACAATTCTATAGTTTAAACCGAAAATAGTTTCTTTCATGGATTTTACAAAACCAAGAACAAACCGTATGATAGTTCCGAAATGCACTTTACAATTACCGGGATGTTTCCATTGTCACGGATTTTACTGTGTCTATGATTTAAACCGAGAAATAGGTTCTTCGCTGGATTTTACAAAATCAAGACAAAACCGTAAACAATATCGACTTGAATGTGTTATGACAATTTTGGTTTCGTGAATATCATTTTAGGGAACATGCAATGTTCATCAATGATTCTTACTCCAACATCAACATCCATTAAACACTTTGGTAGACACACCATTCACATATTCAGACGGCTATTGTAGTGATCACATGGAGAAGTAAACCCGATATACCAAACTTGATCATGAAGTAGAATTCTCCATTTGTTACTTAAACTTGTACTAATCCTCGTGAAAAGAAAGCGCGCATCTAATGTACAAAACCTCTTGACATTCTCAATCGAGTGAGACACCGAAGTGATAGCAACGTTATGGGTTAAGTGAGAAAGAATCACAAACGAAACTAAATAGCCAAGTCTTTATCACACTCAGTAAATGCCCAAACAAGTCATCTTCGGAAGGGTAGAAAAAAGAAGAGCGAAATAAGTAAGCTACCGGAAAACCTCACTTCAAAGCCAAATAAGAAATACCGTACAAACAGCCCCATAGTCAACCTTGTTCAAGTATCAAATCAAGCCGAGACATAATATTATCCGTGAAGATGTATACACCAAAGTACCAATCCTCATAACCATATCTCATCATCTCAACAAATCTCAATATCAAATCTCGACCTTTTAGCCAAATGAAATACTAACATAAGCCGTAAACAAGTGTATCATTCGTTGAAAGTTAATGACCAAACATTGTTTCATTTTTCCACAAAGTCCATCATAATAATCATTGACCTTCTCAATAAATCATCTCATCATTATTGCATCAAAGATCAATAGGAGAATAAGTTCGGTTTAGCCACAACATATATACCCGTGCCATTAAAAATTCATGGGCCAAAGAGTATCACACAAATTCTCCAAAGTGTATATCAACCTCCAAATGAAGAGTGTGATTTATCCATTCAAACTCCAAAGCCCAAGTGAGGTCACCGACTTTAGTAATCTTTTTCTCAAAAATTAAGCTCAAGCCGTGATCTTATGTATCTTTTCAAGAAAATTTATGATACCGAGATACCAATTAAGTCCAAAATTTATTAAACCACCAATTATTGATAAACTTTTCGGAGTATAATCATGTATCACGACAATTTACTATATATTGCTTACCACTAGAGTCATTGATATTCAATAGATGGTAAATTTAATAGTTGGTACTTGGTATCATTGACATTTGCACAAGAATCACGACTAAAGATCATACAATGATAGAAGTCCGGTTGAGAAGCCCATTGCCAATCAATTCAGTCCCTAGGCCCACGTGAAGCACCCGTCAGATTAAAGTATCACGGCCCATGGCCACAATCAAAATACCTAAACCACTTAACCCTAATACACCGGACTATTTAAGGCCACTTATACTCATTCAACCCTAATTATACTCACACTTTATTACGCCCCCATCTAAGATTTTCCCTAATCTTCATCAAAAAAAAACGCAGCCTCAAAAATACTCTTAATCAAATCACACCAAATTCGGATTCCCCAATTACCACATTTAAAACCGTTCCATTCATTCACATGATGATCACCGATGAGGTCCAAGATTCGTTCTTGCGGCTTTATCCCATCGATAATACTAGTTTTGATTCTTGATGTTCGATGTTAAGCACTCAAAACTCAGGTAGGTTTTATTGTTGACGTGATTTTCGTCGTTTCTGTTCTAGTGTCTCAACGAATCAAAAAGAGTGATTATAAAAATCATGTTATTAGTCATTCTTTAATTGTTCGGATAAAAGAAGCATGGTCTTGACATAGATTGATGAAGATGGATATGGTTCGAAAAATATTGAAAATATTAAATACGAACCCAATCGAGATCGATTTAATTTTCATTTCGTTATTAGTCTTTGTTGTAGTGACTTTTGAGAAGGGTTGAGTTAATAAAAACATGGAACTAGGATAGACGAGATGTTGGAATTGGTATGGCATTAATGTTCAACAATATTAATTCTTGATTGGTTCTTGAAAGTTGGATGATGATGGTTGAAACTAATGATTTATCTCGTTGAGTCATTGTTGTAGTTGGTATTTGGTTATGAGTTTGTGGTCGTGGTCATAATATTCTCCTTCATCATTTCGCTACCAAGTCGCTAACTCCATTGTATTTCAAAACAAGTCGCTAGGTCTTTTAAACCAGCAAGTCGCTATTGACTAAATAGTCAATAGCCAAGTCAAGTCGCCACCGGTATTTTACCCGAACAAGTCGCTAGCTTTGCATTTTAACATAACTCGCTATTGACTTTCAAGAAAGTCAACGATAACCAAGTCGCTACAGTTGAACCGGTGAATCGGACAAATATGAGGCCAAGTCGCTAATATGAAATTCCGGCGAGTTTTCCGACCATATTCCGTTTATCTTCAATTTTTTACCCAGAAAACTTAGAAAAACGCATCAGTTTTTGACCCTTTTTGACCTCTAAAATGACCGTATCAAGAAAACCCATGAGCTTCACTTTTGATACAAGAAATTGTCACAAAAGGATAAAGATATTAACTTGACAGTTTGGACAAAAAAAAAACAAAGCAGCAGCTGTTGACAAGAAAAATAACCACATGACAATCTAAATTTGTTTTGACCAATAGACCATAAATTTCAAGACACAAACAGTTTACCCAACAACATATTATCCGACCAACAAAAGTACACAAAACAGTTTACAAACATGTATCAAAACCACAAAAAATCAACACAACACAACAACCTTGGCTCTGGTACCAATTGTAGGATCGTTATTTTTATGTGTTTGATGATTCGGGTGGTCTTGGGAGATCAAAATACATGATAGCCATTTTAGAGAGAGAAAGTAGAGAGAGAGAGGGTGTTCTTGCTAGAGGTTTACACAAAGTATGAAATATTAGATTATGAGAAGCACCACCCTTCCATGGATGGAAGGGTATTTATACTACACAATACACGACCTCCCATCGGCTGTGGATCGTGGATACAGTGGGTAAAGACCCGTCCTTCCTCCACGGTGTTGCACTAAACTATACTATGCTACAAACTAATAAATAAACTACTAAATAACGTAAATAACGATATGTCTACGAGCTAACTTATGCTAGATAATATTAGGGGTGACCGACTCTTCACTATGGAATTTTCTAATTCCTAACAATCTATCTATCAACGTCCAACATAAACAACTAAAGAGATTGACATAAGTCGATCTAAATATTTAAAAGGAAGTTTTAAATTGGTAAACTATTCAACCCCCCTTCTAGTTTTCCACAACATATATGGAGACATAGGATGCAACTCTCTAAAATGTAATTAGTGTTCGAGAAACTTATGGGTGTAGGATAATATTTGGGAGAGGACATCAAAATAGATAATACCACAAGCAATATTGACAAAGATGTATGTTAAATCGCACACTGCAACTCACTTTGGAACAATAATTTGAGCAACTCGCATAACACAACACTCATAGGTAACAGTTGGTAATCAACACGCATACTACAAGACATGTGAGGTAAGTAGCATATGGCAACTCGCATCCAACAACTCGCTTTGGTTATAGAGTAACACGCATATGATAAAGTAAGTGATAACTCGCATACATTACAATGTATGAGGCAAGTCGCATATGGCAACTCGCATGCATCAACACGCTTTAGTTAAATAATGGTTGGTCAACACATATATGTTAACTCGCATACATTAGAGACATACAGCAAGTCGCATATGGCAACTCGCATATAATGATAGATAACAGGCAAGACGCATAGGCAACTCTCTTAGGCAACTCGCATAGGCAACTCGCATATGATACGTTGAATCTGGACATATCGCATAGGCGACAGGCAACACGCATACATAAAAGTGCAACTTGCATATAGCAACTCGCTTTCAATAATAATCAATATCAACTCGCAATTAAGCACACTTTAAAGGAAACAGCAGGGCAACACGCATACAAGAAACACTAGACAACTCACTATTTAGAACGTACCATGAACAACCCAATTAAACACTTAAACACATGATTATTCATACTCAGAAAAGATCACAAACAAGAATCTACATACAATGGACAATACCAACAACCCAATCAAATCCAATAGCCATTTTAACATAACCCTTAATCACCCACAACACGCATATCGAAAATAAACCAATAGATCAACCAGTCATTTACAACACATGTCATAACTTAAACGAACAAACCTAAGTCTACTTTCAACATCATTTATCAAAAACATACAAACCTAGAGTCCAAATATTTGATCGAGATAAGAACGAAGAGACACGATCTGCAGGGGGTTTAAGATAAAAGATGGTTCAAGTACAAATCATGAAAGAGGTAAGATAAACACGATCAGATAGCAAGAATAACCTACCACACAATCACCAATTGACAACTCGCTTAGAAGAGAGTTGAGAGAGAATAGTTTTAGCGAGATAGAGTTTTGACCAAGAATGATTATGATTTGACCAAGACACCCAACGCGCATACTTAGGTACACAATTATAGCGAGTTGACACTTTTATTCCTTTACTTAGCATAGAAACTCGCATACCAGGTACATAGTTATAGCGGGTTGACACTTTTAGTCCCTATATAAAGCATAGCAACTCGCATACAGATAAAAGAGAAACTCGCATAATATAAAGACATGACAAAAATATCTTCACATAGCAAACCACCTTTTATCAAACCAAGAATCATAAATTAACACCACATAGCATGCAACAGCCAAATCACACTAATAAGAATGCAGATGATTAATCAAACAAAGTACTAAATCAACTGTAGGTGCACAATTCTCCCCCTCAATCAATAATACGAGATAGTGGATAATCATTGATTGACTTAGTATCATGATAGTGAGATTAAGACAGCTTAAGTATGAGATTGTAAAAACGAATAATATGAAAGGTTATAACGGCTCTGTTCGAACTTCATCTAAAGTCCCGTGTCATTGTTGAATGACATTTCTAGGACCGTAGATGTTATCGATGACAGAAATTTGTGTAAAAATGAGTGTAATAAAAATATAAAATTTATATATATAATTTTTTTTTAAATTGTACAAGACTTAATAAGAAAGATTCCTGAAAAGAGGGGATCAGGAGTTAGAGTACGAGGTACATCAATTCTGACAAGCTACAATTCCAACATTCTTTAGTTCTGATGGAAACCAGGTCATGATGTTCATGAATGAATTGAGCATTGTACCTGAAAAAGATTGAGGACACTTTGCACTAATAGCACATGTAGTATTGCAAATAGTTGGGTTAGTGACAGATATATCCTCAATTTTTGATGTAGTACAGTCAGGTCTATGAGTATCATTAATGGACATCCCGTTAAGTTCAACATTCTTAAAGATTTTTCCTGTGGGGATCCACTTAAGACAACTTCTAGGTGAGTAAGTCCGTTTGGTACATGTGAACTTAAAGAGTCTACCAGTAGGAATCCACTTAAAACAACTGCTAACAAAGTTAGATGAGGCTAGATTCCTGTTCTGAGCATTGGTCCTTTTGCAATTAATTTGCTTCTTAGGGGATTGGTCAGTCATTTGATGCCTCTCATATGGACTAGATGAAATCCTTAAATTTCTGATCTTAGATTTCTGAGCCTTCAGCTGGGAATTGTCATTCCTCAAGTTGGAATGAATTAGCGAAGTGACTGGTTTCGACAAAACTATATTATTATCAACTTGGGAGGCAAGCTTAGATTTTGATAATTTAAATCTTTCTGTCTTAACTGCATTGGGCTGCCTAGTTACAAGGCGTTTAGTGGCATTATGAGTAGTTGATTTCTCCAATGTTGATGGTTTTGCGAACTTAGTATTCACTCTATTTCCCGTATTTTTCCTAAGCTCATTTTTTAAAGCAACGATAGTGAAACTCTTATCCTGAATTTGGGTTTTGAGGGTATCTATGTCAGCTGTCATGGAGTTGATTTGATCTATCTGTTTGGTCCTCCACTCCAATGAGTTCTTCTTTAAGGATTCATTTTCTCTTAGCAAATTAGCAACACATAGGGCTAGTTCCTAATTCCTAGACTTAATTGCATCACAAGCTTCACAGTTTATAATGTTTATACCCATATTCTTGTTCATTTGAATGTCCGATATTTGTTTTTCAGATTACAAATGGTTGAGTCTTTGTCTAGAATCGTGTTTTAATTGGTTAATTTCAAAAATTCACGGAATTCGGGAATTCGGATTTGTGCATGCATTTGAAACAGGAGAATTTTCTTCCTTTTGTCGTAATGCAATTTCCGAGGAAATGCAATGTTTTCAAGAATTGAATATTTGTAAGAAAGTTCATCAAATGCCCTTTTGAAACCATATCATTTGTTTTAAAACATACAGACTCGCCTCAACCATATCAATTTTATCGTAATCATGTTTATCTATAAATTCAAATGGTTTAGATATCGCTACTGATGCATTGTGTTGATCATTCAAGAGTAGTTCATCGATGACACCGATCATCCATCGATCCGACACTTGCATCCACATCACTTGTACTAAGCGCCAATGAATTTATGATGCTTCGGGCTCCTCGGTCTCGATTCTTTGCATTCATTGTCGCAGACACGAAGATTCGATGCCATTCCAATTTCATCGCAGAATCAACTCGATGGTGCTCTACATTCGTTCAACTTTTCGATCACAGCATCCCCGATAGTTCAAAATTATCTCGGTTGTTCCCGGACTTCATTGTCATTTGCTTTAGCACTTCCTCAATGTACATCTCCATATTATCCATTAATTGATGAATGTATTGGTAAATTCTAATTTACATTCCAAGATGCCTTTGAAGGTAATACTCGACAATTGTTGATCAAAATCTACCAATATTCCTCATTGATAAATGGATGGAATTGTTTGTGAATCATCGAAGTACCATGGAATCATTTTTATTATTTTCCGTTGATGAGTCGGTTCTTCAATTGTTCAAAGTATAGTAACAATGTTTTCTTTAGTGAAGGTAAGTCCCGACGGAAAAGGGCACTACATGTTCGATCCATGGACGTGGATAAAACTTGTGAGATATGAGAGTGAAGCGAAGAATAAGGTTCAATATTGCATTCAATATGTAATTGTCACGAGGTTCATTTGGGTTGGACTCAAAGTGTGAAGGGTTTAGATCATCATTGGTTGAATCATAAGGTCAAGCATTCTGAGTAATACATACTTTGTCTGCAGTCCACTAAGTCATATAGTTTGAGCACATTAGAGATTACTGGATCAGTGGTGTTAGCCATGAGTGTCGGACTTTACGGGATTTTATAATTCTTTGATTAAACCGGGAAATAGATTCTTTCACGGGATTTTACAAAATCAAAAGAACAACCGTAAAGCGTAGAAAAAAGAAGTAAAAGATCTCAATAGACAAGTCGCTAAATAGTCATCTCGCTTTAGTATCAACTCGCTACACAGTCAAATCGCTTAAAGAAACAAGTCGCTTAATAACCAAGTCGCATACAGAGACAACTCGCTTAACCACCAAGTCGCTTAAAATAACTCGCTAGCAGTACAACTCGCTTAATAGCCAAGTCGCTTTAGAACTCAAGTCGCTTAAAGAAACAACTCGCTTAGAACCCAAGTCGCATAAATAGTCAACTCACTAAGTAGCCAAGTCGCTTATACCAACTCGCTTCTAATGAAGAAGCAACTCGCATCCAAGAAACTCAACTACGAGTCTCAACTCGCTTTGTACACTTTTCACAAATACCCACTTTATCAATAAAAAAAACGACCAAACCACAATGACTTAAGCTTTCCAATTCAAAACCTAAACACATATGATGATTTTAAACACAAAAGTACAATCAAAATTCAAACTTTAACACTAGAATTTTTCCAAATGATTCAAACTCTCCTAAACACTTAAGACCCCAAAAACCTTATGAAATCCACCAAAACAAAGAGCATGAAAGATAAGTGATCAAACCATGGCTCTTGATACCAACTGTAAGATATAGGATTTCATAATCACATCAAATCATAAACATGTGAGGCGTATATAAGTTTTTAGAGAGAGAAAGGGAGATGTTCTAGTGAGAGAAAACACATGAAAGGTTAGATTCCAAATGAACATCCAACCCTCTCCCTTGAGGGGAGAGGGCTATTTATACAAACTACTACGCCCTCCAATGGGCTGTGGATCAGGCATACAATGGGTAAAGACCCGTCCTTCCTCCACGGTGTTGCACTAGACTAAACTATGCTAATAAATGACTAACAACTAACATAATAAACGATATGTCTACGAGCTAGCTTAAGCTAGATTATACTTGGGGTGACCGATGCTTCACAATATAATTTCCAATTCCTAACATTCACCTTTGACAGAGGACATGCATAATATTGTCGTCCAGCTGAATATTCTCTATGTGATGTTCTTAATCTTATATTTCCTGCTCAACAAGAACACATAAAAGGATTAAATGGCTCCATCTCAGGTTTTAAAATTTGTGTGAAGATAAGAGGTTGTGAGGTTGAGTGGTTTTGAGGATAAGATCTGGTAGCTTTTGGTGGGATAAGATCTCAAGTTTTCTTATGTGATACATAGAGCAGATCTGGTAGCTTTTGGTGGGAAGTTTTGGCGCCATTTTTTTGTGGGAATTCTTGGCGCCATGTTTTGGTGGGAATTCTTGGCCATTTTTTTGGTGGGAAGTTGAGACCGTTGAGACAACCCAACAATTTGGACCTATGTAATAATAATAATAATAATAGTAATAAATAATAATAATAATAATAATAATAATAATAATAATAATAATAATAATAAAATAATAATAATAATAATAATAATAATAATAATAATAATAATAATAATAATAATAATAATAATAATAATAATAATAATAATAATAATAATAATAATAATAATAATATAGAGAGATTATATTATGGGAACATACCTTATGGTCACACCAAGGCAAGAAGGTGATCCTCTTGGACCTCTCCTTTTGCATTGGTGCTACATCCTTTGGCTCGCAAGATCAAAGACTCCTTTTCTCTCCCTTTCAAGCTTGGTACCTAGATGATGGTACGATCATTGGAGATACTTTGTTTGTTGGGAAGGCCTTGGAGCTCATTATGATAGATGGACCTCGTTATGATTTGCACCTCAACGCCGATAAAGCGAGGTTTTTGGCCAAGGGAAGATCCTAGAAGCGAGACTCGAAGGTGTTTTCCTCCTAATATTGCCCGACCGCATGGTGTAAAATTGTTGGGTGGGCGGTTGGTGTAGACCTTGAGTTTAGTAGTAAGCTCGTTTTGAAACGAGTTTATAAAACCATTGAACTTATGGACGCTGTTGCTAAGCTTAATGATCCCCAATGTGAGTTGTCGCTTCTCCGTGCATGTCTTGGCATTTCCAATATGTATTTCTCTATGCGCACATGTTCCCCGTGTCTTTGAACGTGCTCGATTTCATTCGATGAAGCACCGCTCCTCCTTGGAGCGTATTGTCACCGCCTCGGCCCGGGTTTGAAATTGGCAATGGAGATCGCCACTCTTCCCTTTGAATTTGGGGCTTGGTGTATATACTTCGGTGATGTTTTGAATTATGCCTTCCTTGCTTCTAGACTCCAATCGGCCACCCTCTGATGAACTTCTCTGGCAACCTGAGTTGGTGTTATGGATCTTCCTTTGATGATGCCCGCATGTTTTAACAAGAAAATGGAGACCAAACTTTTGGGTAGCTCTTGTGAGATTGCGCCCCAAACTCATGAAGAAATTGGCATATTTATATTTCACACGTGTCACCAAAGAGGTGAATCCACCTTACATTTATCTACCGACGAGATGGCCCTATGGAGATCGCAAATGGAAGACCATACTTGATCGGCTCGAGTAGTCCCGATAGTTGGGTGGGCGGACTATGAATGCTAAAACCTACCGATGTGTTTTATGCTATCGTCTAGTTGTTCCCTTTCTCCACTCGAGATGCCGCGGCTCGCTTGCTCCAAGGTTTTCTGATTGATATCTATAGGGATCACATTGTATCATGCGCAGGTATTATTGGTATTAAACATCGACATAATGTGGTGCGTGATACTTTCACTGATATCTGCTCCCGGGTAGGGGTTGCAGCTCATAAAGAAATTGATATCGGGCTCTGTGGAGAGGGACAAACACCCACGCCCAACTAACTTGTTACTTTACTCGTGGGAGAGAGGCCTTGATGTGTGTGTTGATCTTCTTGGGTCATCGCCTTAACGCAAACCGGAATGACCGACTTTGTGGGGTGTGCCGTGATTGAAGCCACAGTATAAACGTGTCAAGTCACGAAACCAAATCTGACGATATTGGATATGGGTTCATCCCTTCTCTTCTCTTCCTTTGGTGAACTCGAGAAGGAGGCGGTGACCTTTCAAGCGTATCCGAAAGTTCTCGATCACTCAAGATCTTGGCTGCGTGGTGCTAACTATATTTTTAGTAGGATTTGTTTTGCTATTGCTATAGGAGTGGGCACACGATTAGTTTCTCGGCTCTCCACTAATTTCTTGTAATTTCCTTTGATTTTCTAATAATAATAATAATAATAATAATAATAATAATAATAATAATAATAATAATAATAATAATAATAATAATAATAATAATAATAATAATAGTAATATAGCACCTATACTCGGTCGTTTAACATGATACGTATAGCATAGCACCTATAATTGGTCGTTTAACATGATACGTATACCATAACACCTATAACTGGTCGTTTAACATGATACGTATATCATAGCACCTATACTTGAACGTTTAACATGATATGTATCCAATGCACCTATACTTGATCGTTTAACATGATACGTATACCAATGCACCTATACTTGGTCGTTTAACATGATACGTATACCATAGCATCTATACTTGGTCGTTTAACATGATACGTATACCATAGCACCTATACTTAGTCTTTAACATGATACGTATACCAATGCACCTATACTTGGTCGTTTAACATGATACGTATACCATAGTACCTATACTCACTTGTTTAACATGATACTTATACCATAGCACCTATACTCGCTCGTTTAACATGATACGTATACCATAGCACCTATACTCGGTCGTTTAACATGATACGTATACCATAACACCTATAATTGGTCGTTTAACATGATACGTATACCATAGCACCTATACTCGCTCGTTTAACATGATACGTATGCCATAGCACCTATACTTGGTCGTTTAACATGATATGTATACCATAGCACCTATAATAGGTCGTTTAACATGATACGTATACCATAGCACCTATAATTGGTCCTTTAACATGATACGTATACCAATGCACCTATACTTGATCGTTTAACATGATACGCATACCAATGCTCCTATACTTGGTCGTTTAACATGATACGTATACCATAGCACCTATAATTGGTCGTTTAACTTGATACGTATACCATAGCACCTATAATTGGTCGTTTAACATGATACGTATACCAATGCACCTATACTTGGTCGTTCAACATGATACGTATACCATAGCACCTATACTCGCTTGTTTAACATGATACGTATACCATAGCACCTATACTCGCTCGTTTAATATGATACGTATACCAATGCACCTATACTCGCTCGTTTAACATGATACGTATGCCATAGCACCTATACTCGGCCGTTTAACATGATACGTATACCATAGCACCTATACTCGATCGTTTAACATGATACGTATACCATAGCACCTATACTTGGTCGTTTAACATGATACGTATACCATAGCACCTATACTTGGTCATTTAACATGATACGTATACCATAGCACCTATAATTGGTCGTTTAACATGATACATATACCATAGCATCTATAATTGGTCGTTTAATATGATACGTATACCAATGCACCTATACTTGGTCATTTAACATGATACGTATACCATAGCACCTATACTCGCTCGTTTAACATGATACATATATCATAGCACCTATACTCGCTCGTTTAATATGATATGTATACCAATGCACCTATACTCGCTCGTTTAACATGATACGTATACCATAGCACCTATACTCGGCCGTTTAACATGATACGTATACCATAGCACCCATACTCGGTCGTTTAACATGATACATATACCATAGCACCTATACTCGCTCGTTTAACATGATACGTATACCGTGTCCACGCCGTGTTCGTGTCATATATTTTTAGACTTTGCCGTATCGCCGTGTCCGTGCAACCTAGGTTAAAAGTATTTAGATTAATTTTATAATTTTTAGGTTAAATTTAATTATATAATTTTATAATTTATTTTTAATTCTAATTATTTAAAATGATAATTTTATTTTTATAATTAAACCTTTTCCCGGGGACATGTCCCCTGAAAAAGTTTTGGCGTAAATTTTCATTTTTCCTCCTCTCTTTTACTTTATCCCGCCATCACTTTCCCCGGGGACGTGTCCCCGACAAAAGTGTCGCTAGAAGATGTTGAAACAGACAAAGACCTTGATAGATCTTGAGCTCGTGGATCGTTATGTATGCCTATGTAATCACAAGCACAATAAAAGACAATCTCTACTACTAATGTTTATCAGCGGAATATAAACACAAGTAACAAATAACTAAGAACTTCTTGATCCTCTATGGATCTTTATATTAACTAAAGCGAGTTTTCCAATCGGTACATAAACCTTTCTAATGTGTTCCTTTTATAGATAAGGAACCCTAAACAATATCGCTAAACCATTTTCCAAGAAACGATAATCATAAAACTAAATAAGATATACACAATCACTTCCTAATAAAGCTCATGTATATCCACACTAAATAAACTAAATACGGAATAGACACTTCCGTAATTAGACTAATAACTATTATACTTGATGAGATTATGTCTTGGTGTAATCCACTTCACTTCAAAGAGAAACACTTGGCATTAATATCAAGATAATCCGGACTTCCACATAATTCCCAACAATCCTCCCTAAACCGGAATTTGTTGGTTAAGTTCCGGTTTCTTGATAGATCTTCTGAGACTGGAGGATTGGACACGAACAACGAGAATAAAGAAAGAATCCAAAGAACATCTCTATGATGAAGAAACTGGAAACACCATATCTTTGCAAAGAATAAATGACAAAAGGTACATCAAAAGCAGTTAGTTTCATACTATTCTCATCACATCCGTGTGTTAACTCTCGTGAGAGGTGAATCATTGAAAATAAATGGATTTGATGTCTCTTACCAATAGCCATCACTCTTCGAGTAGCCATATGTTTCAGTTCAGTAAACTATGGTACATCGAGAACCATCTCGATTTATGGGCAAACCAGCAACCATATAAACGGATTTGAAATGTCTTTACTGTAGCCGTTTGCTCGTGACTAGGCAATGCTTAGAATTTGTGAATTGAGAACCAAATATGGAATGCCACCGCTTTACCACAAGCCATATACAAGTGGGCTAGCCAATTCTTGGATTCCAAACAAGAATAAATCATGGTGAATTGAAACCATACAACACTCAAGAATAAAGCATAGGTGGTTGCATACCCTATGATTTTTAGCAAATCATTACTGACTATCAATGATTTGATGTGTCTTTACCAAAGTCATACTTTGGACTAGCTAACTCTTTGACATACCCAAAGTATATCGGTGAGTAACCAAAAATATACAACAAACCTGCAATAAAAGTTAGATAAACCAAAAGCATTTTTTTTTTTTTTTTTTTTAACTAATAAACAAAGAAAACAAAGATTACAAAATATTACAATCAAGATGAACCTTTATGTGATAGAAGTTGATTCTTAATCAAACCCACACATTGAGTAGCATGAAGATCATCATTGCCAACCGGATTAGGAGGCACTTCCAACTTGTGTCTCAAAGAATCTTTCCATAAAAGTATCGATAAAGGATAAAGTCTATCGATAGCATACACAAAATCATCCCACATGTAGTCCGAACTACACGAACACAAAGCGTAGAATAAAATCTCCAACTCTCAATCTCCCATTTATGAGAATTCTTCCAAATAGAATACCCTTTACCATGTGGAGAATCGTAATCAAACATAACACAAGATCTCCCAATGATATAAACCGTAACCAATTGTTGGATGAAACTTATAATCTTGAATGACATGTTCACAAAGATCTTCAAATCATGTCGATTCACCAAATGAAGAATATCCTTCAAGTTAAATTCAAGAACATTATTATCCATTTATAAAAAGTGTTAAGCTTTCCGGTGTCAATTAACCAAAACCACATGAGTTCCTTCAGAAAAGCTTCAATGATCCAACCTCAATAAATGTAGATTCATCGACCTTAAGATCTAAAGTAGTATTCCTTGAAGCATGTTTCTTAGCCAATCTATCCGAACTTCTTGTAACCAAACTCGCTTTCCCATATCAAGAATGTTATCGATGTCAAGTTGTAGATCGGCTTCTGAATCGAGAATCACTTAACTCCACACTTGACAACATTTCGTAAGAAACCAAAGAAGATTCAAAAGAAACACCCATATCGTAAGAAGGAGTATCATCGGTTGTATCGGAAGGAACAACTGGAATTACCACCAAGGCAAACATCATCAAAATTATCCACAATTTCAACTGTTCTCGTCTCTTCGTCAGAGGAACATCGGACATGGAAGTACTATTTGCCACTTTAGAAGAAGAAGTAGAACCGAAGAAGAGAATTTCATAACCATATGATATTGTCTAATCAAAGCATCATCGATAAAGTCATGATTTGCTTCATTGTCATACCGTAATTATACA
This sequence comes from Chrysanthemum lavandulifolium, assembly GCA_022545495.1. Taxonomy (NCBI): domain Eukaryota; kingdom Viridiplantae; phylum Streptophyta; class Magnoliopsida; order Asterales; family Asteraceae; genus Chrysanthemum; species Chrysanthemum lavandulifolium. The sequence continues at coordinate 101,126,197 of CM040239.1, read as the reverse complement.
TAGCAAGATTCTTCACAACTCTCCTCATATAATTCCTCTTACGAGCAACATATCATAGGTTTTCTCTTTTGGCTTTATTTCTCACGATCAATAAGAGCTCTTCTGCAAAGCAGATTCCTTCTTCCTTTGATTACCAAGTGCCACCATTTTATCCACAAAATCATCATCATTAAAAGAATCTCCTAAGATAAGTTTTGCTAGAGCGGGATCGGAAGCACCTTGAGAAATATAACCATCCCATTGATCATCAAGAATCATAGGAAAGAATGCATCAAGCTCTAACTTTCTTTCGGAGACAAATCAAGCATACCGATCTTGAAGAAATTTAGCCACAACACGACTCTTCCGGATATTCTCATAATCGACAAACAATCCGGCTGAGCTTGATATTGTTCTTTAGTCACTTTACGACTTCAACGGATCATCAATCACGTGGTCCCGCCCTGTCTCGTAAGATGTCTCACAGAGAACCAATTTTAGCGTAACCAATGTGAGCTTTGAAGAAATCAAACCCACATCGAGGAAATAGGTTGAGACAATTCCTCAACTGGTGTAGAAAACTTCGGAGAGAAGCATTCAATTTATACATTCTACCAAGAAGAAAAACCTCTTCATCATCTCTTTGAAGGTGAAACATTTGAATGTTCGTATAGATGAAGTCCGACCATCGGTAGTAACCTCTTTCATTAAACCATCGAGATGCATCCTCCATATTTAGCTCCTTTGAAGTGTCGCAGATACCTTATCCAACGAATGTCTTCGCCTTTTGCTAGTATATAGAATAGGCTCATGCGAGACTCCTTTCTTCGTGAAGATTTAGCAATAGAAGAAGAAACATTAGATGTTAATGCCACATCGACCAATATATCAAGAGATTCATTAAGATTCTCTTGACCTCCTCCCGAAGAAACCAAACATCTCTTTACCCTTCCGACTTAGCAATTTCTCCAAGTGCTCAACTTTAGTCTCCAATTCCACAATCTTCCCACCAAGAGCAGACTTGGTTTCTCTAAGTTCTTTCTTAAGACCACCACCTCACCCGTAAGCTTGTTCACCGGATCATATAATGAGGTAAGTGAAATAGGATCCTCGAATGTGATTGCTCGGTCAAATTGGAACTTCATTAGACTTTTCAGAGCAACATCAACACGATCAACATTAGAACATCCTTCACCAAATGGAGTCCCTAACAGACTTGGTGTAAACAATCTGTCAAGATCAACTCGAACTTCATCAATTTGATCCCGAACTTCTTCAATAGGAACTTGGATAAATCTTGGACTAGAACATGGTCTTGGTGAAGATATAGATGCTTCAACAACAATGGAAGGACCTCATCACCATCTACCGAAGATTTCCATCGGTGGGATTGGAAGAAGGTAAAACTACATTAAGCTCAATATCGGTCTCATTCTCCACGAGGTAACATGGCACTAACAAAGGAAAATGTGTCCTTCAAATTTAGTCCTCATTGTAGCAAATAACTTAGGAGTCGAACACTTATGGGATGAAAAGCCCGGGTTTGTGTAGAAACATTCAATATCATCTCGAAGAACCTAGGGTACATCAAAACTTACCTTTTTCCTAGTTATGTTTTCTACCATATTATCAAAGATATACTTAGAGAAATTATAAGTCAAACCCTTAGATAAGCAAACAATACCACATCCCATTTGTGTTGAAAAGATCCCATCCTCCGCACTTATTGCTCAAACACCGTAGCAACGTATGAACCAAAACCTCCACATAGGACAAAGCTTGTTTTTCAACCACATATCGTCCTCGAACTTTGATATCCAATTGCTCTAAGTCCTTCAAGTACCATCGTAGAATCAGAATGATAAACACCATTCTCATCATCCAAGCGAAGTTGTCTTCGATCAATTCCTTTGTCACCACATATACTTGTCCATCAACACTTGCAACTATCTCAAGATCACCTCTCTTTTTCACCGACGCCCAAAATTGAGTAATCAAAGTTTCATATATAGCATCCGAGAATGCGCCAATGCATATACAATCTTTGATCTTAGTAAGAAAGAAATCATCGGCCTATAAAGTTCATCTCCTCGAGCAGATCCAAGAAAAGCAACCTTATTATGATCATGTTTGAATTGAAGCGCCATGAGAGTTTTTGAAGATTAGGGTTAGGATTTTGCACAAAAGGAAGTGTTTTTAATAATAATAGGCGAATCACTTTATGTGGAGCGAAAATATGTCGTAACGAATAAATAGAAATTTCCCAATTTCGGTCAAAGTTGACCAAAGATGACGTGGACTTCTACTTTTACTCGGATTCACTTATAACTTCGGTAGAAACGAAACCATTATGTCAAGTAGAATACCGGTGAAAGCAGATGACTTACTCATGAAGCTTCAAGAATATCTTTTACTTGTTTCACCCACACGCATTAATTCTCTTACCACTTGAAACCGGCTATAAAACAATCCCAATGCACATAGACTTTTTCATCAAAAATCCCCAAATAATATTTCAAACCCTAATTCCTTCAATCCTTCAAAATTAACAAGAATAACCATGAGTACCAAACTTGAGATCATAGATCTCACAACAACATCCTCATCATCATCCTCATCATCTAGTGAAGATACCAATTCATGGTTTCACTATTTTCCAAAGCCATATCCACTACCAAAGAAGTCACCCTTTCTCTCCTCATCAGAAGATGAAAGTGTTGAGAAACCAAGTGTATCTCACAAGATTACGATGAATCCTATAATGAGGGAACATCTTTGATGAGTGTGTAAATACTCATCATTTTATACAAAATAAACTCGCAAAATCATCTCGAAAATACTCGAAACACATCTAAATGATAAAAATATCACAAATCAGTGTTTTATGTGTTTCAAATTCAAAATATCAAAATCGATGAAAACATATCAATTTTGCAAAATTGCGTTTGATCCCAAGTTTCAAGAATTGTCAAAATAGTCCCCGAGCCATAATTTCAAAAGCAAAAGTCACCAAAGGTCCTTTTAAAATAAAAAGTTATCAAATTTAGTCCTTTGGTGAAAAATATCAAAAGTTTGAGAAATTACAAGTTTAGTCCTTCAACTTTCAAAATTGGCAAAATGGCCCTGAAAATTGCAAATGGCAACATTGGTCCTTATACTTATTGAGATTGTCAATTATGGTCCCTTGAAGCATCTTTGCAAGATTGGCACTATGGTCCTCTATTTTTTGATTTTACATTTGGTCCTCTAATTATTAAGCATTTAAACCCATTTTGGACCCTATCAACCCAAGCCGACCCCGCCTTAAGCCTTTGGCCCCTGTCAATATGATTTTGACCCCCCTTTCTAATAATCGGTCAAACCACCAAACATATCAAACCAACCCACACCCTTTCCCTGCTTTCCTCCACCCTTGTCCGCCCACCATGTCCACCACCATTCCACCAACCCGACCTCCCAATCACCTCACCATGTCCCCTCCTCAAAGATACATCCAAGGATCAATAAATGCTCCCTTACCCACCATATCAACCCCATTTTGCGATTAACCATTTTGGCGCCTTCCCCATTGAACGGATTCACTAGGAATTTACGGAGATGATTTGGTGATTAAAACAATGCCTTTTACCTTATGACGATTTGTTGGCAACAAGATCTTGGATCGTTGTTCAAAAAATACTCCAAAAGGAAGATTCAAAAAAGGAGTAATTCTTGGTTATACGGGCACTTCAATTGTGGGGCCATTTCCAATCCGGAACAATGATGTATCCATAGGTTGGCTATTCAAATGTTTACTAAAAAAGCTTAAGGGTTACACAACGATGCTAAACGAGTTAAGGACAAAGACTTTTTAAGTCATGGTCCTTGGATAGCTTCAAAGGGATTCGGATGAGACGTTTTCCAATGATTTTCAATCATCAAAGTTAGAGCTTCCCGATTACGAACCGCTCTACCCCTACCCATCATGGCGGATCCCTTGGTAGATTGGGGACTCCAGTCCTATGGTTCGGAAATTGATGCATTCTCGCAACGTCCAATTCCCAACTGCATGCTTTGCAACCGATAGTTGCGGGCAAGCCACCAAGTTTTCCAAGCAGAGGCATTCCTAAGAGAACTAATTAGTATTACCTTCGGTGATATTCGGAATTTCTTCCAACGTTGATTTCAAGTTCAGCTAATGACTCTTCAAACAAATGCAAAGCGGATCCCTTTCTCCCAAAGAATCATAGTTAAAGGCACAGATTTCCTAGGAACCCCTAGTGTCGAGAAAAATTAAATTCTTCTCATATCAAAGGTTCTTTGGTGGAATCTTTATCCCAGGTTTAATTTCTTATGGATTGAATTCTCCAACAGTAATTTAGTGTGGTTAAAGAAGGAACATTTTTTGGGATGGATTCCTCGGTATTGGATCAATCATCCGGATTTGGGCCAATTTAAATCCAACTGTAAGCCGGACACTCACCAACGAAGAATTTTACGTATTGCCTTAAAATTTAAGCCATTTTAAAATTTGGTTTCGGACATCTCAAAAATAAACCGCAAAAAATGGAATTGCTGTTGGTTTCCTAAAATTTCTTTAATCACCATTAAACGGAACTTTTCCTTATTAAGAAGTCTCCAATGGTTGGGAATTCTGAACTATTGGGTTTAAACCACATTGGTTTTCGTCAATCCCCTTTGGCCAAATGTTGGTTCTTTCCGTTAATTTGTCCATATTTCCAACTGCAAAAAATTACAAAAATGATTGAACGAATCAATTGAAATTGGAAACCGGTCTTCAGATTGTTGCAATTCGAATTTACACCCACTTATTGTCTTATGGGCATTACCCTACCAAGAAGGAAGGGTTGACAGAATTTATGTGGGAACATGGACCATTTGAATATAAATGAACCTCAAGCTTACGAAACTTTAAGGAATTCAAGCATAAGGTAGCTAAACGAAAGGTCAATTAAGCGAGGTCCCTTATAACAAATGAGTCTTAAACCGGGTGTACTTAATCGCATTGCATCCTATGGTACCAGTATCGGCCCGATGGTTAATTTCAAATGGGAGGAAAATTTTATAACTTCCCACGCCAAAATTTCAAGGGAAAAGAAGTATTCAATGCTTCAAATAAAACGCGAAGAAATGCCTTGGGTTTCTTTCAACCCAATATCAATGTAAATTTTCCAACATGTTTTGGTCCAATTCCAAAAAAAGTTAAAATACAATTAAAATTTTTAAGAATCCCAGGTTTCAGTTTCAAATTTCCCAAAATAATGTCGTATAATAAGAATCAATCAAAGGGGTTTACAAAATTATCCTTAAATTAACCCTTTTGCCAAAATTAAATTAGAAAATTCCTTTCCTTCAATTTCAATAATTTTTCGCAAAAGCTTTGAATTCAACAAATTTGGAATTCTATTTTCTTCATTCCAATTTAGGTTTCAAAGTTTTGAAGTCTTCAAGTTGGCTGGTTCAAATTTCCATTTATCACCAATTTTGTAATAAAGGTTCAAAATTTTACCCTTCAAAGGGAAGACAACCATTTTGGCTCAACAAAATTTCTCCCTTAATCAATAAGGTTAAACCAAACTTGTAAGGAAACACCATTTGTTTCAAAACTATTGGATCCCAATTTCTATGTTTCCGTAACCCTTTTAAAAAAGAATCAACCTAATAGTTTCTCTTCAAAGTAATCACAAATCAGGTATTGTTCTTACAACAAATCAACTCCGAAATTGGGATTTCCAATTTATTGGTTTCAATTTCCCAATATTTCAAAATCCCAAGGTAAAAAAACTCAAAATTCATGGAATAAACAAAAAAATGTTTATACAAGTTTAAATTCAATTTCAAAAATGTAATAAATGTTGCAATTGGTTTTTAATACGTTTTAATTAGTTCAATTAGCTAAAATTTTTGGTATCAATTTAGTTTTGGTAAATTTAAAATTGTTTCATTTAGTTACAATTCCAGGATATGGTGAAATCATTATTTGCCTTATAAATTTTAATTTCAATAATGCAAAATCGAATCCACCTAAATTTCAATCTTTTAGCTAAAATTAATCAACAACTAACCATTTCAATCTCCCTTTCGTCAAAGTGCCTTTTCAAAAGCAAAATCACAACAAATAATACATTTGCCCTTTAAATTCATTAAAATTCAATTTAAGCCATTCAAGGTAAACCTGTTGCTCAAGGATACAAATTTCTTTGGATAAAAATTGTCAATTATTTTCTTATTTGTTCATTTTCCAATTTAACATTTAAACCAACTTTCGGAAATAAAGGTTAAGAGTGTAATTAAAGTTTGACATTTCTAATGTTAAATTTGAAGCATTAAACATTTTATTTAACTTAAGCGGTTTTAAAGCTATTGTTCAAACTCTTTTAAATGTCTATATTTAAATAAGTTTTGCCAATTAATTTGCTGTTAAGTAAATTATTGACTTAAATAAAGTAATGTTTGTAAACCGAAGCAAGAATTGTTTAGTTTATTTAATTTGGTTTAATAAAATTTTAACTATTCAAAGAACTTTAAAGGCAATTGATTTGTGATTTTAGAATTTGAAACCTTGAAAAGCTTTTAGATTTGTCAATCAAAATAATTCCTAAGTAATATTTAAAGTTTTGACTTTAAATTAAAAGTCTTGTAAAAAGTCAAAAAAGTATAATTGTTAAAGGTTTGGATAAATAAGTTGATTATTGTTTGTTTCAGTATAAGATTGGTTGCCTTTGGTTAACTTTTGTAATTCTTTATTTCGAAATAAGAGATTTTTTAAAAGAAATAATTTATACTTTTTGGTTAATTGATTCTTAACATTAGTCATAATAAAAAACTTATTAAAGGTTAAATTTTTTAAAGGTCATTTAAAAATTTATAAATAGTTAATTAACATATATCTTTCTTTGTTGAAAATAGTCAAATTTCCAAAATCTTTGTTTTGATAAACATTCAATTGTTAAAGGTTTTATGGAAATCCTCTGGTTTTAAGTTCATTTCTTTTTAGCTTTTAAGCTCAGGATTACAAGCTGAGCTTTTCAATAGTCTTCCATTAAGTTTAGATTAATCGCTTGTTAAAAGGGTTATTTTGGTCGTAACCTTTTAATTAAGTTTTTTTTTTTAAGCTTTTGTTTAATTTTGCTAATAGCTATTTTTATTTAGTTTAGTTTTTAAATTGCTTTAATTTCCTGTTTTAGAAGGGTTTTAGGATTACATTTTACCTATTTTAGTTTTTAAATTTTTTAGTTTAAGTTATTTTAATTTGAATTTTAAATTTAATTTTTGTAATTTTAAAATTTTAATTTTTTTATTTTAGTTTTAATCTAATTTAATTTACAAAAATTTAAAAATTAGTTTTTTTAAATCTATTTTGATTTAGGAGTTAATTTCAAATTATTTTTTTCTAGTTAATTTTATTTTTTATATTTTAGTAATTAATATAGTTAAAATTATTTTTTAAATTAATTTAAATAGTTTAATTTAAAATTTTTTATTTTTTATTTAAATTTAAATATTTTTTATTTTTCATTAATTTAGGTAAAATTTTTATTTTAAATTTAGGTTTTGTATGATGGCCATTTTCCACGACATGATCGGGGAAACTATGGAGGTGTTTATGGATGACTTCTCGGTCATTGGGGACTCATTTCAGACTTGTCTCTCCCACTTAGACAAAATGCTTAAAAGGTGTGAAGACACCAATCTATGTCTAAACCGGGAGAAGAGCCACTTTATGGTCAAAGAGGGCATTGTCCTCGCCATAAGATTTCTAAGAACGGGATTGAGGTTGATAGAGCAAAGTTGATGTCATTGCTAAACTACCTCATCCCACTCATCACAAAGGTGTTAGAGTTTTCTTGGTCATGCCGGGTTTTATCGTAGATTTATTCAAGATTTTCTAAAATCGCCGCCTATGACCCATCTTCTCGAAAAAGATGCTCCTTTCATCTTCTCTCCCGAGTGCATCAAGCTTTGAAACACTTAAGAAAAAGCTTACGGAAGCACCCATTCTAGTTGCCCCGATCGATTTACCCTTCGAGCTCATGTGCGATGCAAGTGATTTTGCAATCGGTGCGTCTTTGGGCAACGCAAAACCAAACATTTCCACCAATCCACTACGCGAGCAAAACTATGATCAAGTTTCGGACTCATTACACCACCACGGAAAAGAATTATTAGCGGTGGTGTATGCGTTTGAGAAGTTTCGCCATATCTTATCTTGACCAAATGCGTGGTGTATACGGATCACTCTAAGACTCAAATATCTCTTTGCAAAACAAGATGCAAAGCCGAGATTGTCCTGGGTTCTCCTCCTACAAGAATTTGATATCATCATTCGTGATAAAAAGGAGCCGAGAACCGGTCACGATCATCTCTCCCGATTAGAGAACCCTCACCAAAATGTGTTCGAGAAAAGGAAATCAATGAAACATTTCCTCTCGAAACACTCAATATGGTTTCTTTTCGTGGAGATTCTTCTACCCCATGGTTTGCCGACTTTGCAAATTACCATGCGGGTAACTTTGTTGAAAGGGATGTCGTCCCAACGTAAAAATAAATTCTTTAAAGATGTGAAACATTATTTCGGGACGACCCCTACTTGTTTAAAATCAGGCGGATCAAGTCATCCGGCGATGTGTGTATGGTCGTGAAGCTATTGACATTCTCAAGGCTTGCCATTACGGACCCACTGGGGACATCATAGCCCCAACTACACCGCCAAGAAGGTGTTTGATTCGGGATTCTATTGGCCCACGATCTATAAGGATGCCCATGAATTGTTAAAACCCGCGACGCTTGTCAACGTCACGGAATATCTCATAAAGGAATGAAATGCCGCAAAACGCCATTCAAGTGTGTGAGATCTTTGACATCGGGGCATTGACTTTATGGGGCCATTTCCTTCTTCTCACGGAAATAAGTACATACTCGTGGCCGTTGACTACTTGTCAAAATGGGTTGAAGCTAAGGCTTTACCCACCAACGATGCCCGAGTTGTGGTGAAATTCTTGAAATCTCTATTTGCTAGGTTTGGAACTCCACGAGCCATCATCGGTGATCGGGCACGCATTTGCAATGACCAATTTGCAAGAGTCATGCAAAAGTATGGTGTAACTCACCGCACTCTCATCGCGATCACCCACAAACAAGTGGGCAAGTGGAAGTTTCTAACCGGGGATTAAAGAATCTTGGAGAGGACGGTTGGTGAAAACCGTGCCTCTTGGTCGGATAGATTAGATGACGCGACTGGGCCTTCCGTGATACCTACAAAACACCCATCGGGTGCACTCCACAAGCCGGTGTACGGAAGGCATGTCATCTTCCGGTTGAGCTCGAGCACAAGGCATACGGGCCTTGAAGCATGCTAACTTTGATATTCGATCGACGGGTGATCATCGGAAAGTTCAAATGAATGAATTAAATGAACTCCGTGATCAAGCTTACGAGAACTCTTTGATCTATAAACAAAAGACAAAGAAGATCCATGACTCAAAATCAAGAACCGCGTTTTCAACGTTGGTGATAGAGTCCTTCTTTTCAATTCAAGATTGAAGATTTTCTGAAAGCTCAAGTCCCGCTGGTCCGGTCCATTTACTATCGCCAAGGTTTATCCTTATGGTACCATTGAGTTATCTCAACCCGATGGTCCTAATTTCAAAGTGAATGGTCATCGAGTGAAGCATTATTTTGAGAGGACATTCCATCCATGGTTGTCCCGGATCTTCAAACTTTCCCCATGAACCAATGAATGCGGGATCGAGTCAAGCTAGCGACTAAGAATCAAAACAAGAGCATGCCATATGGGTTTTCACCCATATTTCGCCTTCTCACCTCTTTCTACCACCCTAGTGTGGGGGTTGCCACATGTTTCAAAAAAAAAAAAAAAAAAAAAAAAAAAAAATCATCTTTCTAAATAATGGCCTTAGTATTTCCCTTTCACGTTTTTTGTTTCGCATAACCGCGGTACTTTGAATATTGAGGGCAATATTCATTTCTAAGTGTGGGGGATTCTCACTAATTTTATCATGTAATTATACCGCCTAATCCCCTGCTTTTGGCCAAAATTTTTTTTGGAGTAAGTGTTCTACACTTTCTCATCGAGTTATCATCCGCCTTGTCTCGTAAGACAAAAGGATTGGCTAATCCAGAGCAAACGGCTCTTGGTAAAGATTTCTCAAACCGCTTATATGGCTTGCAATTTGCCCAAAATTGTATGGTTCTCTCCCCATCATCCTCAAAAAAGTGAGTTGGCTAGCCCGCAAGATTATGGCTTGTGGTAAAGGCGTGGAAAACCATAATTGGTATTCACTCACCAAAGATAATTGATAATTTATCTAAGAGTTGGCTAGTCCGTAAACCGTAAAGACAAAATCAAATCGTTGAAAGTCGGTGGTTTGCTCAAAATCACATGGTTAATGTACCATGGTTCTTACTTGAACTGAAACATTTGGCTACTCCAAGTAATGGCTTTTGGTAAAGAGTTTCAAATCCATTATGTTTTCTCAAATCATTGCTAGGGACTAGCAATATCTCGATGTGGGGATTGATGAGTGTGTAAATACTCATCATTTTATACAAAATTTCATCTGAAAATACTCGAAACACATCTAAATGATCAAAATATCACAAATCAGTGTTTTATGTGTTTCAAATTCAAAATATCAAAATCGATGAAAAACATATCAATTTTGCAAAATTGCGCTTTCATCCCCAAGTTTCAAGAATTGTCAAAATAGTCCCCGAGCCATAATTTCAAAAGCAAAAGTCACCAAAGGTCCTTTTAAAATCAAAAGTTATCAAATTTAGTCCTTTGGTGAAAAATATCAAAAGTTTGAGAAATTACAAGTTTAGTCCTTCAACTTTCAAAATTGGCAAAATGGCCCTCGAAAATTGCAAAATGGCAACATTGGTCCTTATACTTTTGAAAGATTGTCAATTATGGTCCCTTGAAGCAACTTTGCAAGATTGGCGCTATGGTCCTCTATTTTCAAGATTTTACACATTTGGTCCTCTAATTATTAAACATTTAAACCCATTTTGGACCCTATCAACCCAGTGACCCCTGCCTTAAAAATAATTTGAACCCCCTTTCTAATATCGGTCAAACCACCAAACATACCAAACCAAACCCACACCCTTTCCCTGCTTTTCCTCCACCATGTCGCCCACCATGTCCACCACCAACAAACCACCTTTCCTCACCATATCACCTCACCATGCCCCCCACCTCACCATACATCCAAGGATCAATAAATGCCTCCCCAACCACCATATCAACCCCATTTTGGATAAAAACCATTTTGGCGCCAAAATCATGTTTAAACGGTTGAGATCATTTCAAGCCATCCAATGGCTAGAAATTGTTGGGAAACATTCGAGGAGAGATAAAAGAGCATTGGGTTATAAAAGAAGCATTTGGAAGCAAGAAAAAGAGTGTTCTAGTTTTTTATTTTTAACTTTAATGTCGTTTTTATTTAAAAGCTTTAACTTAGTATCAAACTTGTAATCTTTTGTTAAATTGTATCAATTTAAAGTATTTGAGTGTATTAAGACCGCTTTCAAGTATCAATTTCGCTTAATGTTATAATCATCTGTTTATGTCCACTGTTGCAATTTTATAAGACTAAATCTTGTTTACAAGCTTCAAAAAGCTCATTTACCTACATAAGTTTAATAAGTTTATAATAGCTTTTACAAGCTTAAATTTCGCTTTTAAGCAAAAGTGGTTTTGGTCAACAAAAGTCAAAACGGGTGAAAATGATGGACTTGGTTAAAGGGTGATGCAAAGAATGGAATTGGGTTGATTTGAGTTAGTTGGGTTGAAACTTAGGTAGTGGTTCTTGGTTCTTGGATTCAAACCATTGTGGTTGTGGACTATTGTAAGTGATTTTCATGTTCTTGTGCATAATCTGCTTTTGTAAGTGCAAACTTGTTAAAACCTGGTCAAACAGTAGTGATTAAGTTATAGTAAGTTAGTTTGATAATATTTGCAAGCTTGTTTAAAGTTTGGAGTAGTTTGTGCTCATAACTGTTAATTAAAGGGTGTTTGGCTCATTAGGTTTAATTGCTTTTAAAGGTTGTTCAGTGTTTGAAATAAGTTGGATTATGTTTGTTTAGTCATATTAGACTAATATCTGTCTTGCTTTTGTGCCTGCAAACCATTAAAGTCAAAATTACTTTCAAATCCTTCTCACAGTCCACTGTTGTGATTTTTAAAAGAGCAAATCATCATTTTGTGATTAAAAGTCTTAAACAAAGCTGGTTTTAAGTTCATTTCATCATAACACACCATAATCAATCATAAAAAGTGGATCAAACTTCACCAAAGTCAAACTGGTGTCTGTTTTCAAAAAAGTCAAAATGCCAAAAAAATGGGTTTATGCAGAAAGTGCAGCAGTTGCACAGGATTCATTATAGGGTTTTAGGTTCTGATTTTTGGGATACAAGTAGTCCTCTTGGTTGTCTTTAAGCTCTCATATCTGTTTTTGCTTTAAGCTCTTTGGATAAGCTTGTGCAGAGGCTCAAAGTAGGGACCATCGCCTCGCACCAACTCTCAAGATTAGTCGAGTATTTCTCGCTTTTGAGCGGCTTGCACAGATTCATCATAGCTTGTTAGAAGCTGGTATTTTGGTTACAAGTAGTCACTTAGGTCTAGTTGAGATTTCAATAATTGGTTTTAGTTTAGAGCTTATTTGTGTGCTTATTCTTGTCCGCAAGCTAGTACCAAAATGCTGCTTTTAGTTTAAAATCAAAAACATCAATTCGTGTAAAATTGCTTATCGATAGTTATAGCCTGTTGATTTTAAGTGCATTAGGGTATATTTAGCTTATTATAGCCTCTGTGATCGTTTGGTAGCTTTTGGTGAGCTTTTGGCTTATTTAGTGCTTATTTATAAGCACTTGTGAGATCGATTGCATATTCTTGTACACAAGTACCTGTTTTCTAATTTTCATAGCTTCTTAATATTATTTTAGAGTTTCCTGAAATTTTCATATTTTTATAAGTGTTTTGCTATTTTTCTTGATTTTTATTAGTTTTAAGCCTTTTTAAATAGCATTTAATACAAAAATTAGAAAAGGTTCAAAAAATAAGTTTTCATTTTCTTAGGCTTAGATAAATATAAAAAGTGAAAAAGTAATTTTCCATATTTTTCATAGTTAATTTGGTAATTTTTAGTAATTTAATTAGTTTTAATAGTTTAAAATCCTAGAAAATAGAAAATAGTCACAAAAATACAAAATAGTTTTAAAAGTCTATTTTGATATTTTAGACTTTTCCAAGTGTTAATCTTATTTTTCTAGCCTAATTTCCTATTTTCTTGTATTTTAGGTAATTAATTATTAGTTAAAAATAGTTTTTAATTAGATAATTAGTTTTAAAATAATTTTCTTTTTCTAAATATTTTCTTATATCATTAGGATTGTAGAAACATCATTTTCATATTTTTAGGGTTAATATTGAATTAGTTTCACTTTTTATTTTGTACGGCACGTAGATTTTAATTTAAACTTACGTTTTAGGTTTTAAACGTTCATCACTTTAAATATAGTGATAGCGTTTATTTAATAGGTTTTATCTTTTTAATTTTCTTTAATTTGCATTTAAGGCGTTTTTAATTTGTTGGATTTTCCTTAGTTATAATAATCACAATTCCCTTTTTCGTTCAAATTTCTCGATCACTAGACGTTGATTGATCCACTGCATAGCTCATTGGGACATAACGACCGGGAGACTCTATACTCCTCGATCTTAATTGCATTAGTGTTTGAGCGCTTTTAGTCTTTTAGACTTGACTGCTTAGCACCGATCAAATTTTTGGCGTCACGGGAGTCTGGCTTGATTTATCTCCGTGTAGCAGATTAGTTGTTTGAATCCTCACTCTTTGTTTATATCATCCATTTCGTATATATATATATCCATATTTTCTTCTAAAAATCCAAAACCCAAAACATCCAAAACGATAAAACACAAAAATATTTTTCTTTGTTTCTATATATGTATCAAAAATAAAAATACAAAAAGAATCGCTGCTTTCTCTAATAATTAACAACTTAAAAGATTACCACCGAAAACCAAGGCAAATGCACTACCTAACTGGGGTGCGACCATAATAAGTTCCCGAACTAAAGATATAAAACTTGCCTTTGTGTCCTTGTGATTGGTGTACCTTTTTCAAAGAAGCCATTCATCTTGGATTATTGGTTATGTTCATCGTTGTTTTGCCTCGATTTTGTGTTAATTGATTTTGTTGTGATATCGACGCTTCGAACCGTAAAACCCATAAAGATTCTTCTCACCACCATTTTTATAAAACGCCTTCATAATTCTCATTCTCATGTGAAAGATTTTCATAATTCCATTTCTCTCCTTAACTCGAGTTTCCTTAGAGTTAACTCTTGTGTATGCGCACTCGCCTTCTAGATCCGTAAGCCCATTTCGTGAGCTTGTCAAGATTCCAAGAAGGCGTGTTCAGAGACTTTCGCTCCATCACCGGATCCGAGATCCGGATCGCTCACACCGCTTCCGCTATCATGGCGGATGAGATTCTATGTGTGAGCTTCTCCGTGCACCCATCGACGGGTATGGAGATGTTATCGTTGTACCGACCATCGTGGTGAAAACTTTGAACTCAAGACCGGTTATCAATCTTGTAACTTCAAATCGGTTCTACGGTTTTGAGCGGGATGATCCTCATGCTCATATAAGATGGTTTAACAAGATTGCATCTACCATCAAGTATAAGAATGTCCCTTCCGATGTCATTAAGCTTCTTACGCTCCTTTTCTCTCGAGGGCAAGCCCGGTTGGCTTGAAAAACAACCACCTAAATCAATAGAGACATGGGAAGATCGGTGAAGAAATTTGTGAATGAATTCTATCCACCATCCAAGACCACGAGTCTTAAAATGAAATCATCAAGTTCACTCGAAGTTTGATGAATCCTTGATGAATCGTGGGATCGTTTCAAGGAATTGCTTCGCAAATGTCCTCACCACGGTTTCTCCGAGTTGATGCAACTCGATACTTTCTACAATGGAGTGAGTCAATCGATCAAGATTCTCTCAATTCCTCCGCGGAGGAAATTTCTTGAGCAAAACTGTCAAAGAAGCTTTGGCGATAATCGAAAACAAGTCTAAGGTCCGACTTTGCGCGAAGCAAGCCGGTTGTTTCCCAAGTCGGTGTTGGTCCCTTCTTCTTCATCGCCCGTGAGTCGGCCTAGCACCGATGCTAAGATTGATAAACTCACGGAAGCTATCCAAGCTTTGGTTCTTTCCAACCGAAGAAAGTCTCTTTTCCACAAACTTCACCTCCGCCGAAGTTAAGAAAGTGGAAGTCTCAGTTACTGTGGTGGCCCCATGCTTACTATAATCGTATGGCCACCGATGGTAACCCTTTGAAGCTAATGTGTGGGCGGGATGCCTAATCAAGGAGGCAATCAATATCGTGCTCAGAGACCCGAACCACCGCCCTAACCACTACTCTGGACCTCCGGTTTCAATCAAAATCAAAACCGTAATCGAATCGAGAATAGACCAAACCAAGGTTTTCAAAACCAAGGTCAATTCAATCAAAACAACGGTTTTCGAATCGAATCAAAATTTCCAACATCAAGGAAATTACAATAGAAACCTGTGTCGTGGAAATTTCAACCCCGGTATTTTCATGGAAACAATCAAGGAATTTTCGTAATCAAGGCCCTAATCCTAACAATAGAGGCCGAATTTCCTGTGCAAACTCAAGCCATTGTTCCAACGGCCCATCATCCGATGAGTTGTTGAAACAATTCATGAAATCCCAAGAGGAAATGAATCGGTTGTTGGTCGCCCAAATTTCGACATCAAGAAGTCTTTAAATGATCGACCCGGCTCGTGTACTTTACCTAGCAACACGATCGCTAATCCGAGGGGCGATGCAAAGGCGATCACAACCCAAGTGGTGCTTCATATCTTTGGACCCGCTGCTCCTACTACTCTTCTTCTTCTTCTCTCCCAAAGGTAGTGGAAAGCGAACCTCCAAAACACAATGGACCTACGACTCCAATGCCCCCTCCTCCTGTGGCATTTAGTCAAGTTACCAAGGAGACAACGGACAAGGTGCATTATTCAAGCCCAAGAGGTACCGTACACGTCCCACCTTCGGTAGTCCAACCTCAAGTGGTCCAGCAACCCAAGACGAATCAAGGAATTGTTTTTGAACCTCCTGTAGCTCCTGTTGAGAAACAGAAATCCAAATCTTCTCTTCCTTACCCATCGCGGTTACATGAGCAAAAGCTCCGCGAGAAAGCTAGTCATCAAATGGAAAAATTCTTTCAAATTTTCCAAGAGCTTCACTTTGACATAAGCTTCGCGGATGCCATCATGTTAATGCCCAAGTTTGCATCTACTCTGAAACATATGCTGAGCAACAAAGAAAAGCTATTTGAAATGGCTAAAACTCCTTTGAATGAAAATTGCTCGCGAGCTTTGTGAAAAAGCTTCCCGAGAAGCTAGGAGATCCCGGAAAATTTCTTCTTCCTTGTGTTTTCCCGGATGATTGAATGCTTTGCCTTGCCGATCTTGGTGCAAGCATCAACTGATGTCAGATTCAAGATGGAAACAACTGTCTCTTCCGAACTCATTCCTACCGCATGACTCTTGAGCTTGCGATCGTTCTATCTCGCGTCCTCTTGGCATTGCCGAGGATGTATTCGTGAAAGTAGGAAAGTTCCATTTTCCACCGACTTTGTGGTCGTTGATTTCGATGTCGATCCTCGAGTTCCCTCATTGTTGGGCGGGATTTCGAGACGGGCCGTGCTCTCATAGATGTGTTTGAGCAAGAGATCACTCTCCGTGTGGGTAATGAAGTCATACCTTTAACCTCGATCGACTTCGAGGTACTCCTCAAATTATGACATCGAATCAATTAATCGAGTCGATTTAATTGACATTGCTTCGTGAGGAGTACTCTCAAGAGTTTCTTGGTTATCTTCATAATTCGTGAGTGGGAATTCTAATTCCACCACATCTCCTCAACCTATCATTGCCGACTCTTCCCTCTCTCACCCGCTTGAGGAGGTGACTTCCTTCCGGAAGAGATCGATGAATTTCGGTTATCGATGAATCAATTCACTGGAATTGATGGTGTTTATGATTCGGAGGGGATATTCTTTATCTTGAGCAATTGCTTAATGAAGATCCATTACCTTCACCCTCCGAAAGAAATCACAATTGAGGAAATCAAATCGGTGCAAACTTCCATCAAGAATTTCCGAGGTTGAACTTAAGGACCTACCTCCTCATCTTGAGTATGCATTCTTGGAGGTGATGATAAATTACCCGTCATAATTGCTAAGGATTTAACCGAGGAGGAGAAAGCGCTCTCATAAAGGTCTTGAAGTCACACAAGCAAGCAATTGCTTGAAACTCTCCGATATAAAGGGTATCAACCCCGAGTTTTGTACTCACAAAATCTTAATGGAGGATGACTTCAAACCAAAGAATTCAAAGTCGAGAAGGGTGAATCCTAAGATTCACGAGGTTATCAAACAAGAGGTTCTCAAACTTTGATGCCGGTTTGATTTACCCGATCTCGATAGTCCTTGGGTTAGCCCAATTCATTGCGCTCCAAAAAGGGTGGCATTATCGTTGTCACGAATGAAGAAAACGAGTTGATTCCGACTCGATTGGTTACGGATGGCGTGTGTGCATTGACTATCGTAAGTTAAACGAAGCCACCCGTAAAGACCATTTTCCTCACCCTTCATGGACCGGATGCTTGAGAGATTAGCAGGAACGAGTACTATTGTTTCCTTGATGGTTTCTCGGGTTACTTTCAGATCCCCATTGATCCGCCGGATCAAGAGAAAACCACATTCACCGCCCATACGGACGCTTGCCTATAGACGTATGCCTTTTGGCTTATGCAATGCTCCCGCACGCTCCAACGTTGTATGATGGCCATTTTCCACGACATGATCGGGAAACTATGGAGGTGTTTATGGATGACTTCTCGGTCATTGGGGACTCATTTCAGACATGTCTCTCCCACTTAGACAAAATGCTTAAAAGGTGTGAAGACACCAATCTATGTCTAAACCGGGAGAAGAGCCACTTTATGGTCAAAGAGGGCATTGTCCTCGCCATAAGATTTCTAAGAACGGATCGAGGTTGATAGAGCAAAGTTGATGTCATTGCTAAACTACCTCATCCTACTACCGCCAAAGGTGTTAGGAGTTTTCTAGGTCATGCCGGGTTTTATCGTAGATTTATTCAAGATTTTCTAAAATCGCCGCCTATGACCCATCTTCTCGAAAAAGATGCTCCTTTCATCTTCTCTCCCGAGTGCATCAAGCTTTTGAAACACTTAAGAAAAAGCTACTGAAGCACCCATTCTAGTTGCCCATTGGGATTTACCCTTCGAGCTCATGTGCGATGCAAGTGATTTTGCAATCGGTGCGGTCTTGGGGCAACGCAAAACCAAGCATTTCCACCAATCCACTACGCGAGCAAAACTATGATCAAGCTCGGACCCACTACACCACTACGGAAAAAGAATTATTAGTCGTGGTGTATGCGTTGAGAAGTTTCGCCATATCTTATCTTGACCAAATGCGTGGTGTATACGGATCACTCTAAGACTCAAATATCTCTTTGCAAAACAAGATGCAAAGCCGAGATTGCTCCGCTGGGTTCTCCTCCTACAAGAATTTGATATCATCATCCGTGATAAAAAGGAGCCGAGAACCCGTCACGATCATCTTTCCCGATTAGAGAACCCTCACCAAAATGTGTTCGAGAAAAGGAAATTAATGAAACGTTTCCTCTCGAAACACTCAATATGGTTTCTTTTCGTGGAGACTCTTCTACCCCATGGTTTGCGGACTTTGCAAATTACCATGCGGGTAACTTTGTGGTGAAAGGGATGTCGTCCCAACGAAAAATAAATTCTTTAAAGATGTGAAACATTATTTCGGGACGACCCTACTTGTTTAAAATTGTGCGGATCAAGTCATCCGGCGATGTGTGCATGGTCGAAGCTATTGACATTCTCAAGGCTTGCCATTTCGACCCACTGGGGACATCATAGCCCCAACTACACCGCCAAGAAGGTGTTTGATTCGGGATTCTATTGGCCCACAATCTATAAGGATGCCCATGAATTGTTAAAACTTGTGACGCTTGTCAACGTCACGGAATATCTCACAAAGGAATGAAATGCCGCAAAACGCCATTCAAGTGTGTGAGATCTTTGACATCCGGGCATTGACTTTATGGGGCCATTTCCTTCTTCTCACGGAATAAGTACATACCGTGGTCGTTGACTACTTGTCAAAATGGGTTGAAGCTAAGGCTTTACCCACCAACGATGCCCGAGTTGTGGTGAAATTCTTGAAATCTCTATTTGCTAGGTTTGGAACTCCACGAGCCATCATCGTGATCGTGGTACGCATTCTGCAATGACCAATTTGCAAGAGTCATGCAAAAGTATGGTGTAACTCACCGCACTTCATCTGCGCATCACCCACAAACAAGTGGGCAAGTGGAAGTTTCTAACCGGGGATAAAGAATCTTGGAGAGGACGGTTGGTGAAAACCGTGCCTCTTGGTCGGATAGATTAGATGACGACTGGGCCTTCCGTACGACTTACAAAACACCCATCGGGTGCACTCCATACAAGCTGGTGTACGGAAGGCATGTCATCTTCCGGTTGAGCTCGAGCACAAGGCATACCGGGCCTTGAAGCATGCTAACTTTGATATTCAGACAACGGGTGATCATCGGAAAGTTCAAATGAATGAATTAAATGAACTCCGTGATCAAGCTTACGAGAACTCTTTGATCTATAAACAAAAGACAAAGAAGATCCATGACTCAAAATCAAGAACCGCGTTTTCAACGTTGGTGATAGAGTCCTTCTTTTCAATTCAAGATTGAAGATTTTCTGAAAGCTCAAGTCCCGTTGGTCTCGGTCCATTTACTATCGCCAAGGTTTATCCTTATGGTACCATTGAGTTATCTCAACCCGATGGTCCTAATTTCAAAGTGAATGGTCATCGAGTGAAGCATTATTTTGGAGAGGACATTCCATCCATGGTTGTCCGGATCTTCAAACTTTCCCATGAACCAATGAATGCGGGATCGAGTCAAGCTAGCGACTCGGTAATCAAAAACAAGAGCATGCCATATGGGTTTTCACCCATATTTCGTCTTCTTACCTCTTTCTACCACCCTAGTGTGGGGGTTGCCACATGTCTCAAAAAAAAAAAAAAAAAAAAAAAAAAAAAAAAATCTTCTTTCTAAATAATGGCCTTAGTATTTCCCTTTCACGTTTTTTGTTTCGGCATAACCGCAGTACTTTGAATATTGAGGGCAATATTCATTTCTAAGTGTGGGGGATTCTCACAAATTTTATCATGTAATTATACCGCCTAATCCCGCTTTTGGCCAAAAATTTTTTTTTGGAGTAAGTGTTCTACACTTTCTCATCAGTTATCGATCGCCTTGTCTCAGAAGACAAAAGGATTGGCTAATCCAGAGCAAACGGCTCTTGGTAAAGATTTCTCAAACCGTTTATATGGCTTGCAATTTGCCCAAAATTGTATGGTTCTTGACTCCCATCATCCTCAAAAGATAATGAGTTGGCTAGCCCGCAAGATTATGGCTTGTGGTAAAGGCGATGGAAAAACCATAATTGGTATTCACTCACCAAAGATAATTCGATAATTTATCTAAGAGTTGGCTAGTCCGTAAGGGTACGGCTTCGTAAAGACAAAATCAAACCGTTGAAAGTCGGTGGTTTGCTCAAAATCACATGGTTATCGGTGTACCATGGTTCTTACTTGAACTGAAACATTTGGCTACTCCGAGTAATGGCTTTTGGTAAAGAGTTTCAAATCCATTATGTTTTCTCAAATCATTGCTAGGGACTAGCAATATCTCGATGTGGGGATTGATGAGTGTGTAAATACTCATCATTTTTATACAAAATAAACTCGCAAAATCATCTCGAAAATACTCGTAAACACATCTAAATGATAAAAATATCACAAATCGTGTTTTATGTGTTTCAAATTCAAAAATATCAAAATCGATGAAAAACATATCAATTTTGCAAAATTGCGCTTTGATCCCCAAGTTTCAAGAATTGTCAAAAATAGTCCCTGAGCCATAATTTCAAAAGCAAAAGTCACCAAAGGTCCTTTTAAAATAAAAAGTTATCAAATTTAGTCCTTTGGTGAAAAATATCAAAAAGTTTGAGAAATTACAAGTTTAGTCCTTCAACTTTCAAAATTGGAAAAAATGGCCCCTGGAAAATTGCAAAATGGCAACATTGGTCCTTATACTTATTGAGATTGTCAATTATGGTCCCTTGAAGCATCTTTGCAAGATTGGCAGCTATGGTCCCTCTATTTTCAGATTTTACACATTTGGTCCTCTAATTATTAAGCATTTAAACCCATTTTGGACCCTATCAACCCAAGTGACCCACTTAACTTTTGCCCGCCTGTCAATATGATTTTGACCCCCCCTTTCTAATAACTGGTCAAACCAGTCAAACATATCAAACCAACCCACACCCTTTCCCCGTTTTCCCTCCACCCTTGTCTGCCCACCATGTCCAGCCACCATTCCACCAACCCAGCCTCCCAATCACCTCACCATGTCCCCCCCTCCTCAGCATACATCCAAGGATCAATAAATGCTCCCTTAACCACCATATCAACCCCATTTTGGCAGTTAACCATTTTGGCGCCAAAATCATGTTTAAACGGTCAAGATCATTTCAAGGCCATCCAATGGCTAGAACCTGTTGGGAAACATTCAGAGGAGAGATACAAGAGCATTGGGATATATAAGAAGCATTTTGGAAGCAAGAAAAAGTGTGTTCTAGTTTTTATTTTTAACTTTAATGTCGTTTTTTATTTAAAAGCTTTAACTTAGTATCAAACTTGTAATCTTTTGTTAAAGTGTATCAATTTAAAGTATTTGAGTGTATTAAGACTGCTTTCAAGTATCAATTTCAGTTTAATGTTATAATCATCTGTTTATGTCCACTGTTGCAATTTTATAAGACTAAGTCTTGTGTACAAGCTTCAAAAAGCTCATTTACCAGTTCTAATAAGTTTATAATAGCTTTTTACAAGCTTAAATTTCAGTTTTAAGTAAAAGTGGTTTTTGGTCAACAAAAGTCAAAACGGGGTGAAAATGATGCAGACTTGGTTAAAGGGTGAAGCAGCAATGGAATTGGGTTGGATTTGAGTTAGTTGGGTTGAAACTTAGGTAGTGGTTCTCTGGTACTTGGATTCAAACCATTGTGGTTGTGGACTATTGTAAGTGATTTTCATGTTCTTGTGCATAATCTGCTTTTGTAAGTGCAAACTTGTTAAAACCTGGTCAAACAGTAGTGATTAAGTTATAGTAAGTTAGTTTGATAATATTTGCAAGCTTGTTTAAAGTTTGGAGTAGTTTGTGCTCATAACTGTTAATTAAAGGGTGTTTGGCTCATTAGGTTTAATTGCTTTTAAAGGTTGTTCAGTGTTTGAAATAAGTTGGATTATGTTTGTTTAGTCATATTAGACTAATATCTGTCTTGCTCTTGTGCCTGCAAACCATTAAAGTCAAAATTACTTTCAAATCCTTCTCACAGTCCACTGTTGTGATTTTTAAAAGAGCAAATCATCATTTTGTGATTAAAAGTCTTAAACAAAGCTGGTTTTAAGTTCATTTCATCATAACACACCATAATCAATCATAAAAAGTGGATCAAACTTCACCAAAGTCAAACTGGTGTCTGTTTTCAAAAAAGTCAAAATGCCAAAAAAATGGGTTTATGCAGAAGCGCGTGATTGCACGAGATTCATTATAGGGTTTTAGGTTCTGATTTTTGGGATACAAGTAGTCCTCTTGGTTGTCTTTAAGCTCTCATATCTGTTTTTGCTTTAAGCTCTTTGGATAAGCTTGTGCAGAGGCTCAAAGTAGGGACCATCTGCCCTGCACCCTGTCTCAGTATTAGCTGAGTCTTTTCTCAGCTTTTGAGCAGCTTGCACAGGATTCATCATAGCTTGTTAGAAGCTGGTATTTTGGTTACAAGTAGTCACCCAGGTCTAGTTGAGATTTCAATAATTGGTTTTCAGTTTAGAGCTTATTTGTGTGCTTATTCTTGGTCTGCAAGCTAGTACCCAAAACTGTTTTTAGTTTAAAATCAAAAACATCAATTCTGTTAAAAATTGCTTATCAGTAGTTATATCCTGTTGATTTTAAGTGCATTAGGGTATATTTAGCTTATTATAGCCTCTGTATCAGTTTGGTAGCTTTTGGTGAGCTTTTGGCTTATTTGAGTGCTTATTTATAAGCACTTGTGAGATCGATTGCTTATTTCTCTACACAAGTACTGTTTTTCTAATTTTCATAGCTTCTTAATATTATTTTAGAGTTTCCTGAAATTTTCATATTTTTATAAGTGTTTTGCTATTTTCTTGATTTTTATTAGTTTTAAGCCTTTTAAATAGCATTTAATACAAAAATTAGAAAAGGTTCAAAAAATAATTTTCATTTTCTTAGGCTTAGATAAATATAAAAAGTGAAAAAAGTAATTTTCCATATTTTTCATAGTTAATTTGGTAATTTTTAGTAATTTAATTAGTTTTTAATAGTTTAAAAATCCTAGAAAATAGAAAAATAGTCACAAAAATACAAAAATAGTTTTAAAAAGTCTATTTTGATATTTTAGACTTTTCCAAGTGTTAATCTTATTTTTCTAGCCTAATTTCCTATTTTCTTGTATTTTAGGTAATTAATTATTAGTTAAAAATAGTTTTTAATTAGATAATTAGTTTTAAAAATAATTTTCTTTTTCTAAATATTTTCTTATATCATTAGGATTGTAGAAACATCATTTTCATATTTTTAGGGTTAATATTGAATTAGTTTCACTTTTTATTTTGTACGTCACGTAGATTTTAATTTAAACTTACGTTTTAGGTTTTAAACGTTCATCACTTTAAATATAGTGATAGCGTTTATTTAATAGGTTTTATCTTTTTAATTTTCTTTAATTTGCATTTAAGGCGTTTTTAATTTGTTGGATTTTCCTTAGTTATAATAATCACAATTCCTTTTTCGTTCAAATTTCTCGATCACTGGGCGTTGATTGTTGCATAATTTGGGACATAACGACCGGGAGACTCTATACTCCTCGATCTTAATTGCATTAGTGTTTGAGCGGTTTTAGTCTTTTAGACTTGTTGCTTAGCACCGATCAATCTTACTCGACCCTCAAAGACCAGCCTCAACAAAGGCCACGGGCCAAAATCCACCACTCCCATGGGAAGAAGGTGGTGCTTGGTCTCTCGCATCATGTTTTGGTGCATCATCACATATCGTATTGAGGAACGGAAAAGGAAAATGATGTAAGTTGATGAATGATTGAAAGAGTAGATGATGCGAAATGAAAATCTTTCGAGTCTCATCTCTCGCCACAATCGACGACTTCTTCGTTTTCATCAATCCATCCTCCATTTTGATCCTTAGCATCCGTTAGAGTTGGTTATGCTTTCACAAAGGCATAGCGAGCATTTAGTGCCAAAAGATGTGAGCGATCGTGCATATCCAACGACTATTAGTGTGAAAGATGTGAGACCATACTCATCGTGCTCATCTTTAGATGTTGGAATAGATGATATGCAATAGATTAGGACTAATAGATCATGTAGATGCTTTTGATGTTGCTGTACTCTGTGTAATCTGTAAGCTTTAAAGCTGTTTCTTGAATGAATGAATGATCTATTTGCTTCGTACTTCTTTTGATTGAATCATATAACTTGATACTTCAACTTTAGAGAAACAAATAACACACTTCAAAGACAATGAATTCGGTGGAAACCGTTAAGCTTTCTTAACCATAACTCAACAAATCGGGACAACCATTCGCAAAACAAACACGAAACATACACAAACCAACAAAGAAACACACTAAAATTACATTAGGTTAGAGTTAGTTAAAATCAACCAAATATACAAAATTACATAGCAAAATGCAAAGTTATACACAAATCCTCCCGAGGCAAGGTTTATGCCTCCCTTAAACTTTGGGTTAAGGGTTAAGCATGCCAATATGGACCACAAGGTGTTGAAACCTTGGTCCTTCAAAAGCCTTTGTTAATGGATGCCACATTATCATCGGTATGAATTTTGACCACATTTATCAAATTTTTATCATATGCATCTCTTATAAAGTGGTGCTCGATTTCAATATGTTTTGTTCATTGTGAAAAACTGGATTTTAACAATGCATATGGTACTTTGATTATCAATAAAAATTGTTGTGTTCATGAAATTATACCCATAATCCAACAAGCGATTTTGAATCCAAAGAACACGTCCTGACAATTAGCAATGACCACATACTACGCTTGATAGATGAGGTAGCCACAATAGTTTGTTTCTTGCATTGCCAAGAAATCAATCTTTCAAGGAATTGGCAACCTCGGTGGTGGACCTCCTATCCAGATTAGCACCAAGATAGTCACTATCACTATAAGCTTCCAACTTAAAAGGAGACTCTTTTGGGTACCAAAGACCTAGAAAAGGTTGGCCTTTAAGGTACTTAAAGATCTTCTTATGACATTGAGATGGGAAGTCGGTGGAGTAACTTGATGTCGCGAACAAACACTCATGACAAAAGTAATATCGGGCACGAAGGCGTTAAATACATCAAAGACCCAATCATAGACACTGTACAAACATTCACGGGTGGATCGGCTTGATGTTGGTCTTTGACTTTGGAGCTTCATAAGGTGTAGTGCGATCCTTACACCCTCCATACCAAACTTCTTCAAGATGTCCTTCACATATTTGTCCCGGTGATAAAAATACCATCGGGTTTCTTTGAACTTGAAGACCCAAAAGAAAGTCATCTCTCCCATTGCACTCATATGAAACTCTCCTTCATAAGTTCCTCAAACTCCCCGCACCAAGCTTCCTTTGTGGATCCAAAGATAATGTCATCCACATAGACTTTCACAAGAATAATGTCGGTGGAATTCTTCTTTAGGAAAAGAGTCTTATCAATTGCACCTCTTACGTAACCATGCTTCACAGAAATGTAGAAAGCTAGCATACCGGCTCGGGTGCACGATGTAGTCCATAGAGAGCTTTGACCACCTTATAAACATGATTCGGATGATCCGGATCTTCAAATCCTTTAGGTTGAGTGACATACACCTCTCTTCAATTTCACCATACAAGAAGGCTCCTTTAACATCCATTTGATAGACCATAAAGCCCATATAGGATGCATAAGCTAAGAAAATCCGTGATAGCCTCAACTCTTGCCTTTGGTGCAAACACTTCATCATAATCTATCCTCCTCTTGTCTATAACCACTGCAACTAACTGGCTTGTTTTTAATGACAACACCTCTAGCATCTCTCTTATTCTTGTAATCCATTTTGTCCCAATAGCATACTTACCATCGGGTAGTGGTACCAATATCCAAACTCGCTTGATTTTGAAATTGTTGCATCTCATCCCGCATTGCTTCAAGCCAACTTGAATCTTCAAGAGCACGAGTAACACTTGGTTGGTTCCACTTGTGAAAGAAAACAAGCAAATGACAATGTTGATAGTCGTGTGATTGTCTCTCTGCCGATTTGAGACATAAGAGACAAAAGCCACTGTCCATATTTAGAGCGCCACAGTACCTCTTGTTCTAACGGTGCATTAGGATCACCAATAATATTAGACTGTGGATGAACATTGTTGATCCTTGTAGTTGTGGTGGTGTTGACATCAATGGAAGAATCAAGATTAGTCACATGAGGTTCAAATTCGAGATCATAGGAAGGTGTGTTGAAGATGCACCTTTAGGTTGATGATGACCAAGATCCGAAGGTTTTGGAAACCTTGTATAAGGTTCACCAAGATCTGTTGACACTTTAGTAGAACTAGGAGTAGTGTCACCATGTCTTTCGGCCGAATTGGAGAGGTGAGGAGAAAGCAGAACTACCTTGAGAATTGAAGTTTACGTCGATTGCTTCATTAGATCCTTCTTCAACATTCCTCTCGGCATCTAAATTGGTGCATACTCTTGTTTCTTGATCGGCAAGGTCCTCGGCATAATAGAATTCATCTTCACCCACATCAAGATAATCTTTAGAAGTGTCACCTACAAAATTGTTAGGAGAGAAGGAAGGCACTACAATGGGTTGTTCATCATCGGACCACTGTCACAATGAGCATCCAAAGTGTACGAATGAGGAGTTGGAGATGCTTCAGAATCGATTTTGATCGACCTTATGTCTAGCATAACCCAAGTAATCGGTCAAGTAGTCAAGATCAAATGACCAAACATGACCACGGCCTTGAACATTAGGCTTGTCTTCAAGATACCTCAGATTCAATGTCTCCTCAATCTTCTTTGCGGATACATTGTAAACTCAGTATGCCTTACTATGAGCGAATACCCCACAATGTAGCCATCATCGACTTTCTCATCAAATTTGCCCAAAGGATCATTGGTATTTAAGATTGTCACCGACAACCAAACGGTTTAAGATAATGAATAACGGGAACTTTTCCAAAGAGAAGTTCATATGGTGTTTTAAGATGTGGTCTAGTAATGGACACTCTATTGAGTACATAACAAGTCGCATGCACGACCTCGGTCAAAACATGGTAGGAAGTTTAGAGTCTGCTAGCATTGATCTTGCACCTCTATTAAGGTTCTATTTTTCTTTCGCCACCCCATTTTGTTGAGGGGTTCTTGGAGTGCTATAATCCCTTTTATTCCCTTTAACTGCAGAGTTCTATTAGAATGGCATTTTGAACTCGTACCATTATCACACCTAATTCCTTTCACCTTTTGTTCAACCGATTCTCAATAAGGGTAATCAAGTCTTTCAATATTTCGAAGTTTCATCTTTGGTCCTTAGAAAGAATACCCAACAAAATTTGCTAAAACCATCGGTGATCACCGGACAAAAATATTTATGATCAATGCTTCTCACTTTAGTTGGACCAAGCAGATCCATATGAAGCGGTGAAGAGGTTCGAAATAATGGTTCTGCATATGAGAACACCTTTGTAAGAGGCTCTGTCGCTTTCCTTTGTTGCATGCAACACGCTTATGATCATTGGTGAATACTTTGGCGGAAGACCTTGAACTAGGCCCGGTTTAGAGAGTGGTTGATGGTCTTGAAATTGACATGGGCCATCCGTCATGCCATTTGGTGGACTCATCCACAGATGCTTTAGCCACCAAACATGTTAAGTCACCTTTGGTTGAACATTAGTTAAGTTGAATGTATAAAGATTATGACTTGAGGAACCTTGATGAGAATTGAAGTATCTTACGGGAGTTTGAAGTCTTTAGACAAAGACAAGACATTCATCCTCTGTGAAGAGTACTTTGTTCTTAGTGTCACAGATTTGTGAGGCTGAAAACAAATTGAAGTGTTGAAGTTCCTTGACATAATAAACATTCTCAAAGTTCGGTGAGGTGTTTTGATGGTCCCTTTTCCGTAATCCGTCCATCACTTCCTCCAAAGGTTACATTGCCTCCACCTTCAATAGGTATAAAGTTATGCATCATGTCCCCTGTTTCGACATACTTCTAGAACAACCACATCAACAATTCCAACATCTTTATGCTTAAGGGATGATCCTACAACAACAAAAATATACAAAGAATTAGTACACTATGGAGGCTCAAGTCATTCTTGACTTGAACCCCTTATGGATCATATGAGTTGTGCCATGTAGAAGTATAAGATCCACTATTGTTCTTGGGTTTCCAATGAAACTTAGGTCTCGTTTATTCCAAGAACAACTCTTGAGGTCTTGACAAGAAGATCCCAGACCTCTCCCATCGGTCATAGGGTTTACATATCTAGGCCAAAACCATTTTAAAATATTCACTTGTTGGTTGAACATATGGTTTTCCAAATGATCTTCTCCAAGGAAAAGAAGTATTATAATTAGCGACTTGTGGAACATAAGGTGGTATATCATTAACATTGGTCCACATTGGTCTAGATTTCCTAGAATCACCACACCTACTCATTCTTTGCTCATGATAATCACAATCCTTAATTAAATGAGATTTACTTCCACACACAAAACATTTCTTCAAGAGAAGATTTATTCAAACCAAAGAAGTATTCTTACAAGCGAAGTATTCAAACCAAAACCATGAAAAGAATTGTTTTTAAAGATTATTATGCAAAGAATTAAAAGCAAGTCTTGAGAGGCAACTGTCTTGGAAGGGCATTCCTTGGCAACAACTCTGTCATGCTTATTGGTAGTCTTGGGTGCGGCGGGGTGAAGACTTGGGAAGGTCGACTTGGGAAGGTCGGACTTGTCATTTGAATCACACTTTGTAGACCCTTGCTTGGAGGACTTGTCATTTGTTAACACAAGAGACAAAGTCATTAGAAGAAGTATTAGGTCGAGCAAGTTTTTGATTTTTGCCATACAGATGGTGTGATCCATCAAAGTCATTAATAGTGGAAAGGTCAATGGGCATGTGCTCACCTCTAATTGGTCCACTGAACGCATGTAGGTCACCTTCTTTCACAAAATTAGCTAGGCTCTTTGGTGTAGATCTCGTGAGTCATCCCTAGCTTCTAGGCCTACATATTTCTTAAAACCTAAAGCCACGGTGAGAATTGGGAGCTTGGCTGCTATAAATGAGACTAGCCAACTTATTACCATTCACCATCCACTCATTATTCCTAGCAATTTCCTCCTTAAGTTTCTCCTTAAGCTCTAGATTTTCGACTCTACATCTGCTCTTAACTTCTCGGACCATTTTAATTCATTTGAAGCACATTCGAGATCTCTTTCTAAAACACCTATTTTCTCACCATAAGCTATTTCATTCTTTTGTAACCAAACCTTTTGTCTTTCTAGTGTTTTTAAAGCACTGTTTATAAGCTTCTACTTCACATAGCATTCATTATATTTTGGTTCCATAATATCATAAGCTTGTTTGAGTTCATTATAACGCTCACTACAACCAAACAAGCATTTTGTGCACGAGAGATGCCCATCAAGGCAATCGATCATGCCTATCTTAAAATCGACTGCAAGCAACCCAACATTATCGAACCATCATTATCAAACTCCTCATGTAGCTTCCGGTCCACATTGCTATCAAGAGTGACCAACGCAGTTGATCCCTTTGAAGTTCTCGCATCCTTCGACATCTGGCGATAAGTAGAGTATCGTACTTCATCACCGACTTTCTGTCTTTGCATTCTCTAGATAAGTGACCTATCCATTGGCATGTGAAGCATTTAACCTTCCTTTATCAAACCTTCTTTGGATCGCGTCCTTTGAATCCAAACCGTCCGCGACTTTGCGCTCAAAGTCTTGATATCCATGGAAAGCATGGCCACTTGCCACCTCGACTTCATCTCTTCAAACTCAAGTGGGTCCACTTGATCAAAATCCTCATAAGCCGGTTCGCCGAGGATCATAATCAAGAAAGAAAGATCCAAGAACATCTTCCATAATTCCTTGGATCTAGGAAGAGAGCTTGATGAAGGAGCGACATTAGATGATGATGGATATGGGCTTGGACCATAGCTTGACTTTGGAGTAGAGGCTCCAACAAATGCGATATGACTAGCGATGAAGATGATCGAAAGGGCTTTACATCATGTTCAAGAGCTTTAAGTTTGCTATCTGACTCATCAAAGGTCATCATGTCCAAACCACCTTTAGCTTTTAAAGCTATGCTTACATGTAGCTGTGAAGGAGGTAATGACCTCGAAACTTAGAGTTACAATCATCATTATCCGAACAGCTTGTAGGCGATTCAAGCGACTTAAGATCTTGTGAAACTTATCATAGCCCTTGTGAATTCCTTCCTCTTGAGAGATCCGAAAGTCCTGGCTGTTGTCTTAGCATCGACTTCTTGATCTTGGACTCCTCATTCCCACCGAACTTCGCCTTAATCGCTAACCGGATATCTTTGGCATCTTGCATGAAGTGAAAATCACTCAAGTGATCCTCGTGAATAGCTTGCGAAGAATAGTTCGACCTTTGTTTCTCTCGAACCGCCAAAGAACTCTTGCAGCTTTTAGGAGGAACATTCATCATATTACCGGTGACATCCGTGGTAGTCCTCTTCAAATTGTTCCCTTCAAATTACGCCATAGATTCCAATCAATGTTGGAGATCCAGTTTGCATCTTCATAGCCCAAAGATCATATTCCTCCCTTTTAAGGTAAGGAAACTTAGCATTGCTATTAGATAGACTTAGTTCTTTGCAGATGGGTGGAGTTTGGTTGTTGGTGAGTTCAATCGACATCTCGAACCGTGCATGATGTTTTGTTATGGTTGTATGGGTGTTTAGAAAAAGCTTGTCCTTAGTATCGTAGAGACTCTCACGAGGCTCGATACCACTTGTTGAAACAGACAAAGACCTTGATAGATCTTGAGCTCGTGGATCGTTATGTATGCCTATGTAATCACAAGCACAATAAAAGACAATCTCTACTACTAATGTTTATCGAATATAAACACAAGTAACAAATAACTAAGAACTTTGATCCTCTATGGATCTTTATATTAACTAAAGCGAGTTTTTCCAATCGGTACATAAACCTTTCTAATGTGTTCCTTTTATAGATAAGGAACCCTAAACAATATCGCTAAACCGTTTTCCAAGAAGCGTATAATCATAAAACTAAATAAGATATACACAATCACTTCCTAATAAAGCTCATGTATATCCACACTAAATAAACTAAATACGGAATAGACACTTCATGTAATCGGACTAATAACTATTATACTTGATGAGATTATGTCTTGGCAGAATCCACTTCACTTCAAGAGAAACACTTGGCATTAATATCGGCATAATCCGACTTCCACATAATTCCCAACAGAAGATTAAAGAAGACTTTCCCGGGACGTGTCCCTGGAGAAAGTGAAAAGCAAATATTAACCTCAATTATTAGCAGATCTGGTCACACTTGAAAAAAAAAACTACGTTGTCTTCCTCCCTCTTAACTCACCACCGGCAACACCACAGCACCACCACTCCCTCACCACTAATACTTCACCACCACCTCCATTGCTACTCTTGCCACTAATACTTTACCACCACCACTGCGTTGTCTTCCCCTCACTCGCACCACTGTGCACGATGCATCTCAACCCCTCTCATTGTTTAATTCTTTCCTCAAACCCTCTCATTTTTTTATTCTTTCTCTTCTCTTCTCATTTCTTACTCTCGACAATGGTACCACATTACAACCGAGGTTAATTTTAATTTTTCAAGTGTTTTAATTTTGTTAATTTGTGTAAATTTGTTAATTTGTGTTAATTTTGTTAACTGCTTTTAGTTTTGATTATTTATTAATTTTTTGTTAATTTTGTTTTTGGTATAGTTCTTCTTTGAGACCAAGCCGATACCAAGTCGAGAACCCAAGCCGAGACCACAACGCACTGTTCTCGAGACCCCACAACCAAGGTATTTTGTGTGTGTTTATATTTGTAGCGGGGACATCCCACGAAAGTTTATAGTCATTAATTTGTGTTTATGTTTTTAGAAATAGCCTAATAACAAAATATAGTAGTTTCAAGTACTCTCACTATCAACGCCATAGAACTTGTTTCGCTTATCACCCCACAAGGCGTTTGTTTCGACTTATAACGAGCTTATCACCCGAGGGCATTTGTTTGACTTATAGTCGACTTATCGACCCCAGGCGTTTGTTTCGACTTATAACCCGCTTATCGACCTACAAGGGTACCTATTACAGGGGACCGTTATATTGTTAGCACAATAGACTATTCTTAATAATTGCCGAATTTGGCTAAGATAGAGTCGTGTTTACCTTGACATATCATTGTATAGAGCTCGCTTACGAAGCAAGTACGATACACATGGTCCATTGTCATTTTATAGAAACGAGATAAAGGAATTTAGTAAGGGGAAAAAACGTTTAATCTTGTCCAAATAGCGACCCACAAAGGGGTGTTTGGGTTTGCTTATTTTACGCACTAAAAGGGTGTTTGGATTGCTTATTTTTCAGCCCGAAAAGTGCGTTTGGTTCTGACTGAATTAAAGGGTCGTTTGGTTTATCTTGTCAAGCAATGACACAAAGGGGTGTTTGGGTTTGCTTATTTTACGCACTAAAGGGTGTTTGGATTGCTTATTTTTCGACCTCAAAAGGTGCGTTTGGTTATGACATCCCATTTTAGTTTTATGACCCGAAGGGTGCGTTAGGTTAGGTTAGCTTTTTTTTGTTTTTAGCTTTTTGTGCACTAGTATAACTACTTTGCATAAAAATTTCATAATTTTCCGTTTACATTTAGTATTTGTGTTAGGAATTGGAAATTCCATGTGAAAGTGTCGGTCACCCCGATAATGGTCTAGCATATGTTAGCTCGTAGACTTGTCGTTGTTTACGTTATTTAGTATTTAATTAGTTAGTTTGTAGCGTAGTTTAGTTTAGTGTAACACTGTGGAGGAAGGACGGGTCTTTACCCACTGTGTGCCTGATCCACAGCCCGACAGGAGGGCGTATCATTTGTAACTATAAATACCCCTTCCATCCTTGGAAGGGGTGGTTCTTTTCAATCTAACCTTTCATTTTTATTAATCTTTCTCTCACTAGAAACACCCTCTCTACTCTCTTCATCTCTCTAACATGGCTATCTTGTTTAATCATCTACCTAGACCACCCGAATCATCTAAACAACATAAATATACGATCCTACAAATGGTACCAGAGCATAGGTTGTGTTGTTTTTGATGATTTGTATGGTTTTTATGCGGTTTTGGTTGATGCGGTTTGACGCGCTTCTTGTGATGTTGTTATGCAGTTTGTATATTGTTTGTTGATGATTGTTTGAGTGTGGTAGTTAAAATGTTTTAAGTAGATTTTAAGTTGAAATCTGATGGTTGAGTATGTTTTTAAAACAGTTGGCATCTTGAAGTTGTTAAAAGCTGTTTTGTTGAGAATCTGCTGGTGTTACATTGATAAATCTGGTTTTAAATGCTTGTTGTTGGATGTGTTTTTTTTTTAAGATTGGTGACGTTTTTCATATAAGCGAGTTGGTCATGTATTATGCGAGTTGTTAACCATGCGTTTTGACGCTGGTGCTATGATGCGACTTGTCCATTGATGGTTCTACTATGCGACTTGTTCTCAATACAGTCGAGATTCATTGTATTCTAAGCGAGTTAGTCTCTAAAGTCAAAAGCGATTTGTCCATAAAGTCAAAAGCGAGTTGTCCAAAAAGTCAAAAGCGATTTGTCTAAATTTGCTTTTTTGAAAGCGAGTTGATAACAAATTGCATGCGAGATGATAACAAATTGAAAGCGAGTTGATAACAAAAGCGACTTTTTGAGGCTTGTAAGAAATAGATGAAGATATAAGAGGCTGTTCAGGTTGTAAACGAGTCTACATCTACAAACATAGTCATCTACCATCTAATCTTTACACAACATCTCAACATGTCTCACTACTATGCTAAAGGACCTAACACTTTTCTATCTCAGGTTTTCCTTTTAATTTCGTGGTACTAATAAGGGTGCACCAAGACTATCATGAGTCTTATTCACGAAACCAAAACCTCATCATCGATCTAAGATTAAAAAGCCTCTATCATATCGAAAACTAAAAGGTCCAAGAAATATAACAACCTTGTTATTTTCTTTACCCTGGTTCGTGTAAGACTCGATAAAACTTGGTTTCTAATCTGAGTTATTATACCTTCGAACTAAAGAAATGAAATAAATGGTTATTTGGTCCCTTGTTTCATTATGTGTAAATCATAAGAGGAACCAATGTTTTCAGATCTCAGTCTTTCATTTATATTCGTGACAATATTGCTATTATCAAGACACTTGAAGGCGTCACATGAATGAAAATAACACATCATAGATCCATATGTTAATGTTAATGTCCGAAACAAACTGAAATTGAACAAAACCTATATTAAGGTTTCATTCATTTTTCTTGTTCGGTCACAATAGGATTACAACGAAAGTAATATTAATTAACCTACCTTGATTCATTGAGAAGATCTCGTGGTTGTCACAATATAACCAAGCCATCCCTGTGGCTGTATTGATTGTCTTCATGCCATCCCTGTGGCATATTCAGATTCGAATTGAACATGATGTTTTGATAAAGAGATATGGAAGAATATGTTAGGAGGAGAGGCGGTCTAATTGGTGTGAGATATCACAGATGGTGGGAGGCAGAGAAAATTTGGGATGGGGGCGGATGAAACCTAATGATGTGCATTTTAGGGTTGAGTATTATTAGGGGTAATGGAAAGAGTAATGTATGGGTGAGAGTATTTTATATCCGAAATTTTAGGGTTGTTAAGTTTATGATTCTATGGGCTGCACTTGGACCTCATCCGGATGAGATTTCTCTACACAATTAATCGAATATCCCAATTGGGCTGTTAATTTGATGTATGAGACATCACTATCAGGGAAGTGTTATTTCTTTTGAATATGGATCAGGTGTTGGGCTGCACGTTTGGTCATGGGCTGCACCTTTTAATTGGATCGTGAAGTATTTGGATCATGAGGTATTTTGTCTTGCACAAATCTGAATGGCTCTCACTAAGTTCGTCCAACACAAATTTGCAATATCACATATTTGTAGTTAACTGAGTTGCAATTTCACAAACCTGAATTGCAAGTTCTTTCAAATTTTAATGGGTTATCATTTCCTTTGGACTAAGACGAAAAATATGGTGCTACTAAAAATATTTGATGTTATCCAAGTACAAAGTTTTGATAATATATGGTACAAAGTGATGGTTTGAGTTGTTCTTATTTGGAATTGGATGATATGTGATTTGGACTGATGGGCTTCTCAATCATGGGCTTTTGTTGATAATTATTCTTGAATATGGACTACGAATTGATGAGATCTAATGATGAGATTGGTTGAAGAGATTTTTCGACAAGATTTGGGGTGATGATGAGATTTGATGTGTTATGAGGCTTGATACTCTGGTTTATGCATTTTCACGGAGATTATTATGTCACGGCTTGAATTGTTTATTAAACAAAGTTGACTACGGGGTTGTTTGTATGATATCTCTTATTTGGATTTGAAGTGAGGCTTTCCGGGCGCGTTTACTTACTTTGTCTTCTTTCTTTCTACCTTGTCGTGAAGATGACTTGTTTGGGCATTTATGGAGTGTGATAAAGACTGGGCTATTTAGTTACGTTTGTGATTCTTTCTCGCTTAACCCACAACGTAGCTATCACTTCGGTGTCTCACACAGTTGAGAATGTCAAGAGGTTTTGTACATTGGGTACATCGTTTCTTTTTCACGAGGATTAGTACAAGTTTAAGAAACAAATCTGGGGAATTCTACTTCATGATCAAGTTTGGTATATCGGGTTTACTTCTCCATGTGGTCACTACAATAGCCGTCAGAATACGTGAATGATATGTTTACCAATGGATTGAATGGTTGAGATGTGATCAACAGTTCTCATGATATATTCGACGCCACTGAAAGTCAATGATACTTCACAGTCTAAGCAAAATCTTTCAAGAATCTTCAACGTCAGTCATGATCTTTCAAGATGTTTGCTTATTACAAGAACTTTTCGTGCAAATGGTCGTACATGTTAATGATGCTTCCGAAAGTTCGAAACCATCATGGGGGAGAATCATGTACTTTGATGTTTTACGGTCAATCTCAGGGGGAAGTAGTGTATAATAATCGACTTAGTATGGTTTGTGAAGTTGTCTACATATGGGTAAAGAATTGTTGATGATGTTGTTGATTTTGGAGAATGAACCACCAATGAACCGCTGCATGTTCCTCGAAAAACGATATTCACCAAAACCAAAGTTTTCATAAAACATTCAAGCTGATATTGTTTACGATTTTGTCTTGATTTTGTAAAATCCCGCGAAAGAACCTATTTCTCGGTTTAAATCATAGACTTGTAAAATCTCGTGACAATGGAAACATCCTGGACATTGTAAAGTGCATTTCGGATCTATCTTACGGTTTATTCTTGGTTTTGTAAAATCCCGCGAAGAAACTATTTCTCGGTTTAAACCATAGAATTGTAAAATCCGTAATGATGGAACCATCACGGAGAAAGGAAAGTGTATTTGGGATCTTATTTGATCTTTGGTGCTACGGTTTCATTTGAAGAAGAGATAAAAGGGTGTACTTCATGATTTGGATGTGTGTTTGGATATTCGTCATGGCAGTTTGGTTATTACAAGGTTTTACGGGGTTATATGCTTTTAACCATGGTCGGGATGAAAACCATTATCATAGTTCACCTAAAACGTCAAAGGAGGCTAGATTTGAGCTTTTAACCAGAAGATGTGACAACGGGGTTAATTCACTATTATTTATTTGAGGTTGAAGTGAAATATCACGGGCAAGTGTACTTAGTATCTGAAGGTATCGGGGATGGTTGGGTGAAGATTCTTCAAGATCCTTGTTCAAGCTTATTATCAAAAACGAAGACTTGGAAATCTAGTTATTATTGGGTGACTTTTTCCTTTTCTTTTACCACTTGGGGGAATTGGGCTCTTACCACCACATAATAACTATCACTTTAAGGAGTTACGTTGTAGTGCTCAGTGTCACATTCAATTATGGATTTTCAAGAGGTGATGTATGTCTTATACTTGATGGTTAGTTGGATGAAGAGTATAGAGTACTTAGAGATACAATGGAGGATGAATTCTCGGCACCGCTCTTTGTTACATATGTGCAAGTTTAAGTCACGAGTTTGGTAGGGTCAAATTCATCATATTGGGTTTTCTCCATCAGTTGTCACTACAAAGAGCCTACTGAATGATAATGGGGTTGATTACAAGTTTGCCAAGAGAGATAGAAAAGAGAGAGATTATGACGTTTGAACACAATAGTTCAAGCCTCGTTCTCTAAAGAAAAGAAAAGTGTACGTCTCAGTGCGCTTTATCTTCCGAAGAAGAGAAATCTTCTAATGACGTTTGAACACAACAATTCAAGCCTCGTTCCTAAAGAAAAGAAATGTGTACGTTTCAGTGCGCATTATCTTCTGAAGAAGAGAAATCTTCTTATTATGACCATTCTCAACAACATGCTTCATACTTTTTCCATGCGCTTTCAGTCATCATGTGAACCGAACTACTGTTGATTGTCTTCTTATTCCACTTGCTCGATTATAACGACGATGGCGACAACTTTGCGGGGGAGAAGTGTGAATAATCTATATTATGAAGATATTCACTTGCTTAATCAAGAATGGCATCTCCGTATGCAATTCTTGAGGGGGAGAAGAAGTGTGATAATTCTGCATGTTGAGTCACGTCTGAGAATACAGGGTCATACGGCTCCTAACTCATGTAAGAACCGAGCTTCTTCTTATCGGGTTATCTTTACATGGTGTTTCTTCTATGAGCCTCTGGTTGACATCTTCTCACGGACTGATGAGTTTAATGACAAAGTGCTTCCAGTTGCGGGGTTAATTTCCTTGATGAACATCTTTTTGTTCTTGTTTGATTTGGAGGGATTTGAGTTAAGGGGATTTGCTATATGTAAGTTAACGGGAATGCATTTGGTGAGTTGAAGATGTTGACTTTCTATTCCCCAAACGGACAATCTAGAAGAAGGTCAAGTCTACAATCGGTTCTTGATAACGCTACACGCGTCGTTCGGGGTCAAAGGAACTTCCTTTTCGTCGAGCAAGTTTTTCAACACCCTAGGCAGTGAACCTAATCGTTGTAGTGTAGTATTAGGGTAAGCCACGGGTATTGATATCGTTCTCTAGTGGAATAGTGTCTCTAGGCTGAAGTGTATGTCGATTTAAGTCTAAAGGTGAGGGATGATTATTTTTGTATTTTTATATTTTATGAATCTCAGTTTTGGAGGGGAGGGTGAAATTAGTTCCTAGTCAACTATCCCAAAAGATACTAACTAGATTATGGGTCTACCAGGAACGTGAAGCGTATCTACTTATGATGTATTACTCCTTGCTAGCTATCTAATTCTACCCTCTTGAATTGTCACGTCCTATTGATGGTTGAATTGTCACGTCCTTATTCTTACGCGTTGTGTTTTCTAAGGTCGTAAGGTGTGCATTCCCTAACTCTTTAAAGTCACCTTTAAGTGTAGTAAACAAAATCCACTAAGTCATTCATAAACTAACTTTAAGGTTATCTTTGGTTTAGTAAGCGAAATCTACCAAGTCATTCATAAACTATCAAAGATTTATCAAGTATTAAACACAAAGATAGCCTAGTCGCACTCTAAGCTAATTACAATTAAGATAAGAGACGGTGGGGTGCAAGAGGATGAGGGTGCAAGAATTATAAACTAAACCAATTAGACTCATTGAAATTGTCACACCCTAATGATGAAGATAGACACAAGCATCACTAAGAAATCAATAAGATCTAATTAATTATATACAAGTTTCATACAATCATAAGCAAACACAAGGTGAATTAGCCAAGCATAATTAATGAAGAGCAAGCAACAATTGTGATAATTGAAGACATACCATAGGATTGGATTAACAAATAAATCATTACACGATGTTTATGGAGTGTTTTAAACCCTTTAAGTTGCTAGAAAAACACCTACCTAAACCCTGGAATCGGACTTAGGGTTTAGGGCTTACAAAAAGTGAAGTTATAATGTTATATTTATAGGCGATTTTACGTCGGCAAAGAGTGACGTCACACCTATAGAGTGACGTCCACGACCATTTTTTAGAAAATTGTATATTTTCTCGTTCCGATAGCGTGGGCTTTGAACTACCTAAATCCGATTTCAGATGCAAAAGTTATGGCCAAAACAATATCAACTACTTGCGCATGTTGCAACTAGTGACGGCGTCATTAGGGTTTCGTCTTGGCCACGTTAGTCTTGTGACGGCGTCACCTTATGCTTGTGACGTCGTCTCTTCTTCCTCTTCGGGCGCCGTCTGGATTGTATTAGGCCGCCCGAGTTGCGACGGCCTACTCTTTATATAACTGGCGTCGTCACTTGAAAATAAGGTTTTGGCTTATGTCCGTCACAAAATCCTCCGACGGCGTCATAGATAGCGGTGACTCCGTCACCTTATGTTTTCAAGCAACCTTGAGTGTCTCGATTCGACTTTGGCCATTTTCTTCAGTATAATCGCGCTTTTCGTCCAAATAAGTGCCATTCCGACATTTTGCCTTCAAGAGACCTAAAAGTGAAAAGGAACGATATTAAGCAATAACGGATACAAAAGTGATCAAATAAGGGCTTAAACGACCCTCAAAATGGTACCTTTTAAAACCTTATCAAATATCCCTACACTTGGTATTTGCTTGTCCTCAAGCAAAAGTGCTTTTAGCCAATTAATTTATAAGTTAAGGGTCATGAAGCATTGGTTTAAAACAGTCCACAACACATATAAGCCCATAAAAGTCATAACAAGCACAAAATTACATACTAGCACCTCACATGAGGTGTTTGGATAATCACATCTCTCTCGGGTGTATATGAAATATAACAAATGGGAAATGGAAAATAAACACTCATTAACTGGTCCTAGTACATAGATTACCATAGGCTTGAGAATAGATCAAACCTCCATCGCTTTGGCGTAAGCACCTAGGAAATACTATCAAAGAGGTCCTTAAAGGGTTGTAACGTTAGGCTTATGGTAGGGAAACAAGGGTTTGGTGGGATAGGCTATTTAGTGGTGGCAAGTCAAAAATCTCTTATGTTGCAAGTATACGAAGAATGGCGTTTCTAAGCCGAGACTCGACACTCTAAACTCTAGCAAACCTGAAACAAACAAACATAAATTTAAAGGATAGATGTAGGATGGTAGCCCGTATGTTCTTTTTTTTTTGAACACTCTATTTTTTCTTCTCTTTTCTCTTTTTTTTTTTTTTTTCATACACTTTTACTCTACCATCCTCTACGGTAACATCAAAATGATAGGGATTTATAGTCACATCCTACACTTGAGTTTTTATTACTCTAACACTAATTTGACCCGAATTGAAAAGATCAAAACACTTGGGGTACATTATTACGCAAACAAAGGAATTTGAATTTAACGTTCCTTCTTGTCATTTCATAAACTTTAACTTTTCCCATGAATCCCAATCGTCCCAAAGCGTATACAAAGGATATGACTCGACTTAGCAACTCATGCAAGCAACGGATAATTGAACTAAGGGTTTGGGGTGATAACAATAATACACTAAAAGTGAGTGCATACAGGTAGGCTAAGGCGATTTGGGTGTACATTTGGGGTGGGGTGTAAACAATGCTCTTCATTGATATTCGGAAAACCAAACATCACGAGAACCGCGAAAGGATAGGCTCACGAGGGGTTAACTAGGGTATCATGTACTAAAGATGAGTACAACGCAAAGGGTGTGGGGAATTACTCAACCGATGTGGAAGGAGTAATTATATTACTGTGTCGAACAAGGGTTATCCTAATGCCTCTTATCATTTAATTATTCCTAACTACACAAGTGTAGTCTTACTAGCGATCTCGGGATGCATCACAAAACAAGTTCTAGAATCTAATATACTACCGGTTCACACTCTAAGCATTAAAGATGAATGCTTTAATACCTACTAATCTAAGGGCGATCCTCACATTTTTGGTGGAATTTAGGTGGTAAAGGGTTTTGTGCTAGTCATATAACTTCCTATCCGTGAGACTCTTTTGTTAAGACTAATGGCCCACTCCTATATGTCATGAAAATTTTTAAATTTGGTGCCAAAATTACCCTAGCCGACATTTTCTAATGGTTTATTACGCAAATGCAATTGGACAAAGCAAATAATCAAGGATAATCATAGTTTCAAAGTTCTCGTTTTATTTTCCCTCCCTACACTTAAACTGAACATTGTCCCCAATGTTCCCCGAAAGTATCAAAGTTATGATAAAAGAAGGTAATCAAAAACGAAAGAAACTAATACTCCTCTGATTAGCTCGGTAGGATCCGTGTGTGAAGTAGTGGTTAAATCCTTTCCAAGAAAAATGTGCGCGTGAAAAGCTCCTTCCAATCTTTTGTATCTTCTTCTTGATAAATAAAACGCACACTTGAAGAAAACAAACAACCCAACGCATCAAACCGAACAAAGAAAAATAACAACAAGATGTAATTCGGACTTAAATAAGATATAATGCTTGTGGAATGGATGTTTGCGATTTTCTAGAAAATTAAGACTGGAAAATTCCAAAAAATATATAAGTAGCACGAGAAACGAGAAAAGTAATAAGTTGTTTTACTCCTTCCGACGTCGTCGTTGCAATCTGGCCGTCAGTTATCGACAAAAGCGGTCTGCGATTTTCGGAAAATTTACATCTTTAGAATCGGAAAAATTTCGCAAAACATCCATTATGACTCGATACAAGCATTTGACTCGAACAAACATGCAAATATATCTTTTAATTAATTGAAATTCTCATGTTTACGTTTCTTTTGAAAACGTGTGTAATCCTCCCTACACTTATCCCTTATGTAAAATACCTTTATATGTAATTAAGGCGAGGTTAAAGACAAAATAAAGTTTTTACAAATTTAAACATGAAAATAAACAATTAATAAAGATATCGACACACAAATGAAAATGAAAACAAATACACATGGGTTGCCTCTCAAGAAGCGCTTGTTTTATTCGAGTCACGAGCGACTCTACCCTTATTTAATGAGATAAAGGGAAGTTTTCCTACACTTAAGTTTAAGTGCGGGTGATAGTAGCGATACACACCCTTAGGGTGGCGATTTTCCACGTGAGGTGAAGGGGTGTGTGAATGGCTTCCTTCATCCTAAAACTACCTGGGCTAAATTGGTTGATGGGTGGGTCGGTTCCTATTTTTCTCCTAGATGTATATCTAAGGATGAAAAATGTTAAGGTTCCGTGTAACACCCCAATTTCGTGATACGCTGTGAATTCAAACGGGTGTTACTTCATGGCACAACAATCATAACAATAGAAAACGAACTCTAATGGAATCGTTTTAAAAGATTTATCATTCGATTTATATAAATATCGAGTTTACAAAATGAGGTCCCGAGTTGGTTCCATTGTTTACAAAATACATTAAATATGTTTTCGAATGATAATAAAATTTATAGCCTTCTTGATCTAGTTCTCGCTCTTCCGTGCCAGCTTCCGACATTATGGACCTGAAATACATGCTTAAAACTGTCAACACAAAGGTTGAGTGAAATTCATAGAGTTTGTTTGATGGTTGAACACATTATGTTTGTAGTGTGAGTTATAAATTCACACCAGTGGTTTGAAAACCAAAACAGTTATTATTCACTAAGCATCATGCAATCAAGGCGTTAACTTGTTGTCATATAATAGTAACCGATGCCCCAAGTAGGTAAAATTTGCCGTTTTACCTTATGTACTCAAATATAGTGCGTTTGTTTACCGGATCCTGGTCAAACAAACGGGATTAAATCAATCCCGATAGATCTATCCACAATATTCGCTCACTTCACTCGTGATTAATGATTCATGATTTAGGGACTTAAGATTGGCAAATGCGGTAACTTAGTGCAAGTAAAATAATCGATAAGTATAGAATTTGAAAGCAATGTGTTCGGTTTAAATAAAGCATGTATCTCCCCAAGGGTTTGTAAAACAATTTAAGTAATAGAAAGTGAGGCTATGAACTCACCTCAGAGTAAATGATATCAAATGTATAATGAGAATGATGGATATGCCGTGAGAACTTCTACGAGCAACCTAAAATAGGATGTTGCGACTTAGGTTTGGAATAATGTTTAAGGAAACATAAACCATCCTATATATATTCCTATGTTGATCATGATGTAGTATATGGTATTTGAGTATGTCGTTTATAGAAGTGGTCTAGTTGTGAAAACATGTTTAGTTTATATATATCGTACTACCGTTCGGGCCATCATAATTCAGAGGTCATGTAGTAAACGTTCGAGGAGCTAGGACACTTTAATTCGTAAATCCAAAGAACTCGTCGATCCGTTTACCCAAATGAAACCCTCACATGAAGCTCCCTACTTTTGTAGCACTTAGTAGATACAACATATGTTTTGAGTGAAGATTGTTATAACATAAAGTTTATCATGTTTTTAATAAGTATCTAGTTTTACAAGTTCTCGTCGTTTCATAAATATAATTACCATAGTTAACGGTCTTGGGCAAACAAGCCTTAAGGCTTTAGCCATGGCCTTGCCGTGACTTTGGTCTTGACTACCATGGTCTTGAGACTCAACTTTGGTCTTAGCCGTAGTCGTGGTCTTGGCTTATGGCCATTAGGCCTCTTGGTTTGCTTTTAGTTGTGACAAAAGTATAGTTATGTGACTATATTTACTGGCGGTTTGCTTTTGAAAGATTTATGGCCTATTTATGCGTTTTCAAGGTCCGAGCTTCATTGTTATTGAAGGAAAACGTCGTTCGGACAACTTTCGTGCTTTAACTTTTGATGAAACGGACTAGAAGTACCACTTTTAAAAAGAGAACCCTTAATGACTTATACATGGCGGCTTTGGCGTTTAGGTTTCGCTTAACTTCTTTTGCTTATAACTTTTGACTCGT
The DNA here is from genome assembly GCA_022545495.1 of Chrysanthemum lavandulifolium. Lineage (NCBI taxonomy): Eukaryota > Viridiplantae > Streptophyta > Magnoliopsida > Asterales > Asteraceae > Chrysanthemum > Chrysanthemum lavandulifolium. The sequence continues at coordinate 101,081,699 of CM040239.1, read as the reverse complement.
TTGTCCATTTCGGTGATTCAAGTTGCTATGTTTACCTTTTATCTTGTCTACCATATTATGTAAATTAGAAAGTCCATATGTTACTAATTTTAATGGTCTCACACGTGTAGAATATGACTAGTTTACTAGTTTGTTACTTTTATGACAATTTGTGAATTAAAACAAGTGATTGAGTATATGTACATCATGAATCAACATAGTAACTATATATATAGTATGAAATAGTTAAGTTTATGAATAATAAAGATGAGATGATGGTGGTGATAAGTTGCTTACAACTTTGGCTTTCAATAAGAAAGGAGTAACTTAGTAAGGATCGGACATTGATTGAACACTTAGGACTTGGATTGAGCTAGCTTTCTACACCTTGGCACCCTTGCAATCTTGAAGATTTGGTGATGAAGTATTAAGTGACTTGAGTGGATCTAAACTCAAGAAGATCACTTAAACTTGCTAGAGATTTGATGTAGTAGCTTGATCTTTTGGAACTTCCTTGCATAAACTTGGAGTTTATAGATCAAATGATGGAAGATATGAATGTTTTAGAGTATGAACGACCCAATTCAGTTTGTTAAGGTCTTTGGGATGTATTTCACTTCCTATTTATAGGAGGGTAAGTTTGGTTAACCATATATTGGGTTAAATATTAACCATGGTTAGGTTAGGACACTTGTAATGATCTTAATGAACCAAGGTTAGGATGATGCCACCAATATGATGACTCCCCTAAGGTCTGCCATGGAAGAGATAAGATGACTTTTGTGGTTAGTTTTGGTATTATCTTGGTTACGGAGTGAGTTTTGGTTAGTTAATCGCTAACCAAGCCATAAAGCGTAAAACCGGTATCGTAAAAATATGAAACTTATAGGAATGATTAAACTCATCATTATACTCCATCTAAAAATATAAAATAGGTGATAAGTCTCATTGGGTGCAAAAATTTGCTTAAAGTCGGAAATACGGTCAAAAAGCGTAATTCGCAGTTTATCGGAAAAGAACGAAATTTCGTGGAAACGACCGTGAATTTATTTAGAGTCGACTAAAATTAGTCTAAAAGTGATATGAGATGTTAAAATGTGGTCTTAGTCATCATTGGGATAACTACGGTTATTCGTGAAGTTTAAAATTCTGCGATTTAAGCAAAAATGTAGAACGTACAAGGTTAATTCCTTTATGGTCAAAGGAGGAGGAAATATGTTTGACTTTTCCAAAATGTAAAAGTATCAAAACATATTAGAAACACAGTCTTGAGAATCGTTAAGTCCGGATGTAAGTAGAATTGTTTAAAACGTAAGTTTAGTTTTGTTCTGCTATTTGGGCTTATTTGGTAATATTAAAATAATAATTCTAAAAATTCTCAAATTAATCATGAATGATCTAAAATTTATCGATGTGAGGAAAATTGTCGGGGTTGATTTTCGTTAAGCGTGATGTTTAAGCGGTGGACCGTCTAAAGCGAAACTTTAAAGCGATGTTTACTTAATATCTTTTGCGAAAATGATCTAACGATGGTCGAACTCTCGGGTTATTACTAAAATAATTTATCTTACGAGAATGTGGATTAAAAATTTTACGAGATGAATAGTGAATTTGAATAGTAAAAGTGAATAGTAAATTCTCGAAAATAAAAAGTAACCTAAAATGCGGGTGGTTACAGATCTCACCCCTTAATGGAATTCGTCCCGAATTCAAGGTGTGTTACCGATGTTGAATTTTCTAGGAAATGTGGATGTATGCTCAATTCTAATCTTTGTGTTCTCAAGTTTTTGGTCATAGAATGTATTATATACCATGTGGCTTAAGTTGATAACCTAAAGGGTTTTGTTAAAATCTTATAGAGTCCAATATACCTAAAGTTTGGCTTTTCCCGATTCTCAAAACGAATCATATCTTATTATATCGAGGCTATCAATAAAACCTTAATTTCTAACATGGAGTTTTTGGTGATAGTGTGCGGCATGGAGCCAAATTTATATTTGTATAGTTTCCTTAGTTGTTTAGTGGGTGATCTCTAAACACCTTAGTCCAAAGAATGGTTAACTAACACATTCGTCTATATAGTGCCTCAAAATGGAATAGTTTTGTTGTTGTTAGGGTAACTATTGTTAATCAAAGGTGTAAGATATTGGTGATGTGAAATGGTTTGTAATGACGTGATAACTGTCGTTGTAGGGAAAGTCTTGCTAGTGGCAAGTGGTTTATCCAAACCATTTCCAAAGTTGATCATGTCTTAGGTGGTTTCGGGATGAAGTCTATAGTGTTTATGTCTACTAGTGTTTTAAGAAACGTAGTACAGTGAAGTTTTACGTACTCACTTATAATGGAGTTCAGATAATGATGTGATATGTTGACGATTAGAAGAGTGTAGCGTATGTTTACCATTATTCTTAGGTAGAGATGTCAAGTTTGTTTTTAAAAATCAAAAGTGAATTTTAAAGGAATATGGCGGAATGATAGCCTTTGAAACCTAATCAGGCTAGTACCTCTAAGAAATGACGAGAAGATTTGATGACTATCCCAAGATAGTAGTTCAGATTATCTCATGTATGAAAATTTCAAGAATGAAATTAGGTAGTATAAATGAGATGTTAAGATTTTCTTTGAGTGGTAAGACATTATCGCGTCTCTAGATCTTTTCGGTGGTTTATCGAGTTTAAGTAGGAAATTAACCTGAATATAACCCTTGTATAACTATTCTCGGTGTTTGAAAATTTAAGTTGAACATAGTTAATCAAACTATGATCCATTATCGTGGTTAAATATAGGTGATTAGGCTATATTTAATGAGGTTCGATAAATTATTCAAATACCTAAATTAGGTATACTTGTGATATGTTCATAGCTTTTGAGAAATTGTCCACTAAGCAAAGGCGATATCAAAACATCCAGTTGCAAGTCCTGGCCATAAAAGACTTGTAACCTATGTTTTCACATTCCATTGCATAGAAGATAGTATGGGTAGATACTTGTGGAAAAGAAAGGAAATCTTAAGTAATTCTAAGATTCACGGACATTTAACAGTGAAGGTTTCAAAATAGAATTTTGATGAATGTAGAGAAAGTTGCTGAACTTCAGCTTTTGTAGATGATGAGTCACTTTGTCCTTTAGAAATCCTATTTCTTGTTTTCCATTAGGGAAATTGATAGACTGTGACGGGTTTCATGTAAAACAATATCATATAATGTTTATAAGATAATTTTTTTTAGAGACTATTGTATAACTTACAATATCTGAGGAGTAGTTGAGATCATTGTGCAACACACAATGTCTTGTGAAATGATGGAGAGATCATTGTGTAACTCACAATGTCTTAGAAATAGTTGAGACAATTATGTAACTCACAATGTCTAGGGAATAATAGAGACCATTGTGCAACTCACAATGTCAAGGAAATAATAGAGACCACTGTAGGATTTATAGTGCCTGAGAATGTAATAGAGACCACTGTAGGATTACAGTGTCTGAGAATGTAATAGAGACCACTGTAGGATTTACAATGTCTGAGAATGTAATAGAGACCCTTTGTGGGATTACAAAGGTATGCGAGAATGTAATAGAGACCTTTGTGGGATTACGATGTGTCCGAGAATGTAATATAGACCACCGTATCTCGGTGTCTTGAAAATGAATGAGACCATTGTATCCCACAATGTCTGGGAAGTAGGAAAGACCATTGTAGTCAGTTACAATGTCTTGGAGGAAGTTTCGTAATCCTAAAATGCATGAGTAGATGCATGATTGAGAGATTGGGAAAATATGATTATGCCGTAATGCCTCAGAATAGGAATACGCAGGTATGTTTAGCACATTGTTTATGATTGAAATTATGTCGAGTGTATATAATAATATGCTAGTATGTTAGTATAGCTTAAAATGTTTAAAAGTCACCTAATCGTCTGGAGGATGGAAGGCACAGAGAACGGAAGGCTAAAAATGTTTTTGTTCGAAAAAGTAGTTATAGTTTAAGTCTCGATTAGACCCGTTTCTCTATAACTGTGGCTCTGATACCAATCTGTAACACCCCAATTTCGTGATACGCAATGAATTCAAACTGGGTGTTACTTCATGGCACAACAAATCATAACAATAGAAAACGAACTCTAATGGAATCGTTTTAAAAGATTTATCATTCGATTTATATAAATATCAGAGTTTACAAAAATGAGGTCCCAGTTGGTTCCATTGTTTACAAAATACATTAAATATGTTTTCGAATGATAATAAAATTTATAGCCTTCTTGATCTAGTTCTCGCTCTTCCGTGCCAGCTTCCGACATTATGGACCTGAAATACATGCTTAAAACTGTCAACACAAAGGTTGAGTGAAATTCATAGAGTTTGTTTGATGGTTGAACACATTATGTTTGTAGTGTGAGTTATAAATTCACACCAGTGGTTTGAAAACCAAAACAGTTATTATTCACTAAGCATCATGCAATCAAGGCGTTAACTTGTTGTCATATAATAGTAACCGATGCCCCAAGTAGGTAAAATTTGCCGTTTTACCTGATGTACTCAAATATAGTGCGTTTGTTTACGGATCACAGTCAAACAAGCGGGATTAATCAATCCCGATAGATCTATCCACAATATTCGCGCTCACTTCACTCGTGATTAATGATTCATGATTTAGGGACTTAAGATTGGCAAATGCGGTAACTTAGTGCAAGTAAAATAATCAGATAAGTATAGAATTTGAAAGCAATGTGTTCGGTTTAAATAAAGCATGTATCTCCCCCAAGGGTTTGTAAAACAATTTAAGTAATAGAAAGTGAGGCTATGAACTCACCTCAGAGTAAATGATATCAAATGTATAATGAGAATGATGGATATGCCGTGAGAACTTCTACGAGCAACCTAAAATAGGATGTTGCGACTTAGGTTTGGAATAATGTTTAAGGAAACATAAACCATCCTATATATATTCCTATGTTGATCATGATGTAGTATATGGTATTTGAGTATGTCGTTTATAGAAGTGGTCTAGTTGTGAAAACATGTTTAGTTTATATATATCGTACTACCGTTGGGCCATCATAATTCGGAGGTCATGTAGTAAGCGTTCGAGGAGCTAGGACACTTTAATTAGTAAATCCAAAGAACTCGTCGATCCGTTTACCCAAATGAAACCCTCACATGAAGCTCCCTACTTTTGTAGCACTTAGTAGATACAACATATGTTTTGAGTGAAGATTGTTATAACATAAAGTTTATCATGTTTTTAATAAGTATCTAGTTTTACAAGTTCTCGTCGTTTCATAAATATAATTACCATAGTTAACGGTCTTGGGCAAACAAGCCTTAAGGCTTTAGCCATGGCCTTGCCGTGACTTTGGTCTTGACTACCATGGTCTTGAGACTCAACTTTGGTCTTAGCCGTAGCCGTGGTCTTGGCTTATGGCCATTAGGCCTCTTGGTTTGCTTTTAGTTGTGACAAAAGTATAGTTATGTGACTATATTTACGGCGAGTTCTGCTTTTTGAAAGATTTATGGCCTATTTATGCGTTTTCAAGGTCCGAGCTTCATTGTTATTGAAGGAAAACGTCGTTCGGACAACTTCGTGCTTTAACTTTTGATGAAACGGACTAGAAGTACCACTTTTAAAAAGCAGAACCCTTAATAACTTATACATGGCGCTTTGGCGTTTAGGTTTCGCTTAACTTCTTTTGCTTATAACGTTTGACTCGTTTGTCCGTTTCGGATGATTCAAATTGCTATGTTTACCTTTTTATCTTGTCTACCATATTATGTAAATTAGAAAGTCCATATGTTACTAATTTTAATGGTCTCACACGTGTAGAATATGACTAGTTTACTAGTTTGTTACTTTTATGACAATTTGTGAATTAAAACAAGTGATTGAGTATATGTACATCATGAATCAACATAGTAACTATATATATAGTATGAAATAGTTAAGTTTATGAATAATAAAGATGAGATGATGGTGGTGATAAGTTGCTTACAACTTTTGGCTTTCAATAAGAAAGGAGTAACTTAGTAAGGATCGGACATTGATTGAACACTTAGGACTTCGGATTGAGCTAGCTTTCTACACCTTGGCACCCTTGCAATCTTGAAGAGTTGGTGATGAAGTATTAAGTGACTTGAGTGGATCTAAACTCAAGAAGATCACTTAAACTTGCTAGAGATTTGATGTAGTAGCTTGATCTTTTGGAACTTCCTTGCATAAACTTGGAGTTTATAGATCAAATGATGGAAGATATGAATGTTTTAGAGTATGAACGACCCAATTCAGTTTTTTAAGGTCTTTGGGATGTATTTCACTTCCTATTTATAGGAGGGTAAGTTTGGTTAACCATATATTGGGTTAAATATTAACCATGGTTAGGTTAGGACACTTGTAATGATCTTAATGAACCAAGGTTAGGATGATGCCACCAATATGATGACTCCCCTAAGGTCTGCCATGGAAGAGATAAGATGACTTTTGTGGTTAGTTTTGGTATTATCTTGGTTACGGAGTGAGTTTTGGTTAGTTAATCGCTAACGAAGCCATAAAGCGTAAAACCGGTATCGTAAAATATGAAACTTATAGGAATGATTAAACTCATCATTATACTCCATCTAAAAATATAAAATAGGTGATAAGTCTCATTGGGTGCAAAAGCCGCTTAAAGCCGAAATACGGGTCAAAAACGCGTAATTGCGGTTTATCGGAAAAGAACGAAATTTCGTGGAAGCGACCGTGAATTTATTTAGAGTCGACTAAAATTAGTCTAAAAGTGATATGAGATGTTAAAATGTGGTCTTAGGTCATACGTGGGATAACTTTACGGTTATTCGTGAAGTTTAAAATTCTGTGATTTAAGCAAAAATGTAGAACGTACAAGGTTAATTCCTTTATGGTCAAAGGAGGAGGAAATATGTTTGAATTTTCCAAAATGTAAAAGTATCAAAACATATTAGAAACACGGTCGAGGAATCGTTAAGTCCGGATGTAAGTAGAATTGTTTAAAACGTAAGTTTAGTTTTGTTCTGCTATTGGGCTTATTTGGTAATATTAAAATAATAATTCTTAAAAATTCTCAAATTAATCATGAATGATCTAAAATTTATCGATGTGAGGAAAATTGTCGGGGTTGATTTTCGTTAAGCGTGATGTTTAAGCGGTGGACCGTCTAAAGCGAAACTTTAAAACGATGTTTACTTAATATCTTTTGAAAATGATCTAACGATGGTCGAACTCTCGTGTTATTACTAAAATAATTTATCTTACGAGAATGTGGATTAAAAATTTTACGAGATGAATAGTGAATTTGAATAGTAAAAGTGAATAGTAAATTCTCGAAAATAAAAAGTAACCTAAAAATGCGGGTGGTTACATCCGGTTCATCAACACTAGGAAATTCCCTAGAACTAAGAGTAAGACTGAGACTACAAGTATTCAAACCTATATTCTCTAGTTGCGTTTTGTTCAAATGTTCTACCTCCATTGGGATTCCTAAAGTCTCTTCTACTACTTTCGGGTAAGTCACGTGCGGTGTGTATGCCTTAAATGATGGTGGGACTTGTGGGATACCTTGTGGGTCTAGACTTCTCACCTTATCCTCAATCACATCTACATCATCTATATGCTCGTCATGTATTATTTCCTTAGGTCGTGATGAAACCAATTCTAGTAATTGATCCAACTTATGGTTTAATGCTTGGTTGCTTACCATAATATTTTCACAAATTTGGTCAGTTCTCCTAAGGGCCTTACTAAAAATAGTTTCTAAACACGGAGGTTGTTCACGAAAGTCTATCCTAGGTGAAGGCTCATACGAAACATAGGTTTCACTAGATGAGGTGTTTTGTGGGCTTGATGGAATGGTGAAACCCTCAAAAGGTTTATGGACTTGGTTACTTTTTTCCCACCATCTTGAATAATCCGCTTTAGTAATATCATAATTTTTTATGAAAAAACCTAATCGCGGATATAGTGGATCGCGTTCTCCATAATGGTGAGCGGAAGAGTCAATGGACAAGTTTTACGAACAAAGGCACAAAGAAGGGGATAGACTACAAGGAAGCTAATAAAAGAAAAAATCTCACTTGATAGGAATCTTGTGAGTAGACCTAAACGAGATAGAAATCAAGCCTAAACAATAACTATTCCCGCAGGCGCCAAAACTTGATAACGCCACACGCGTCGTTCGGGGTCAAAGGAACTTCCTTTTCGTCGAAAGAAGTTTTTCAACACCCTAGGCAGTGAACCTAATCGTTGTAGTGTAGTATTAGGGTAAGCCACGGTATTGATATCGTTCTCTGGGGAATAGTGTCGTTAGGGTGAAGTGTATGTCAATTTAAGTCTAAAGGTGAGGATGATTATTTTGTATTTGTATATTTTATGAATCTCGTTTTGGAGGGAGGGTGGAATTAGTTGCTAGTCAACTATCCCAAAAGATACTAACTAGATTATGGGTCTACCAGAACGTGAAGCGTATCTACTTATGATGTATTACTCCTTGCTAGCTATCTAATTCTACCTACTGAATTGTCACGTCCTATTGATGGTTGAATTGTCACGTCCTTATTCTTAACGCGTTGTGTTTTCTAAGGTCGTAAGGTGTGCATTCCCTAACTCTATAAAGTCACCTTTAAGTGTAGTAAACAAAATCCACTAAGTCATTCATAAACTAACTTTAAGGTTATCTTTAGTTTAGTAAACGAAATCCACCAAGTCATTCATAAACTATCAAAGATTTATCAAGTATTAAACACAACGATAGCCTAGTCGCACTCCTAAGCTAATTACAATTAAGATAAGAGACAACCAATCAAACAAGAGACAAGAGGGTGCAAGAATTATAAACTAAACCAATTAGACTCATTGAAATTGTCACACCCCTAATGATGAAGATAGACACAAGCATCACTAAGAAATCAATAAGATCTAATTAATTATATACAAGTTTCATACAATCATAAGCAAACACAAGGTGAATTAGCCAAGCATAATTAATGAAGAGCAAGCAACAATTGTGATAATTGAAGACATACCATAGGATTGGATTAACAAACAAATCATTATACGGTGTTTATGGAGTGTTTGAAACCCTTTAAGTTCTTGGAAAACACCTACCTAAACCACGAATCGGACTTAGGGTTTAGGGCTTACAAAAAGTGAAGTTATAATGTTATATTTATAGGCGATTTTATGTCGGCAAAGAGTGACGCACACACCTATAGAGTGACGGTGTCACGACCATTTTTCAACAAATTGTAGATTTTCTCGTTCCGATCGCGTGGGCTTTTGAACCACCTAAATTCGAGTTCGTATGCAAAAGTTATGGCCAAAACAATATCAACTACTTCGCGCGCATGTTGCAACTAGTGACGACGTCATTAGAGTTTCGTCTTGGCCACGTTAGTCTTGTGACGGCGTCACCTTATGCTTGTGACGCCGTCTCTTGACGCCAGACGCCGTCTGGATAGTATCTAGGCCGTCCGAGTTGACGGCCTACTCTTTTATAACTGGCGTCGTCACTTGAAAATAAGGTTTTGGCTTCGTCCGTCACAAAATCCTCCGACGGCGTCGCAGATAGCGATGATGCCGTCACCTTATGTTTTCAATGACCTTGAGTGTCTCGATTCGACTTTGGCCATTTTCTTCGATATAATCGCGCCTTTTCGTCCAAATAAGTGCCATTCCAAGATTTTGCCTTCAAGAGACCTAAAAGTGAAAAGGAACGATATTAAGCAATAACGGATACAAAGTGATCAAATAAGGGCTTAAACGACCCTCAAAATGGTACCTTTTAAAACCTTATCAGTTCTACATTTTCTACTATATGTTAGAAGACTAAAAGACGAGTTGCATTTGATTATCAAAAGACTTCTTCTTATTCTGGGCATTTATTAAAAGATTATCGGTTTAGGGGAGAGCACTAATTTGGGGGGGGAAGAGAGATAAGCCAGATTTAATCCCCAATTAGACTTGCTCACATTCTTCCGCAGCAAGTTGATTCTCACAAAGACTTCAAGCGATCTTCTCAAAAGATTTCAAGTATTTGGGCGTATAATATGTTGCTGATTCTGAAGTGTCAAAACCAGAAAGGGGGAAGGAGACACGCATCTAAACGCGAGTAAAACTTGATGAACTTAATACTTCTAAGTGATTGAAGAAATCCCGGGAAGACATATGTCATTACCGCAGAGAAACTCAAGGTTTGACTCATGGCGTTTAGTGTTATTATTCCAACTACGTGGGGGAAGTGATGTAAGAGAAAGTTTCTGAAGATAAAAGAGGTACACAAGTGTGTGATGATTTTGATGTTATCGCAATCATCGGGGAGAGAATTGTGTACATTGGGGCGCCAATTTGTTTCACTGAGTGCTTAATCGCTGATTCGTAGATATAATCACTTATTCAGGTTGACATCCGAGATAATCGGTGATTCGACCGCTTCTTCAATGTTATCGGTTTTCTCTCTTTGGGCATTCGGTACCGGGTTCTTGAGCTTCATACACTATCATCAAGGAGAGAAATGTATACATCGGGGTTATTCTTTGGCTATCGGACTTAATCTGCTACTTCGATGGTATAAGTTTCTCTGTCTTTGGGTATACGTGTATTCGGGTTCGTGGGCTCTAGTTTAAGAGACTGACTTCATCAATTCATCTACTTGGGGGAAGTGGTCTCTTGACAACTTTTTGGTATGGATTTCTTCAGACATCAGTTGAAAAGAAATATGAGAAGATTCATTCAAGCGTGGGATGATACGTTGCTGATCTATTTTGATGATATAACCCCGAACGGAGAATCTCGATTATCGTTCTTAAAACGAGCAGCGGGATTGATGATAATGGTGTGCTTCCTTGTGCACCGGCTAAAACAAGCTTGAAATAGAGCTTGAATCGCTCAACATAAGGATTTTCGGTTTGGGGAAGCGCCAAAGTCTCTCTTCTCAAAGGCTCGGGTTCTATCTTCTATTCGGAGCCTCTAAGCTTTGGTGGTGGAAGTTTAAGAGATGACGAATTCTATCTTCTACGACGTGTTGTTCGATATCCTTATCTCGGTACTCGTATCATCATCTTCTTAAACTATATCATCTAATCTACCTGTAAATATTTATCAAAAACAAAATACAAAAATATAAAACCAACAAAAAGAAAATAGAAAAATATAAAATCAACAAAAAACCCATAAAAAATCAGAAAAATTTGAAAAAGACCAAAAATATGTTTTCTCAAGACATGTCTTCTGGTATTGATAACATCTACGGTCTTAGAAATGTCATTCAATAATGGCACGGGATCATAGATGAAGTTCGAGCAGGAGGTGTAAATATTCTTTTTCCAAAACATGTCTCTTAATATGGCTTGCAGTTACTTTAGACTATAACCCGTGCTTAAACCATGGTTTGCTATTATTTCAGATAGCAACACGCTCTTCAAAAGAAGGAAAGTGTTGCGCTAAACCAATTTTCATGAATTTCGTGCACTTATCCTAAAACAAATGAGGAAAGTATGTCGAAGGACTGCTGTTCCTACTCAAATATTTTTCCTTCTAAAATTCTTCAGAAAAATATTTGTTTTAAGAAAATGGTGGAAATGAGTTGCTTGAAAATCAAACAGAATCATAATTTTCATAAATTTTCAAAACTCAATCAATGACTTCGGCTTATTTAAAACTTTTCATAGAAAGAGTCATTGATTGAGGGGGAGAATGTTTTTCAAATTTATATCATCTATCGGGCTTATCTAATTATCCTATATGCTTAACTAAAAAATGATGTTAACCTACGTTGAAGGACTAGGTGCCTAGGATATGATTATTAGGATTAGATGATTAGAGTTTGATGAACACATTATTCTCATGCCTTTACATGATCTGATTGATATGTTGAATTGACTTTTATTAGTCGATTGTTGTTTGGGTGATGTCGACCACCATATATCTGTTTGTGTTGACTAACGTATGCAGATACGATGATTTATAAGAATGTTCCCGATCCGGATCCCACAAATGAAGATGATTGGATGTCGAAAGGAAAGGGCAACTATTTCTTGGGTCGACAAATGAAGAAACGAGCTTAATTTGATCTCTATGGATTGTTGGCACGATTGATGCAACTTCGAGGTCTCACCGCATCGTGAGCGGTTTTCTTCAAGCCCTACAACAAACAACAACATAGCAACTTCTACACCACCTAACGTATCTTTGTGCAGGATAATAGTGATTATACCATTTTTTAAACAATTTTTGAATAATATTGTTTTGAAAAATGGAAAAATATTGGTTTTGAAAATAAATTGGACTTAATTTTGAAAATCATCGGACTTCATTTTATCAAAACTTAAGTCACTCAATCATCGACTACGGTCATCGATTGAGGGGGAGAGTGATTTAAAATAAAATATTTTCAAACGATATTTCTTCATAAAAAGTCCGGTTTGTACAAAATAAGTGGTGATCTAAAGATTTAATGTTATGTCATGGTATGATTCTCTTTAAAAACTCAAAGATCTTTCAAAATGAAATTTTTTCTGTTCTTGTTTGATTGTGAAAATGTTTTATTTTACTTAAAGATCTCTTAAAAACTATCATACCTGACACTAACAATCTTTAATGTCGAAAAACTGTTCCTTATCCATCATTTCTCAAAATTAAATCTTGCCACGTCTTTCCCTTAAAATTTTATAAATGATTTAAATCAATTGGGATCACAAATCTCAAAAGGTTTGAAATTTTTGATCGGGGGAGAGATCGTGATTTAAATCTCAAATCGGTTTTAAAGGGTGATTGTTTCAAATGCACTCCTTCCTACATGTGCCAAACGATTTTGAAATACATAATGCACATGATTGTGGAGGAGCATTTAACCAAAAAACTAGAAGAGTATTTAAACAAGGCCACATATTCTCCCATGTTTTCCAAACCTTATTAAATCACTTGAGATCCAAAATCTCAAAGGGTTTGATATTTTTGATCGGGGGAGAATTTATGATTTAATATGAAATCTGATAAATGATGATCGTTTTGATTCAAAGTGCAAGTTCTCTCTAATATGTGCTAAACTCTTTCGTTTATCGATGCACATTATGAGGGGGAGCAAATGGTTTCTTAATGGCTGTTGTGATCGTGGATGTACATCAAAAGAACTCTTTCCTCTATGTGATAAAATGATTTAAAATATCCTACGCACATATTGAGGGGAGGAATTTACCAAAGAAATTCAAATGGCTTTTTCTACGGAAATTGTGATCAAGAAATTGTTTCAAAGAACTCTTGCCTCCATGTGCTAAAAAATTTAAAAATCATATGCACATGTTGAGTGGGATCATTTCTAAAAGATAAAAAACAATTAAGGTACAAAATGCTTTGATATTATATCACAAGTACCTTGATTGATTTTCCAAATGATTTTTCAATTGGTTTCAAGAAGGAATGAACAATACCAAAAGACCGACCAATTTACTTTATGCATGGTGTTATAAGGATGGTTAGGTTATGTATTCGTTCCCATGATCCCGTCGAGCGGAGGGATCTACCAGGAAAATCCACTAGATAGTGTAGAGTTCTTAGGTATGATGAAAAGGGAGAAAATGAGAATACGGAAGAGTGCGGATCGAGATTGAGCGAGAACCGGAATAAACCCAACAAGGTTCTAGTTATGAAGTCTCGGTAAGCACTAAAGGGGTTGAAGAATGAAAAGAAATGAATGTAAAAAGGGTGAAAAGAAATAGCCCTCCAATAATTCAACCTTAGGGCGTAAACCGGGTTCAATACATATGCTACCGGTGTTTACTAAGGTAACACCGGTATTGAAGAAAACACGTCATGGACCCAAGGACGACCGCACTAAACTTCCCAAGCTACTCAAGTTCCTCTTAAAAGGACTTGTTTCATTCTCACGGGGAACCTACATAATCTATCGACTTTCTCTTGGAGATTGTTGATATTGAAGAAGGAGACCCTCTCCCTAGTCTCCGACATAGGAAACCAAATATGCACAATTGAGTCTAGAGCCAAGAGATCATCCACAATATCTCGTTAGGACACTAAATTGATGAAGACTTACTGTTTCACACAATGTGGAAAGTAAGAATATATTAAGAGTCCTACGCATCATCCTAGTGATTTTTCCAGAACATCCGAGTGATATGTTAAAATATTCACAATGAAGATGGAAATCCTTCAAGAGCCAACATCAAACAAGCTCTTGGTGGGTGACATGTGAGATCTTTTCTAAAGATCAAGCTTGTGACAACTGGATAGAAACGATGGGGCTATTCATTCTTGAATCAACCTTGGTCCGGGAAATGAATTGACGAATACTTTTGGAAAAACCGTTTGATGTGCAAATCTTTTTTTTGCTAGCACATCGAATGTGTACTCATTTTCAAACACAAAAAGTATCTCTGATTGAAAAAAATACTTTTGGAAAAACCGTTCGATGTGCAAATCTCTTCTTTTCACTAGCACGTCGAATGTGTATTCTCTTTCAAATACAAAAAGTATTTTAAATTGATAATTGATCTTTTTTCTCTAGCACATCGAATGTGGTCTTCTAATCAATACGCGATTGTTTTCAAATCAATTTTTCATCAATCAGTGAATCTCAATTTGCTGGACTCGTGTTGTCTTCTTTGAGATGTTCCGGTTTGAGAACGCTAGAGCATTCGCGAAACCCCATCAAAGAAATTCTTGAATTATACCGATCACAGCGGTACTTGTATCGATCAACGGGAACCATGGGCGTTTACCTCAATTCAACGAAAGTGATCAAAGACACTTTCGTGTTTTATTGCTAATCTGTTGTTTGCAAGTACATTTGGACGGCAGTACGGTGATCGAATTGAGAAGTCAATCCAAAGCCGCATGCTCACAAGATCCACACTTAATTGAAGAAATCATGACTAGTGTATATCTACATAACACGGCTCGATATTTTTATACTATGCTTACGCTTCTGCTGCCGCAAATATCATGAACCAAGAAAGCTTCCGCTACTCGATGGAAAGATGTCATGATCCCGAAAGTGTGAGCATGTCACCAAAAGTCACAACATCACATGAAGGCAACACAACAAAGGGTGATCCATAGATTTATTATGGTCGATGATCTCAAGAAAGCTCAAGATCATCAAAGATGTGGATCGCTTAAAGGCCTCCACCAAAAGTACAAAACTATGCGGACTTTGAAGAATCGCTACTAATGCACAAAGATTGCGGAACTTGAAGAATTGAAGTCTACGAGCTCAGAACTAAATACAAAGATAGAATGCTATGATGCAAAATGTATTTCATGGGGTGACCTCCCTTAGGGGGAGATTGTTAAGAATTGGAAATTCCATGTGAAATTGTCGGTCACCCAAATAATGGTCTAGCATATGTTAGCTCGTAGACTTGTCGTTTTTTACGTTATTTAGTAGTTAATTAGTTAGTTTGTAGCGTAATTTAGTTTAGTGTAACACCGTGGAGGAAGGACGGGTCTTTACCCATCAGATGCACGATCCATGACCGACAGTGAGGCGTATCATTTGTAACTATAAATACCCCTTCCATCCTTTGAAGGGGTGGTGCTTTTCAATCTAACCTTTCGTTTTTGTTAATCTTTCTCTCACTAGAAACACTCTCTCTACTCTCTTCATCTCTCTAACATGTCTATCTTGTTTAATCATCTACCTAGACCACCCGAATCATCTAAACAACATAAATATACGATCCTACAATTTTTAATAATTAATTTACTTTATGTATATTGCTAACTATTTTGCATCTTGGTACAGTTGCTGTCGAGACTAGTTGCGAGCCGAGTCCAACCGTGGACCAATGCACAGCCGCGACCACAGGCGAGCGACTACAGTAAGGTTTTATATGGCTTTTATGATATATAATTCGAAAAACAAATAAGCTCATAGTATTGTATGGTATTTGATTGTGTCGAACTGTTGTAAATGATTTTAGGACTTTAGTGATTAATTTCGGAAAGTCCCCGTCCGAAGTTAATCATCCCATAGAACCGTCCGAAATTAATTTATTAGAAATTAATTTGAAAAGTCTCCTGTTTGGGACTGCTTTTTGAATGTTTTGTCTCATTTAGGATATAAATGCGTATAATTGATTTACTATTTGTGAAAATTTCGACGGTGTTTCCCCTTTACTCCTACGAATAAGTCTTTAATTCACATATTTGGGGAGTTGAGGGGAAATGCTGCCGAAATTTTCTCAAATAGTAAATTCAATTATACACATTCATATATGAGACGAAACATTCAAATAGTGGGTTAGGATTGCCTTCCATAGTTGGATTCGGTGAACAAAATGCACAACTGGTAATTCCACCTTTATGTGTTTACGTGTAGATTTTTTGTGAACATTTTAAGACTATATAATTATTTATTGCTTCATTAAAACGCAGTTATGCCAACCGATAAAAGTTGGGTCTCACTAGCACGCATCAAGAGAGAATTTTAGTTGGTCTTAAAGCTTTCGCAAGTATTGTAAGCCCTTGGTGAATATTGATGGGAATATAAAATGTCCCTGTGCTCGTTGTTTAAACATAAACTGGATAAAGCATGAACTTTTGTTTTACCACATACACACAAATGGCTGGGACCATAGTTATGTGAAATGGTATAATCATGGTGAGCCGGATGCCCGAACAGTTGTACACAACACAAGACACCCTGGGATGAGTGACATGGCTGAGTTCCTTCATGATATTGGTCCGAATAACGAACCAGATGACCCAACTCAAGGAAATATTGGCGAGACAAGTAACGACGCAATTCCTCAACGTAATGAGTATGAGGAGTTACTTGCCACTGCCAACGAAAAACTATACCCAGCCTGTGAGTGGATGTCTTCATTAGACTTTATGGCAAATATTACGCACATCAAGGTCAAAGGTAAAGTGAGTGACACCACATTTAATGAGTTACTAACTTTATTGAAGGAAGTTTTCCCGCCTGTTCTAGGATACAACATGCCATCGTCATACTATGAAATAAAGAAGACATTTAAAACTATCGGGTTAGGATATGAATCGATACATGCTTGTGTAAATGATTGCTTTTTATATCGGGGCGAGTAACGAAGATTTGAGACTTGTCCGATCTGCGGTGCTAGTAGATGGAAAGAAAAGAACACACTGGGAAGAAAGTTCCTAACAAGGTGTTACGTTACTTTCCTGTCATTCCTAGACTACAACGTTTGTACAAGTCTAAACACACCGCAAAACATATGACTTGGCATGCATCCGCGCCTAGGGAGAACGGTAAGATGCAACACCGGTTGATGGTCAAGCATGGAAGAAATTTGACATCAAGTATTTGAACGCAATTTGCTAAAGAAAAAGAAACGTCCGGTTAGGGTTGGGTGCGATGGTTTCAATCCGAACGGCAACCTTAGTCGATCATAAAGAATGTGGCGGTCATATTAACCTCACACAATATGCCTCCACGGATATGTATGAGAGAGACTTCTCTTATGTTGACATTGTTAATTCGGGCCCCAAATCACCGTGAAAGGATATTGATATTTACCGAGGCCTTTGATTGATGACCTAAAGACGTTATGGAAAGATGGAGTCATGACTAAGGATGCCTTACAGCACCGATTGCGATGAAAGCAACGCTTTTATGGACTATCAATGACTTTCCGCTCAAGTAGTTTGTGCGGGTGGAGTGGGCAAGGTTACAAGGCATGTCCGACATGTAATGTAGACACTCTAGCTATGCGTGTTAAACAAAACCGCTTATGTTGGTCACGAGAAGATTCTTAAGCACGACCAATAAATGGCGGTAGAAACGGAAGGGCATTCTATCTGAGAGGTAGATGATCTGAGACCCTCCTAGAAAATTTACGGTGATGACATCTTGGATCAACTAAGAAGATTGCCTAAACGTCTCCCGGGGAAACATCCAAGATATGGGAGTGCGAACAAAAAACGTGATCCTGATCGCGAATTGAATTGGACAAAAAAAATTTGTTTTCTACGAGCTAGAGTATTGGTCTTTTCTTACACTAAAACACAATTTAGATGTCATGAATATCGAAAAAAATGTGTGTGAGAGTGTGTTGGGTACTTTGTTAATGAATGACAAATCAAAAAACACCAACAAGGCTAGACAAGACTTACAAAATTTGAATATTCGTCTTGACTTGTGGCTCGTCAACAAAGGAAGCGGGAAGTGCTCTAAGCCTCATCCTACGTACTCTTTCACAACCAAGAAAGAAAACTTTTTGTCAATTCATTAAAGGTACACGCTTTATTTGAAAATTTCTTTGTTCGAATTAATTCGCGTATTCATTTCGACAACTTATTCTAATATCCCGATTTTTTTCTTAATTCATCAAAGGTGTTAAACTATCGATGGGTTTGGATCTAACTTCGAGCATAAAGTGACCGACAACGATAGCAACATAACGAGCTTGAAGGCTCATGATCGTCACATAATGACGCAACGGTTGCTTCTGCTGGACTTCAAAACTACTTGAAGGACCGAACCACCATAACACCAATAATCGAGCTTTGTTCATTCTTCAAACAAATATGCGCTCAAACTTTGGTGGTGGATGACATGTTGAAAGCTAAAGAACAAGCGATCAATATTTTGTGCGTTTCGAGCAAATATATCCTCCAAACTTTTTGACATTATGATTCACTTGGTTATTCATCTACCGGAAGAGGCTATTGAAGGCGGTCCTGTTTACATGAGGTGGATGTATCCATTTGAAAGATACATGAAAAAGCTCAAAAATTATGTCGAAATAAAGCTAAGCACGAAGGTTCAATAGCGGAGGGTTATATTCTCGATGAAGCATTAACTTCTTCGCATTATTTTCGGGTGTTGAGGCGAGATTTAATCGTCTGACCGGAATGAGGACGGTCCAAGGCCAACAAGTCGATTTGTGGTGTTTCGATCGACCGCAAAAGAATGGTAAACTATCATTAGTTCGGTTTAAAGCGGACACAATGAAGCAAGTAGTATGGCACGTACTACTGTGATCATCAAAATCGACCCGTACATGAGCAGTACAAGAACTCGCTTTATTTCAAAATTTGTTTTACGTAAGTTGTTATTCGATGACTTATTCTAATATCATGAACATTTACAGGCATTTCTGGCGAGACTTGCAAGAAGGATTTCCTCATTGGTTTGAGATGAAGGTAGACTTATTGTATGTATTACCATGTAAAATAACAACTATTACTCATCTCTATCTATTCTTAACTTTTTCATAGATTCGTGAATTAAAAGTACTGAAGGACCCAAGTTGTACCCCGAGTTATTCGCTTTGGCTTGTGGACCATCACGTCATCGCAGTCTCGATCAACTCTTGTGTAGTCAAGCGGTGTGAAGTTCTTGTACACGACCGTGATTTACGTCGTTCAACTCAAAACAATGGAATTTCAACTCCTAACCACGATGGAGGAATGCATTATGGCTAGATTGAAGAAATTCTCGAGTTTTCATATATTTCATTCAATGTTGTGTTGTTCAAAGTCAAATGGTTCGACACTAATAATGATGTCGCGTAAAACGATGTACCTATAGAAACAACATTACGCAAATTATGACCGATCGTGTATTCTTTCAAAATGAACTATTCATTCTTGCAACGCAAGCAACACAAGTCTTTACCTTGATTTCCGGGTAAGCGTGGTAATTGGAAGGTCGTCCAAGATTCTTATCATCGAAAGATTTGGAACCCGATATCATTGTGGTAGAAGACAATCGGGATGTTGTACATGACAACAACTCATCAAATATCACACTCTCTCTTGAGTTGGATCACTTGGATTATAACATTATAAATATAGATGTTCAACCGGTGGAAGTTGAGGCACCACCACCAATTATCACTATTGTGGAAGGCGAAGATGATATTGATTATGATGATCACGTTCCTCATGATTTAGCATCTGATGATGATGATGACCACGAGAATGAAGATGATGAAGATGACAGTACTAATAATGTTGAATTTTATGATGATGATGTAGGAGATTAATCTCGAATTGTAATTTGTAGAACAACACTTAATTATTTGAATGAAATTGTTATCGAGTGGTTAAATATGTTTATTTGTTTATTTATTTATTTATTTATTTAATTATTATAATTATCTTGTTGATATATACTGTTAAATGTGTTTATTTGCTTGTTTGTTTATTTATTTATTTATTTATTTAATTATTTATTTATTTAATTATATATATGTTTCTTCACCAATTCCTATGTTCGTTTAACAGATGGCAGATGTTGTAGCTAGGTCTCACGGTGGCAATGGAGGTAATTCGCCACATCGTGGTCCCTCCAGGAGGATAGGCACTAATTGCCAGCGCAAGAATTTCTGAATTATTTTTCACTAAACTGTATTTTATTACATGTTATTTTAAATTGATAAAATATTATTTTATGTCATCATCACTTGAATTTGATTACTTGTAGGCTCTAAATCCAAAGCTGCCAACCCAAACACCAAAATTGTGAAAGGCGGGAAGGTGGTGCGTGGTCCCACTAAGAACACGGCACTCAAGGCGAAGAGGGCACTGGATGGTCGTCCTGTGTCTATCGATTTTAGGGTCAACCAGGAGGGGTTTTATACACATGTGGGCCCTCACTCTGCTTGGTTCTCCAACTATGTTGGGGAGGTGTTACGGGACTCGATTCCCATGGTTTGCGATTCATGGGATAAGGTTCCCGAAACTGCCAAGGCCCACATCCATGAGCATCTACACCTAAGTTTTTTTGTAACCTTTATTTTTTAATTATTGTGTTTATTTATTCAAACTTGTTTGTTTATTTAAATTTGTATATTTTTTTATTTATATTTTATTGCAGACTACTTTGATCTCGACCCACACATTCTTCGTTCGAATGGAGACCATATTGTTGTGATATCAAGTATTATCTCCAAAAGCGATACGATGACAACAAATATAGGTACAAAAAGATAACTTTACGGCAGCAGGTGGGGTGGAGAAAATTGAGGAGATCAAAAGAAAGCGTCCGTGAACAAGACGCAAGAGGAATGTGATCGTTGGTAAATTGATGGATCGACACTTTATAATAATAATAATTATCATTATCATTATCATTGTTATTATTATTATTATTATTATTATTATTATTATTATTATTATTATTATTATTATTATTATTATAATAATAATAATAATAATAATAATAATAATAATAATAATAATAATAATAATAATAATAATAATAATAATAATAATTCATTTATATAATATTTTTATAATTTAAAATACGCAGTTAAGCTTTGGACAAACCCCAAGAAGCAAAAGATATCGAGGTCAACCGACAAAACCGCATGGCGAACACGAGTTCTAGCCTTCATGGATCTCGATCGTATGTCGCTATTCGCCATAACTTTGTAAGAAACTATTTAATCATTTTATATATATATATACATGGTTTTGGGTGTGTCGTTATTGATTTTATTTCTAAGCAGTTGACCGGTGAGAACGAGGCGGCGGTTGGAGAAGACTTGATAGAGCTTTACCGTCGGAACCATACGAGGCGATGTCTTTGAGTCCCGTTATCCGAGGCTAGATATGTAAGTATAATTTATTTTAAAGTCACCCATTTTGATGAAATATAATGCATCACGACTTATATATTACTTTTCTTGTTTTTGTAACTAAGCGAGCGAGATGTTGCGAGATGGGAAGAGAGCACCTCCAATGGGACCCGCATGATTGACCGCGAGATTCTGCGACCGTGATTGGTGGTAGCGGTAGCGGTCATATTCTGGTGTAGGTCGGTCTTACCGGCGGTGGAGTGAAGAAGACCTTTAGCGCCTCCGGCGTCGTGATGAAGCGGACGTGTCCTCAATGCAGAAGCAGTGGGAAAAGCAGACCGAGGAGCTCGCTACGGAGGAGTCGATGGAGGAGGTCATGCGGTTTGTGAGGTCATTCTCGGGTTGGCATGAGCGACTACAGATTCGCCCGGATCAGTGCTACTCCACCAGGTGGGTCGGGATCTGGTGCTACTTGAGAGGTTGGGTCGGGATCTGGTGCTACTCCATCCGGTGAGTCTAGAGATACCGGGGACGATAGTGGGGGTAATAGGGTTTGAGATGCGGATTTATGTTACTTTAACACGTTTAGGATATGTTTGTAGACAATAACATGGATTAGTATGTCGTTTATGTGCATTATGTGCTAGGATTCCCGTAAATGGATTATACGTATACTTTTGGACCATTTTCGGAAAGGTAGCTTATGAATAGTTTTGTAGATGATCATGCGTTAACGGTTTAGGAACCGTTTTGGCGATTTTGGAAAAAGATAACTATGTTAGCGATTGATGGGTATATATGATATTATGTTTAGCAAATTTGTGTTGTTGTAGCATAAAACAGGTTCTGAAAAAACAGGTTGTGACATTGTAGATTTTTTCCGGAAAATTTTCGGAAAAAATCTGAAAATTACCCATTTTGTAGCAATATTCTGCAAAATGGGTCAGACCCTTTCCCCGGGGACATGTCCCCGGCGAAAGTATAAAAGCTAATTTCATATTATTACTTTCCCCGGGGACAGGTCCTCGGGGAAAAGGGAAACACAACAGTGCGTACGGTTTTTGTAGGGGACATGTCCCTGGCGAAAGTATAATAGCTAATTTCATATTATTACGTTCCCCGGAGACAGGTCCCCGGGGAAAAGGGAACCACAACAGTGGCGTACGGTTTTTGTAGGGGACAAGTCCCGGGCGAAAGGGTTTAACTCAACAGTGGTATCCAATTTCCCCGGGGACATGTCCCCGGCAAACGTGTGCCACGTCTGACTAATAACGTAATTAGGGTACTTAAATTAATGTTCAAAAATAGTTTCCCCAGGGACTTGTCCCCGGCAAAAATAGATGCCACGTCGGACATGTTTGACCGGCGACAATTGGATGCGGGACCCACATGTCCTCGGGAAAGGTGGTAAATAGTCCCCGGGAAAAGTATCCCCGAGAGGGTATTGCCGGGGGACTTTCGCCAAGGACATGTCCCCGGAGAAAGGTTTCACAGGGGACATGTCCCCGACGAAAGCCATGAAATTTCGCCTGCGAAAGTCACGATTGTTATAGTGAAAGGTATATGTTTATATTCGGCTTAGTTTGGTATCTTTGCTTTGGAATTACCTATTGTGTTTTCCTTGACGACAAAATAGCAGTGATGGCTAAAATGACCCTATTTCACCCAAGTTGTTTCAGAACCAGAAAAAAGAAGCGGTTTTTCGCACGGCTTATGTTTAATTGTTTATTTCAAGTTAGGAACTTGCATATGATCATTCAAGTACGTTTTACAAATCCTTAGGTATGCTTTGTAAGAAGAACTGGTCAAGCTTTTATTTAGGACGTGATTAATGAGAAAAGTCAATTTTAGGTGAAGCAATCTATACTACATTAAAAGGAAAAATGGTCAACATGGTCAATGTTGGAAAAGTGAAAAGTGGAAAAAATGAAATAGTGGAAATGGTCAATTAGTCAACTCCACAAATATGAATATTAACGCCAGCAAAAATTTGAAACTAGGCAACATGTAGTAAAGATAGGAAAGACACCAATTCAAAAAATTAAATAAGGAAACATGTACTAAATATATGAAAGACACGAATTCAGTTTAAAACTTAAAACTGATTTTGATAAAACTTGAATTCAAATATTAGTGGGTGCCACCAATGTATGTGCAAATCGTGTATAAGAAGTTTTATATTTAATACTTTCTAAAACATTATCCTATTTTCTATTATATAAACACCATCATCCCCATTTTCATTTTTTAACTTGTTGTAATATATTGTGGTAATTCATAGTAGAAGTAGATAGAAATGAATAATCAAAAAAATATTGATGATGTCCTTGAGGTTAGTTCATTGAAATCTCTTATTTATCTTCATAAATTTGTTGTTTCATTATTTCACTTCATGATTGTTTATATAACATCTACTTGTGCAATGCTTTTATTTGTTTGTATACAGCTTCATCTCCCTCCTAATCCTGCTCCAAATCCCATTCCGTTTTCAACCCAAACTTGATAAACTGGAACGGGTATGAGGTTATTGTCATCTCAAGTGATGATGATGAAGATGATAAAGAAATTCCAACGCCAACTATTGAGAATCGAGTTTTGGTAGCTGATCGGAAAAGAATTTATTGTTTGATTAATGAAAGTGAAAGTGGTGAAGAATAAAACTGTACTATATTGATATTTATGTTTCTTCTCAAAAAAAATTGTTAAAACATTTTGTTTAACAAAAAATATTAATTGTAAATAAACGAGTCATTCTTGATGACTTGGTTTTCTCATCATCTTGAATGTATTACTTATTATATTCTACTATGATATTGATACTTATGTTCCATGCAAGTGTAGTAGATATGTTCTTAAAACAGTTCTAACTTCATTGGTGTAACAACCTTCAAACTGAGCCTAACTTCAACATGTAAATAAATTTATATTCAAATGGTTACATCTACGAAGTTATACTCATATTCTATGTTCTTTTGTTCAAATTTATAAATAACGAAGTTATACTCATAGATTATGTTCAACGAATATAATAACTTCAACATGTAAATACACCTTATCGAAACCAGTTAAACATAGAATATGTTCACGAAACCAAAAGAACCTTGTCTAAAAGTTGTACACTCTACAATATAACTTCAACATGTAAATAAATTAAGTCACTATTGAAAATATCAACGACTTTCGTTCGTTGGGTACTATAATACTTTACGTTGCACGGTCCACGGAGAGATCTTGATGGAAACTCTTGGTGTCAAAGAAGCATAAAGATGTAGTTGCCACCGGACGTAAAGGGAATACATGGACGTAAAGGAATACATAACACCTTTGGAATAAACGCGTTTAGCTAGAGAGGATGCCATCAATCTTCGTTTAAACAAAAACTACCAAGGAACATTAACGAGCTAGATAATAAGTTTTATGAAGTAAGCTTCATTTGCATAAAAGGTAAGATAACTACGTATTGTATATACAATTATACATCCATATCGTCTTGTGATTTAAAACATTAGACAAGAAAGGGCTCAAATGTTTATAAATCATTTCTAAATAAAGGCAAAATTTTGTATAACTTAATATTTTAAAAACATTCAAACCGATGTATTAGTGATAGAATTAGTAATTAAAAATCGTCATGATAGTTTCTATCATAACTTTGATCACGTCTTTTTAGTGATAATTTCTATCTCTACTACCTATAATGGTTGCATACATAAATATTCTCTAAACACAAAATGTTGAAAAATTAAGTAATATTCATTACCTATAATACCTTTTAAACTTAAATGATTTAATAATAAATTTCACTATTTTATATTTACTTTTCGTTTTAAAACGAGTTTAAATTACACAGTTGCTCTATCAATATTAACCTCTACTAATTTTAAAATGTCAACTTTTCAAATAACATATAAAGCAGGAATGATTTGCTTAAAACTTAAATAAAATTGAAAATCAGTAATGTTTAATCCTCAAAATACCTTGATAGAACTTAAATTCTCACATACAAATTCAAACAATGTTGTCTTAATAAAACATGTGCCTTAACAATGCTTCCACCCAAAATTTCTAAAAAATTCATGACGACTTTCTTAAAATGAGTTTCTAAATGAAAAGAATATTTTTCTCGTATTTGATTCCAAGTTCCCAACATTAATAATTTATAAAAATTCATCTAGAAAATCTATTATATAATACACCATATTACAATTTTTTATTAGTGTGTTAGTATGAGTTGATTAAAATGAATAATCACAATACCGCAATTATAATTATTTTGCCGCCATAAAATTATGTTGCTATGCACTGGTACTCATCTAAAACATGTGACAACATTAATGATATATTGATTGACAGATTTGTTGGCAAAGAGAAGGTTTACATTTTGATCTTTTCACGTTCTATTTTAAACGTAAAACGAAACACTTACCACAATATTGCATATCGTTAATTGTCTGTCGTTAGAAACCGATGCCGCTAGGCACGGGTACTCGCCTAGTTATCATTAAATATATGTATATATTTTTTACATGGAAACTTCAAAGCTTCCACAGGAAGCAATTTTTTTAAAATTAAATTTACGTAAGTTCTGATTTATGTGTTTCTAATTTTCAGCGAATACATATTAATTAATCCTTTTGTAACTTTTATTTCACTTTATGCGTTTATTGTCTCAATGAGGTTAAACTAAAGATCATGTTTGTTGTTTTTAAAATGAAAACAAGTACACAGATTAATTAGCAATAGGATTTAGATATACTTATAATGCCGAATAAATTAAGGGAAGAATCATTTTCTTGTTATGAATATGAGTAAACTTCATCATACGTTAATGGAAAAAAGCTATAAATTTATAACGTACTTTAAAAAAAAACTTATTATGCTCTATCTACTTCATTTATTGTCATAATACATAACCGCTTTCATTTTATTCGGTTATTTTCTGTCCGTTTTTATCCGTTTTAACGTGGATAATAAAAACGGTTTTATCCGTTTTTATCCGTAATATTTTCTGTCCGTTTTTATCTGTTTTTATCCGGACATATTAAAATGAAAACAGATAAAAATGGATGATTTACGAAAATGGATAAAAACTAGCAGAAAATAACCAAATAAAATGAAAACAATTATGTATTATGACAATAAGTGAAGTAGATAAAGCATAATGAGTTTTTTTGTAAAGTACGTTGTGATTCTATAGCTTTTTTCCTATGTTAATCTTAGATAGTTATTTTAATTTTGTTTGGACCATATATCAGATTTGCTGAAGCTAGGCTTTAAACTACATATAACCAAATTTTCTCAATTCCATAAAATCACTATCCTCATCATGTATACAGTAAAACCTCTGTAAATTAATACTCGATAAATTAATAACCTCGATAAAATTAATAATTTGTCCAGTCCCAACTTGGGACCAGTACAAATTTGGACCCCAATCGATAAAATGATAAAATAATTTTTTTTTAAACTTCAGTGTATATATATTAGCCCCAACGAAATTATAAATTAGTAATTACTAAAATTCCATATTTATATATGCGATACACTTTAAAATTATAAGATTGTTAAGTAAAAAATAAGATATAATCACTTGTTTTTTTGTTGAACTTAAAATCTGTATTGAGTTTATCTTTAAATCTCTTATTGCACTAAAGAGTTGAGGCTTTATCTTCTCATATTTCAACAAAAACGTGATAAGTTATTTTTCATAAAGTGTGAATGTGAATTGATATAACGTTAATTGGAACTTGTTTTTCTAATTTATTATTCATCTCTAACTAGTATACATTGTAGCTTGTATATTGGACTTGGGAATTTAAAAGTTATATGTAAAACCTTTTTAAAATAAAAAATTATTAATTTATCGATATAATAATATATCGCTAAATTAATAAAATATCCCGGTCCCAACACTATTAATTTATAAAGGTTTTACTGTAGTTAAATTGAGAATAAGTGATAGATTGTGTTGTGTTACAAGTAATCATACAATTTGTTTCTATCACTTCTTTATCTTCCAAGTCACTTATTTGTCTTCCAAGTATTATGGCTTCTTAATAAATGCTAATTTTTTTTGTTTGAGTTGAATTATCGCATGTTACAATCGTTTGCAATTACATTTTAATTTTTTCACGTTCTATTTTAAATGTTACACAAAACATTTAGCACAATATCACATATTGTTAATTGTCTGTCGTTAGAAATTTCTGTTGCGATGCACGAATACTTGACTAGTAGTCTTCAAAGACATTTATCCCAATGGTTACATTATTAGTTACTAAAGGCGCCAGTCAGAAATGTCACTTATCCTATACTGGCAAACTAATTAGAAAACCACATATACGGGTTGAATACGGGTGGAAAGCTCCTTGATGTGATACGTGTAAGATCTTTGGTCATACTCTTGTTGATTGTCCAAAATCTGCTTTTACCCCTATTCAAACCTACTAAGAGTGTTAATGATAGTTTCAAACGTTAACCACAAGAAGAAGGGTAAGCGGTGGTACAACTACTTCGGGTCAAAGAGGGTTTCTGAAACCTAATGTGGGTAAGAAGTTGCAATATCAACCCAGAAAGCCTCCTGCTCAACCTAAGCAAGTCGATGTCATTAAGAAAAAGACTGCTGATGTGCCTAGTACAAGTGGAACGAATGTTGCTACGTCTAATAAATATGATGCCCTTAGTATGGATGATGACTTTGATATTCCTACTAAGGAAGTGAATAAGGATGTGGATGTTGGTAGTAAAATGGAAGAAAAGAAGAATGAGTCTGCAAAGACTAGTAATACATTGCATGAACCGCTTGTGAGCGATTCTATGGAAGCTAACGAGGTTGGTCCTACCCTTATTATTGAGAAAATTGAGGAGTTTGAAAAACTTCTTATTGATGGGAAAGCTACTCTTGTGGATGATGACGGTCATCCTATTAAAAATGTTGATTATCCGGGTAATAAAAAGGATTTTCCGTCTTCTTCTTCTACTAAAAGGGTTAACCCATTCTCTAAGGTGGGAGAGATTGTTGATTCCGACAGTGATGAAGAGGAAGTTGTGAACACTTTTGATGAGTTAATGAACCTATGTGGTGGTGGTCATGATCGTGAAGATGATTATGATGACTATGCGGATCAGGTCTACGATCTTCCAAAGAAGTTGGATGCTTTGTATGACACTTATGGTATCAATTTCCTAGGCCTTGGTAGGAAGTAATTTGTTTTTCATAGGAGTCTAAGGTTATCTTTTGAGTAGCGGTTTATTTTCTTGTTTAGAGAATAGGAAGTATCTTGTTATGTAAGCTTTTCCGCCTATGTAACGGGCTGAGATATGGGATTCACTCATGTCCTTTGTACTCAAACGATTTTTTTGGAGTAATATATTTACCGGGTCTTTGACATTTTACCCAAAAATAATGATTTTTAAACATTAATAGCATCCCCTATTGGGATAGTATGAACTATCGAGGCAACGAGAAACTAGCAAGACATTATAAACAGAAACGTAAAACAACGGTAGATATGTTGATTATAAGAAGATATAGAAGTTAAATACATTTTTTCGATCTTGTTTAGACGATTTTTTTATTCTTTTGGATGATTATATGAAATTGCAACTAGGGGTGAGCGCGGTTCCGAAACCGCAAAGAACCGAACCGGAACTGAGAGAACCGAGAACCGCAAAATACATATATTAGGAACCGAGAACCGGATCGAAGAGCGTGTTCGGTTCCGGTTCGGTTCTCGGGTCCGGTTTGGGTATTTTGGTTCTACCCGATTGGAACCGAAATTTTTTTAAAAGTACCCAAAAATTGATATTTTTTTTATGATTTGAACCTTGAACAAGATGATCATCAAATTGTGCTATGTGAGGTCGATGTCTTATATAAAAACTTTGAAACTATACATCAACTTTAGGTGTAAATTAAGTATATTCATTATATATATTATTTGAAACTGCATATTCGATATATGTTTAGCCAAATGTTTTTGTAGAAATTTAGGTCCTTTATTATATTTAGTGACAAAACCGTAAGATCTTTTATTAAACATGCATGGGCAGAGGCACTTTATTTTGCATACTCAAAAATCCTTGCATACTAAGGGATAAATCCCCACCTTCCATCTAGTTTGATCTAACGGTGGAGATTAACCTAAGATTTAATATGTCTAAACCTAAGTCCATGTTTTTTTCTTGTCTTTTTATATTTCATATTTATTTTCTCATTATTTCTAATTTTTTTAATCACTTTTTTTAATTTCACGTTTTTTTGTATTTTTGTTTTTTTATTTATTTTCGTTTTCGTCAGTTTTCATACGTTTTTGTCCGGTTTTTCCGCTTTTTATACGTTTTCGTCTCTTTCATACGTTTTCACGTTTTCGCCTGCTTTCTTAAGTTTTCTTACGTTTAAATCATTTTCTTACGTTTTCGTCCGCTTTAAATGCTGCTTTCTTACGTTTCGTCCGTTTTGTTACGTTTTCGTCGGTCTTATTACGTTTTAAATCTTTTCTTACGTTTTCGTCCGCTTTCATACATTTCGTCCGTTTACATACGTTTTTGTCCGTTTTCATACGCTTTAGTCCGTTTTCATCCTTTTCTTACGTTTTAATCGTTTTCTTACATTTTCGTCCGCTTTCACGTTTTTATGCATTTTCGACGTTTTCGTTCGTTTTCTTACGTTTTCTTATGTTTTCTTACCTTTTCTTCTGTTTTCGTCCGTTTTCGTCCGTTTTCATACGTTTCCGTCCGATTTCATACGTTTTCGTCCGTTTTCTTACGTTTTTGTCCGTTGTCATACGTTTCTTACGTTTTCTCCTGTTTTCTTACATTTACCTATGTTTTCGTTCGTTTTCTTACGTTTCCGTCCGTTTTCTTACGTTTTTGTCCGTTTTCATACCTTTTCGTCTGTTTTCTTACGTTTTCGTCCGTTTTAATACGTATTCATCTGTTTTCTTACTTTTTTGTTCGTTTTCTTACATTTTCATCGTTTTTCTTAGGTTTATATACGCCGTCCGTTTTTACGTTTCGTCCATTTTAGACGCTTCGTCTGCTTTTTAGACATTTTCGTCGTTTTAGTCCATTTCATCCATTTTATACGTTTTCGTCCGTTGTCGACGCTTTTTCGTTTTATATGCTTTTCATTCGTTTTACACGTTTTGTTCGTTTCATACGTTTTCGTTCGTTTTTGCGGTTTTATCGTTTCGTCTATTTTCATATGTTTTCAAGCTTATTATTAAACTTTATTATATTACATGTCTAATATCAATTGTGATATTTTATTATAAAAAATTAATGTCTAATATCACTTGTGATATTTCATAAACAAACAAGTATGTTTTTTAACCTTTAATATCACCTGAGATATTTCATTGCTCTGTATATTTTTATATATTATCACCTATGTGTTTTCTAATATTTTTATAATTTTTAGTTACAAGATAGTTTTTGTGCCTTTCATCGCAATTGACAAGCGCATATTTTGTTAATGCAATCAATGTATTATACTCTTAGTAGAAATAAAAGGGTTAAAGTCTCATTAGGTGAATTCTTATTTTGTTCAAAAAATGCTAATTTAATGCAACACTTGTTTGATTTTGAGAATATGTCAAGTCTCTATTTTCATAGTTTGCTTCCTTTTCATTCATTTTGATATTTTCAAGTGACACTTATTTATCTCTTGTGATATAACACTGTAAGAAAGATGAAGAGTATTACACTATTCATCATATATGTGTTATCAGTTGTGATACTCAACTAATAATGTGAAATATTAAATTCATACCAAATGTGATAAGAATTTAGTATTTTACCAAGTATATATGAAAGAAATGATAATAAACATCACTTATTATATTCTTGTGATAATTACATTCATTTTTTTATTTGTGTTTTGAAAATATTTAGGAAGATTTTGTGTTTTATGATAATATGAAATATTAGAAAATGTGTTTAATCGAAAACAAAGATGTTATGAAACTTTTGTTAGACTTGTGGTGAATTTTTCATTTTAATGAATACATTGTGCATGTTTCGATGGGTTTATAGCGAATTTAAAAATATCTATGGTTGAATCGACAAACTAAAAGTTATGGTTGAAGAAAGCACATCTTTATAAACAAATTGAGTAAGCTCAAACACCAGTGATATCACACATGATATCACAGGTGATATCATTGGTGATATCACAAGTGATATAAACTATGATATCTCAAGTGATATAAACTATGATATCACACATGCTATCACCGGTAATATCACACATGATATCACAGGTGATATCAACGGTGTTATCACAAATGATATCACGTGGGATATCACAAGTGAGGTGATATCACATGTGATATCACAAGTGTTTGAGCTTCCTCAATTTGTTTATAAATATGTGTGCTATCTTCAACCATAGCTTATTTAGTTTGCTGATTCAACCATAGATATTTTTAAATCCCGCTATAAAACCTATCGAAACATGCACAATGTATCCATTAAATAGAAAAATCCACCACAAGTCTAACAAAAGTATCATAACATCTCTTGTTTTCAATTGAACAAATTTTATAATATTTCATAATATCATAAAACACAAAAATCTTCTAAATAATTTCAAAACACAACCATCACATTCTTAGTTGAGTATCACAACCGATAACACATACATGATGAAGAATGTAATACTTTTCATCTTCCTTACGATGTTATAGCACAAAAGATAAATAAGTGTCACTTACAAATATCAAAATGAAACCGTCTGAAACGGACAAAAGCGTATAAAATCGAATGAAAAAGTATGAAAGCGGACAAAAGCGTGCGAAACGAACAAAGCGTATAAAATAGACAAAAGCGAATAAGAACGGAAGAAAGCGTGAAAACGGATAAAACGGATGAAAACATTCGAAAATGAGGCGGCGTCTAAAATGGATGAAAACGTAAAACGGATGACAACGATGAAAACGTCTCAAAATGGACGAAACGTATAAAACGGACGAAAATACATGAAAGCGTAAAATACGAATAAAAGCGTCTAAAAGCGGACGAAAATACATGAAACCCTAAAAAAAGGACAAAAGCGTATGAAATGGATGAAAATGGCGAAAACATAAGAAAGCGGACGAAAACGTATGAAAGCATAAAACACGCCTAAAAGCGTATGAAAATGGACGAAATGAAAGAAAACGGACGAAAACGTATGAAACGAGAAAACGTGAGAAAATGGACGAAACGTAAGAAAACAAACGAAAACGTATGAAAGCGGACGTGGCGGGCGAAAACGTAAGAAAAGCGAGAAGCGTATATAACGGACGGCGTCGCAAATGACGAAAATGTCTAAAAACGGACGAAACGTATGAAAGCGGATAAAACATACGGCGTATATAAACGCGTGAAAGCGTGCAAAACGCATTTAAAACGTCGAAAACGGACGGAAACGTCATAAAGCGGATGTAAGCGTCGAAAGCGGATGAAAACAGACGAAACGTCGAAATCGACGGCGTAAAAATGAAGAAAACATATGAACACAAGCGAAAACATAAAAGCGAGCGGAAAAGTATGAATACGGATGAAAATGTATGAAAGCAGGAAAAAAAACTTGAATAAAAAAAGCGTGAATTTAAAATTAAAAAAATAATGAAAGAAACGTGAACTAAAAAAACGTCAATTCCACACAAAAAAAAAAAAAAAAAAAAAGAAAAAATGAGGGACCTGAATTTTAAATATTAACGTGAATTCCCACAAAAAAAATGAATTTGAAATAGTAACGCTGTAACGTGAATTCCAAAAAAGAAAATAAATAATAAATAAATAAAAGAAAAAAGTTAATAAATAAGAGTAACAAAAAGACAAAGAAAAAGAATAAGAAAACATGGACTTAGGTTTCCATATTAAATTTTAGGTTTATCCCCACCATTAGATCAAACTAAATGGATGGTGGGGATTTGTCGCTAAGAAGACCAAATATAAGAAGAAGCATTTGAAAATTCCTCTGCTGCATGGGCATAGTAATTTTGCCTCTTTTATCTCTAGCTTATTGTCTGAGATCTTCATTACGAAAATTTGTCGAGAAAATGAGTAATATTGTAAAAGTGAAATAAGAATATGCGATTACATATATTATATACTAGATGCTCTTACATAAATTAACAAATGAAATGTTTTTGATTTAGTTGTAGACTCTTTGTTCCTTTAGGTATAAATGTAAAATATCGATCACGTACTTCAAACCTCAAAGCTTTCGTCATGTATATAATCAACAGCTTCTTTAACATTTTTTTAAAGGCGAAATTTTTATTAAGAGCAACAACAGGAAGCCAAGAAGCTATACTTAAAGATAACACATAACATAAAGTTATTACAAGGAGAGACTAGATTCTTGATCATTTTTCAAAATTGTTTTCTAAATATTTATTGTACTATTGGAACAAAATAAAATAGAAAAGTGTATGTGACTAATATTTGTACCTTTAACTGAGAAGTTATAGAGTTGGGCGGTTCTTCGGTTCCGGAACCGATACCCGCGGTTCTGGACCGAACCGAACCGAGAACCGAGATTTGAAATATTTAAGAACCGAGAACCGGACCGCGGTTTTAAAATGCGGTTCGGGTTAGATCGATTCCGGTTCGGTTCTCGATCCATTTGCTCACCCCTAATTGCAACATATATGTTCCAAGAGAACGCTCAAGTATTTTAGACATTGGCTTTAAGGGGACTACAAAGAATAATTATGTCGTTGTTCATTATTATTTATCATCACACAAAACAAAAAAAAAAAAAAAAAAAAAAAAAAAAAACCTAATATATAACGACGTCGACATGTCGGGCTTTATTAATAAGGATCTTGTACATAATTAACTTTTTGTCTAAAGTAGACATTATATTAAAAGGAGAGTTATTTTACATACCAAATTTTTTCACATATAGGACTCATCTCCACTATTCATTTAAAAGAAATCGATGATCGGATTAAAAGCGTTTTATTATTTCACTTATTTTTATAATTTAAATATCTCTTAAACCGTTAATCGTTAAGTGAAAATATTTACATCGTCACGATTAGCATTTAATTATCTTTATAGAGGCGGGCACTTTTATATACTTTCGAAAAAGAAAAAATTTCGTTTTTTCACGTTTTTCGTTTTTTACGTTCTTGAAATTTGCATGAAAAAATCATATATGATAAAACACTAAATTGAATACCACATGTGATATTAGTGTTAAATCATATATGATATGTAATATCATATTTGATATTACACTAATATCACATGTGATATTACATATCATATATGATATTACACTAATA
Organism: Chrysanthemum lavandulifolium; assembly: GCA_022545495.1. Taxonomy (NCBI): domain Eukaryota; kingdom Viridiplantae; phylum Streptophyta; class Magnoliopsida; order Asterales; family Asteraceae; genus Chrysanthemum; species Chrysanthemum lavandulifolium. Next base: position 101,046,909 of record CM040239.1, on the reverse strand, counting down.
TCACATGTGATATTCAAATTAGTGTTTTATCATATATGATTTTTAATGCAAATTTCGATGAACGTAAAAGACAAAAACTTTAAAAACGTGAAAATACAATTTTTTTTCCGAAAGTATATCAAAGTCTTATCTATAGAAAGATAATTAAATCTTCGTCAATGATATATTTTTTTTCGCTAACGATTAACGGTTTGAAAGATATTAACATTTGAAAAAAAATGATGAAAGTGTGTTTTTTAAATTGTTGGGATTAATCTCATCAATTAGATCAAATGAAAATAGATGGTGAAAATTGATCCCTTAGTATGTAAATAATCTTTTGTCCTCAAATTATCTTAAATCTTATATTAATCGTTAGAAACTTAGAATGTTTGTCATGTGATGAATTACTATTGTATTTGTAGGTCCTGTAAAATAGTGAGTACAAATTTGTGATTACAAATTCACTAAATAGTATAATTTGGAAATAATTAAGTAATCCTAAATTGTTTCTGGAGATAAATTATTCGATCATAAAAGATGGAAATTAGCATATCATTTTATTTATTCTAACACTCAAAAATACTTATTTAATTTGTTTTATGAATGTAACAAGCGGCTAAAACTGTTTAGGTAAACAATTCAAAATATTGTGAGACAATTTCTTCCAACAATTCAAAATTTGCCATTCAATCAATCATATTTTTTCCCTCCTCATCAAATTATTTTCGTTGTTAAAGATCATTATCGTTGACAACAAAATTGACCACTAAATTGTCGCTCTCGCCTTAAGGCAAAGCAAGCCATGAAATAAAAAAAATAAAAAATAGCAAACGTCATAAAAATGGAGAAAACAACGAAAATACAATTATGTCGGCAAATACAAGTCTATCTCCGTGCAAAAGAACAACAAAGAAGAGGAGAAAAGGGAAAAAAGAAGAGAAGAAGAAGACGACGTCAACATTTTATCCAGTTCGTACGTCCGAAAACCTCCCATTCAAACTGCAGGAGAGTGTTAGATGATAGGTTTTCTAAAGGCTTATGGTCCATTAGGTTTAGGGTGTGTTAGCTTATCTCTAAGTCATGTTCTATTATAAATAGACATGAAATCTCACTATGTAATAACACAAAACTCAATTCAATATTATCTCTATTATTATTATACACGGTATCAGAGTTGTAGGTTCAACCCATCACAAAATAGTTGTCCTTATCGGCTACTTATCAATGATTCATAGGGATCGTGATCTACTTACTTTCTTTTTCTTTATATTTTCGTTTTTGTAATCTTTTTATCTGATCAAAATCAAAAACCCTAGAACACAAAAATTCTAGCCGTCATTACACGTCCCATGTTAGGTTAATTTAGCCATCAATCAACAAAATTTGTCTCATAGGCATTACTCTTTGTTGTAGCGCCAGAGATCATTGTCGTTTTTCGCAAATAGTTGGTGGTAAATTTGACGCTCTTACCTAAAGGCAAAACAAGCCATGGCGTAAAAAAGCCACACAAATGAGGAATTTGCATGCAATAAACAACTATGCTGCCAAATACAATTATGTTTACGTTTAAACAAACAACAAAAAAATTATAGAAGAAAAGAAGAAGTGGCTTTCAATATATGTTTCAGTTTGTCGGTTTGAAAATCTACCGTTCAAAGTTCAAACTGCATGGGGGAGGGGGTGTTAGATATGTTAGTTAGCCTAAACCTAATAATGGGTTAGGATTCATTAGGTTTAGGGTTTGGATTACTTTGTACCAAAGCTATGTGTTTAATATAATTACACATGTTATCTCATACGTAATGCATTCAATTAATAAAACTCTTTTGTTATTTTACATGGTATAGGAGTTTTAGGTTCAACCCACCACCCGGTCATCGGCTACTCGCCAATGATTCACAGACGGATCCCGATCTATTTACTTTCTTCCGCTTCATATTTTCGTTTTAGTAGTCATTTCACCCAATCCGAATCAAAAGCCCTAGAACACAAAAACTCTAGCCGTCATAACACATCCTATATTATGTTGATTTAGCCATAAATCAACAAAATTTGTTTCATCGGCATTGCTCTTTGTTTTACCTCTGGAGATCATTGTCTTCTTTCGCAAATAATTCGTCACAAAATTTCCGCTGCTACCCAAAGGCAAAGCAAGCCATTACGTTAAAAAATGTCACGCAAAGGAAGAAGCCGGAAGCAATAAACAACTATGCCGTCGGAAGTTTACTACCGAAAAAAATTTTATGCTTTGCTTTTATTTTTTGTTTCTTTGACTTTGTTGTTGTTGATGTTGTTGCATGATGAAGATTAATTTTCGCTTGCTGTCGGATGTCGTCATCAAAATTAATTATTGGTTGGACTGCTTTTCCTTTCCTATCGCTTTATTTTGCTTTTGCTGCTACAGATGAAGATTTGTCTCCGCTTGCTGTCGAACGTCTTTATCAACAAAATTTTTATTGCTTTAATATTTATTTAGTTTTCTAATCCATCCGAGCTTTCATGATTCACCGCTCGAATTGCTAGAGAGTATTAGATGATATAACGGCCTAAGTCTAAATGTGGGTTAGGTCAATTAGGGTTTCTAGTATCTTTTATGTAATGAACTATAAATGCATATCAATAATACAATACCTCTCATGGGGTTTTTATCAATCTAACATGGTATCGGAGCGGGTCTGATCCTTATACCTATGTGGCTACGTTAAGCCGCCTCCCCTAAGTCAAACTCTAGTCGACACCTCTTATCCCTTATAAAAAAAGGTTCAAATTTTGGCTAAAACCCTAGCTTTTTATTGTTTCAATCATAACTCCCAAACCGTAAGGAGTTAACTGACTTCGTCAATGGCATTGGCTTCGTATTGAATTTTGAAAAAAAAACAATTTGGAAACTATCGTCGTAGACACCGTCACGCGCTGTAACAAGTTGTTAGGTTTCTAGAATACAATCAACTCACTGTTTTGCTTTATAACTCTCAAACCGCTTAAATTTAGATTATGTCGTTAGCAGTCTTGGATTCGTAATTAAATTCTGAAGAAAAGTATACCGGAATCGCCGCTTCCACCGGTAGGAAGCTCAATCACGCGCCATTATAAGTCAAGACAGTCGCTAAAAGAAGAAAAAAAAAATATTTTCAGATTACGCTTATCCCTTTCGACTGGGTAACTATCTTTAGTTTTGTTTTGATGTTTAGCTTTATGTTTTATTAATTAAATTATTTCTTTCAATTCGAGCTTTCGTGATTTCGCCGCTCAAATTGTGTGAGAGTATTAGATGATAAATAAGCTCAAACCCATTTGTGGATTTAGAGTTTCTACTCATGTAACCTTTATATATATATTGTGACTAAATAGTTTACATTATCTAACAAGAAAATCCCCAAGTAAACATGTTTACTAGAGTTATTTGCTCCTCATTTATGTTTTTTCTTGTGTAGAAAGTGAGGGACATAGATTTTGAATATGATTGAGTATATTTTAAAAGAAACTTTCAAAATCTCAATAGTGTGATGGATAATATCATATATCTCCAATGACTCAAATCAAAAAAACATCTTTTAATTTGAGCCATTGGATCAAATCAAATGGCTCATAATGCCCCAACTTGAGTTAAGTTGTGCTTACAACTTGAGAAGATCCTTGTCCATGTTTTTTTAGCAAACTATATATAGCATATGTTGGCGAGTCCAGTTTCTAGTGAATGTACTTTTTGTTTGTCTTGTTATAACGTTTATTAAACATTGCAGTTTATTATATTAATTAATTGAATTTAAGAAAAATTATGAAAATAGACGAGTCGCTCACGTGCATATCACTTTTACCTTTTTTTTTTTTTTTTTTTTTTTTTTTGTTTAATTTAAGTCGAAAATAGACGGGACACCAAAATTTACATTTGGCATACTATATACATAAACTTACATATAAAATCCTACATATAAAACCAAAATAGAAAAGCCCTCATATGAATATATCTGCTATGGACTTTATTAAGTATGTAGTATTGTCATGTTATATTTTCATTTACTCCTACTTGATATAAATTTACTTCTCAGGTGATAAAAACTTCATAAAGCTAATAAATATGTTTATTAATATTTTTAAACATTATTTGTTTTGTTCAATTTGTTGGTTTTATGGACAATAAATTAACAGACGTGTGTTAGGATCGAACTCGAGACCACGGGATTGCACACTTTACGTATGAGAATTAAAGTTAATAATTAAATATAATAGTTATATTTATTTATTAATTAAATGAAATAATTATAACGGACGTTAAGTAATTAGTATAATGGACTAACGGTCGTTAAATGTAATTGGAAAGGACTAGAATGCAAATCAATATTTGGAAGGTTTCGGAATACCTTGTGGGATACTCCATCCGATCGGCCACAAGGAAACCCAACCCATCTCTAACTCAACTTGTTCTCCAAGTTTTGCTAAGTATATATACAAGGCTAGGGGTCTTGTGTTTTGCATCTCTTGTACTCATAAGCTAAAAAACCTAAAAGTGTTTGTATGTGTTTTTGCTTGAAACCGATCGTACAACCCTTATGGGTGTCGATCATCATCTTTTCCAAAACATAATTATTTTGTTTAATTAAAACTAGCATTACTTTAATTTGTTTTAATGCGTGTGTACAAGAACGTGGTAATAACATACTTTGTTATTATTCTTGGATTGAATTACAAAGCGGTGAGGGTAATTCTTATAATCCTATAAACCCTAATTAGGGTTCATCCTAATTGCTAGTTTGTGGATTTGATTCTTGTTCGGCTAGAATCAAGTAAGGTACGCATACTTTATTCTTTAGTTAATTAATTATTCATTATATGTTCCTATACGCTTCCGCACTTGCTTTGATGTTTTGTGTTTTATTATTGAATGTCATGTTATATAATTCCAACAGTGGCATCACGAGCTTGGTTTTAATGAGTAATTAATTACTAAACACGTAAAAAACGGATATTGTATTGTGTTTGATATGATTTATTTTAGGGTTTTGGTTATGATTATATAAACCCTAATTTTAGGGTTAGGGCTTGATTCGTGGTGAACAGTCAAGCCAACAGACTTAAAACAGCTCAGACACAAATACAATGAAGATCAGGGAATACAATGAATTCCCGGGTCGTTAAGTCCCACGGAGACTCAATGGTGTGCAAACACTGATTCAGACGATAGAATGATCACTAATGATAGTGATCGGAAAGGATTAGATTGAATATTACACTACTGAAAAAGTTAATAAAATAAAAGCGACTTAAATGCAAATTAAAAAGATTAAAAAGTTAAAATCTATTAAATAAACGCTATCACTATATTTAAAGTGATGAACGTTTTAAACTTAAAACTAAAAACTAACGTTTAAATAAAAATAACGTAAACGTACAAATAAAAACGTGAAACTTATATAATATAAATCCTAAAAATATGAAAAATACATTTTTACAATCCTAATTATATAAGAAAATTTATAGAAAAGGAAAATTATTTTTATAACTAATTAATTAATTATTATTAATTTAAAACTATTTAAAACTAATTAAAATGCAAAAAAATACTTTTTAAACTAAGAAAATTATAGAAAAATACTTTTTAGGCTATTTATATTTATCTTAACCTAAGAAAATTGAAAAATTATTTTTTAGAACCTTTTCTTAATTATTTGTATTTAAAGCTAATTAAAAGTGCTTAAAAACTAATTTAAATTAAGAAAAATAGCAAAACAACTTGGAAAAATCTGAAAATTTCAGGAAAACTATAAAATAATATTAGAAAGCTGGGAAAAATAGAAAAACAGGGGCTTGTTTGGCAGAATATGAAACTGATAAGGAAGTGCTTATTGAAATAAGCACTTCAATAAGCAAATGGAACCCAAAGGCTGCCAAACTGATGATGAAGCTCTAATAAGCTAAATTAACTGAAATGGAACAATAACCAACAAGCTACAGCTACTGAATACAAGCTATCACAACAGATTTGGTGCTTAGAGTTAATAGGCTAAAACAGTGAAGGGGGGCTACTTGCAGGGGAAAAATAAGCAATCAATGAAGCTAGAAACTAGAAACAATCACTTGGAACTTGTACAAGACACGGGTGGCTATCACTAAACCCAAGGACAGACCTTGAGGAGCTCTCATGAGCCAAGTGCCAAGTGCAAAATCTGTGCAACCCCATGCGAGACTTGATGCCTGCATGAGGATTTGGTACCAATTTTACAAGCTAATCAAGAGCTTAAATAAAATTCATAAAATTATGATAAAATGGAAATAAGAGACTAGACCGGGAGGGTTTTAAAACAACAAGAATCACTGAATTTGACCAATAAATGAGCTCATTAAAATTCACGCTAGAATGGCCAAACCGAAGTTTTGAACTTTTGACTTTTAAGTAAAAGCGAAAGTTGACTTTTGTGAAGTTTGATCTTGATTTATGAACTGGAATTGATATATATGGATGAAATAACAATGATGCAAGCTTTATCTATGACTTCTAATCACGTAACCATGGTGCTCGAATCTCAAATTCAACGGTGAACTGTTGGGGACTAAAAGATGGATTTTGACTTTGAAGGCTTGTGACACAGATTCAATCTGAGATATAAACTTAAAATGATAAGTAGACATGAACAAACAATTTTCCAACCCAAAGCAGATCTCAATCCTAAACCAAGATACAAATCCAAACACCCTTTTATCTACACATTATGAAATTAAAATGAGATTTCAACCGATTTAGCTAAGACCAATGATCAAACCGGACTTTTATGACCATGATACAACTAAATTAACAGATTAAAACTATTGGAAATCACAGTTGAACCTATAACCATAAAATGCAAAACTAGCTTGAAACTTGAAAATGAAAGCTGGAACTTACAACTATCACCGGTTGCGAGGCTAAGACCAAACACAGAATATTTTATACTACTCTCATCCAACCCATATCCACTCATCGCATCACCAAAATCCAATTCCATAGCAATTTGAGCTATCTGCTGACTTTTGTTGACCATCAACCACATTCATATGAAAATGAAATATAAGCTTATAAAAGGTTTAATTAGCTTAAATAAGCTAGATTGAGTTTAAAATAAGCTTTTAAGAGCTTATGAACAAGAGTTTGAAAGCGAGATTAGTGATGGTGAAAACTTGAAATTTATAACATAACTTAGAATTACTTATTCAAAACAAATTACACTGAAGGTTTTACTTAAAGGGAATACATTAAAACTGAAATTACATAATTTTAACTAAAACTAAAACATTTAATTTAAAAACGACTTTAAGAAAAAAAAACCATAAAACTAACTACTCCATATTCTTCTCTTTCTTCACTTCTTTTATACTCAAAACTTCTCTCCACTTGCTTCTGAGCTTATCCCACCAGAAATAATAGCATTTGGATGACTTGGAGCATTTCTAGCCGTTTGATTCATTTTGGCGCCAAAAGGATTTTAACAGGTGGAGGGTTGAGTGAGGGGGTTGAAGGATCATTAAATGATTCTTGGATTTGTGTTGAGGTGGGGGGACAAGGAGAAGAAAATGTTGAGGAGGGGATGGCTAGTTGAGTGATTTCGGGATCAGTGGGGAGGAGAAGAAGGTTGGCGCCAAAGTCATTGGTTTGTTGGGAAGGTTGACGGAGGGTGAGTTGGTGACGGGGTATTAGTAATAGGGGTCCAAATTGTTTTGTGACAGGGGTCAAAATGCTCAAGGTCCAAAAATGGTTTAAAGGTTTTAATTCATAAGGACCTATAATGCCAACTGAAATTAAAGGGCCAATCCCGCCAATTCAACATAGTTGCTTCAAGGACTAAAAATGACAAAGTTTAAAATGCAAGGACCAAAGTTGCCATTTTGCAATTTTCGAGGGCCATTTCGCCAAATTTCAAAGTTAAAGGACTAAACTTGTAATTTCTCAAACTTTTGATATTTTTCACCAAAGGACTAAATTTGACAAGTTTTGATTTTAAAAGGACCTTTGGTGACTTTACTTTTGAAATTTTGACTCGTGGACTATTTTGACAATTTTTGAAAGTTGGGGACTAAAGCGCAATTTTGCAAATTTGATATGTTTTCATCGATTTTGATATTTTGCATTTAAAACACATAAAACAATGATTTGTGATATTTTGATCATTTTGATGCATTTTGAGTGTTTTCGGATGATTTTGCGATTTATATTGTACAAAATGATGAGTATTTAGACACTCATCAATCCCCACATCGAGATATTGCTAGTCCCTAGCAATGATTTGAGAAAACATAATGGATTTTAATCTCTTTACCAAAAGCCATTACTTCGGAGTAGCCAAATGTTTCAGTTCAAGTAAGAACCATGGTACATCGATAACCATGTGATTTTGAGCAAACCACAAGTCAGAACGGATTTGATGTGTCTTTACGAGCCGTACCCTTACGGACTAGCCAACTCTTAGATAAATTATCAAGATTATCTTTGGTGAGTGAATACCAATTATGGTTTTCCTTTGCCTTTACCACAAGCCATAACCTTGCGGGCTAGCCAACTCTTTACTTTTTAGGATATGGTGAATGAATACCATACAATTTTGGGCAAATTGCAAGCCATATAAGCGGATTTGATATATCTTTACCAAGAGCCGTTTGCTCTGGATTAGCCAATCCTTTTGTTTATCAAACATGGCGGATGATAACCAAATGAGAAAGTGTAAAACACTTACTCCAAAAAAAATTTTGGCCAAAAGCGGGAATTGAGTAGATAATATATGAAATTCGTGAGAATTCCCCACACTTAGAAATGAATATTGCCCTCAATATTCAAAGTACCGCATGTTATGCGAAACAAAGAACGAAAAGGAAATACTACGGCCATTATTTAGAAAGATTTTTTTTTTTTTTTTTCAAGATACTTATATATATAACATGTGGGGCATCACCCCACACTTAGGTGGTAGAAAGGGGTAAGAAGGCGTAAATATGGGTGAAAACCCATATAGTGTGTGCTCTTGTTTTTGATTTCCAGTCGCTAGCTTGACTCGACCCGAATTAATTGGTTCATGGGAAGCAAAGTGGAAGAAACAATCTCCATCGGACTTTCATTCAAGATGTTTGGATAAACATTGAAACGCGAAAGTTCCACACCGACGAGATATCTGAGAGAAAGAGCAGACCGGCTCACGGATGGTACATGAAAATGCGGGGTCAAGATAGTGTCTTCACTCCCGAAGGAGTGAAGAAGAGAGAAGACACATCATAAGTGAGGAATGGAAGAAAGATGTTGATAACAATCAAGATCCATTCTTCATCCTCAAATGTAGACATATCGGGAGGAAGGGTGAAGGTAGTATCATCAATAAGCAAACTCTTATGATAGAGTATACCTTCCTCCAGAGCCAATATCATCCTCAAGATCAAAATAGAAATGATCATATTCGGAGGAGATATGTCATGAGAGAGTTCACCGGAGAACTCTTCATGAAGAGAATCATTGGAAAAAGCCTCAAGCTCGGGCTTGTCAATGTAGAGTCACTATCCACAACGGGATAGGAGATGAAGCGACTTAGCGCCAAAATGATTCGATCTTAGAAGCGAGGAGATTTATATTGAACAATTGTTCACGAAGTATCTCGTCCTCAATTTCGGATCATCGAATTTTCACTTCTTCTAAGCTAACTAGCTCGGAAGGTAGCTCCTCGACATAATCGATGTCTCCATAGGATAAAGAATCGTCAAGCAAGTACAATCGTTATCGGAATCGGAGAACATCTCGACATGATCATATGGAATGTCAAGAGGAGGAAGAATTATCATCAAGAGGCTCATCACACATATTACGGAGATAACCTCGGACTCACTGGGTTGGAACAAGGCTCTCAACACTAGACGATTCCATTTCTGGAATAGTGCTAGAAGGCTCGTCCCTCATTATGAGAGAGTCTTTGGAAGCAATAAAAGGTAAGATAGGTGTGATAGCAATAGACTGAGGGAGTTGAGAAATGATATCGTTCAATTGAGTAACACTCTCCTCGTCACAATCATAGTATTCCCTCATTTGAATACTATCCTCATCATCATCGTCATCATATCTGATTCTGATATTCATCTGCTGAAGCTTACACACCATTCTTTTCATTTGTAGTTTCTTTAGAATGCGTATTTCCTCGAACTTTGAGGAAGATAACACTCCTCGTAATCATTGAGATCTTGTGAAGGCTCGAAGTCGATGGTGATGGAATCTGCGGGGTTGGAAATTGTCAAACCGGAGAATTGGAATTTTGAAAATTTTGATTCATCGGTTGACATTCAAAAGTCGCATGAGGACCCCACAATTCTCTTGAGAGATAATTGGGAGAATAACTTTCACCAAAGTTCGATTGTAACATGGTTACGGCTCATAGACAAGCGGAACTGTGGTGGACAATCAAAACCGTAATGAGAATCATTCCACAATACTCGCATGAGTAGGATTCGTATTGGGGTTGTGAGGTAGGTAGGAAAAATCGGGAGTTTCATTATTTGAAATGGGATCGGGATTATTGACAAACTTGTCTCGAAACCCACATTGGTACATCATGACAATTTCCACCGTTAAATGGACCTCCACACTGAGGAACATGTCAAATACCATGACATAGAGAATTAAGCGGATAAGAGGATAAGAGATGAAGAATTAAGCAGTTAAAGAGGATAAGGAATGGAGAATTAAGCAGGTTTGAGGATAGAGAAATGTAGAATTAAGCAGTTGGAGGATAAAGGATGAATATTTTGGATTTTTGAAAACATGCTATAAAAACAAAGAATGAAAATATTTTGGCGTTTTAACACTTTAGGAAAAGTGTTAATGAACTTTGAGATTTTTGATAACTTTACAAAAACTTTTACAAAAGATGGGGTATGCACAAGAATGGGTCGAAAAGGCTAAACACACGCTAAAGCCTCCCCGTGACGCCTAAAATTTGATCCGCAAGAAACCGTCAAGTTTTATCACTTAAGCCTGCTACTTGTGAATGGCCAGCCGTAACAAACTTAAAACAGCTCAAGCACGAATGCAATGAAGATCAGGGAATACAATGAATTCCCGGGTCGTTAAGTCCCACGGAGACTCAATGGTGTGCAAACACTGATTCAGACGATAGAATGATCACTAATGATAGTGATCGGAAAGGATTAGATTGAATATTACACTACTGAAAAAGTTAATAAAATAAAAGCGACTTAAATGCAAATTAAAAAGATTAAAAGTTAAAATCTATTAAATAAACGCTATCACTATATTTAAAGTGATGAGCGTTTCAAACTTAAAACTAAAACTAACGTTTAAATAAAAATAACGTAAGCGTACAAATAAAAGCGTGAAACTTATATAATATAAATCCTAAAAATATGAAAATACATTTTACAATCCTAATTATATAAGAAAATTTATAGAAAAGGAAAATTATTTTTATAACTAATTAATTAATTATTATTAATTTAAAACTATTTAAAACTAATTAAAATGCAAAAAAATACTTTTTAAACTAAGAAAATTATAGAAAAATACTTTTTAGGCTATTTATATTTATCTTAACCTAAGAAAATTGAAAAATTATTTTTTAGAACCTTTTCTTAATTATTTGTATTTAAAGCTAATTAAAAGTGCTTAAAAACTAATTTAAATTAAGAAAAATAGCAAAACAACTTGGAAAAATCTGAAAATTTCAGGAAAACTATAAAATAATATTAGAAAGCTGGGAAAAATAGAAAAACAGGGGCTTGTTTGGCAGAATATGAAACTGATAAGGAAGTGCTTATTGAAATAAGCACTTCAATAAGCAAATGGAACCCAAAGGCTGCCAAACTGATGATGAAGCTCTAATAAGCTAAATTAACTGAAATGGAACAATAACCAACAAGCTACAGCTACTGAATACAAGCTATCACAACAGATTTGGTGCTTAGAGTTAATAGGCTAAAACAGTGAAGGGGGGCTACTTGCAGGGGAAAAATAAGCAATCAATGAAGCTAGAAACTAGAAACAATCACTTGGAACTTGTACAAGACCTGGGTGGCTATCACTAAACCCAAGGACAGACCTTGAGGAGCTCTCATGAGCCAAGTGCCAAGTCTGCAAAATCTGTGCAACCCCTGTGCAGACTTGATGCCCTGCACAGGGGATTTGGTACCAATTTTACAAGCTAATCAAGAGCTTAAATAAAATTCATAAAATTATGATAAAATGGAAATAAGAGACTAGACCAGGAGGGGTTTTAAAAACAACAAGAATCACTGAATTTGACCAATAAATGAGCTCATTAAAATTCCTGCTAGAATGGCCAAAACTGAGTTTTTGAACTTTTGACTTTTTAAGTAAAACTGAAAGTTGACTTTTGTGAAGTTTGATCTTGATTTATGAACTGGAATTGATATATATGGATGAAATAACAATGATGCAAGCTTTATCTATGACTTCTAATCACAGAACCATGGTCTGCAAATCTCAAATTCCAACAGTGAACCTGTTGGGGACTAAAAAGATGGATTTTGACTTTGAAGGCTTGTAGACACAGATTCAATACAGATATAAACTTAAAAATGATAAGTAGACATGAACAAACAATTTTCCAACCCAAAACAGATCTCAATCCTAAACCAAGATACAAATCCAAACACCCTTTTATCTACCTGTTATGAAATTAAAATGAGATTTCAACTGATTTAGCTAAGACCAATGATCAAACTGGACTTTTATGACCATGATACAACTAAATTAACAGATTAAAACTATTGGAAATCACAGTTGAACCTATAACCATAAAATGCAAAACTAGCTTGAAACTTGAAAATGAGAAACTGGAACTTACAACTATCAGCTGGTTGCAGGCTAAGACCAAACACAGGAATATTTTATACTACTCTCATCCAACCCATATCCACTCACTGCATCACCAAAATCCAATTCCATAGCAATTTGAGCTATCTGTTGACTTTTGTTGACCATCAACCACATTCATATGAAAATGAAATATAAGCTTATAAAAAGGTTTAATTAGCTTAAATAAGCTAGATTGAGTTTAAAATAAGCTTTTAAGAGCTTATGAACAAGAGTTTGAAGCGAGATTAGTGTGATGAAGTGAAAACTTGAAATTTATAACATAACTTAGAATTACTTATTCAAAACAAATTACACTGAAGGTTTTACTTAAAGGGAATACATTAAAACTGAAATTACATAATTTTAACTAAAACTAAAACATTTAATTTAAAAACGACTTTAAGAAAAAAAAAAACCATAAAACTAACTACTCCATATTCTTCTCTTTCTTCACTTCTTTTATACTCAAAACTTCTCTCCACTTGCTTCTGAGCTTATCCCACCGAAATAATAGCATTTGGATGACTTGGAGCATTTCTAGCCGTTTGATTCATTTTGGCGCCAAAAGGATTTTAACGGTGGAGGTTGAGTGAGGGGTTGAAGGATCATTAAATGATTCTTGGATTTGTGTTGAGGTGGGGGGACAAGGAGAAGAAAATGTTGAGGAGGGGGGATGGCTAGTTGAGTGATTTCAGGGATCAAGTGGGGAGGAGAAGAAGGTTGGCGCCAAAGTCTGTTGGTTTGACTGGGAAGGTTGACCAGAGGGGTGAGTTGACTGACCAGGGTATTAGTAATAGGGGGTCCAAATTGTTTTGTGACAGGGGGTCAAAATGCTCAAGGTCCAAAAAATGGTTTAAAAGGTTTTAATTCATAAGGACCTATAATGCCAAATCTGAAATTAAAGGGCCAATCCTGCCAATTCAACATAGTTGCTTCCAAGGACTAAAAATGACAAAGTTTAAAATGCAAGGACCAAAGTTGCCATTTTGCAATTTTCGAGGGCCATTTCGCAAATTTCAAAGTTAAAGGACTAAACTTGTAATTTCTCAAACTTTTGATATTTTTCACCAAAGGACTAAATTTGACAAGTTTTGATTTTAAAAGGACCTTTGGTGACTTTACTTTTGAAATTTTGACTCGTGGACTATTTTGACAATTTTTGAAAGTTGGGGACTAAAGCGCAATTTTGCAAATTTGATATGTTTTTCATCGATTTTGATATTTTGCATTTAAAACACATAAAACAATGATTTGTGATATTTTGATCATTTTGATGCATTTTGAGTGTTTTCGGATGATTTTGCGGTTTATATTGTACAAAAATGATGAGTATTTAGACACTCATCAATCCCCACATCGAGATATTGCTAGTCCCTAGCAATGATTTGAGAAAACATAATGGATTTTAATCTCTTTACCAAAAGCCATTACTTACGGAGTAGCCAAATGTTTCAGTTCAATGACTACAATATTGGTATTATTGTTTGTTTATTATGTGCGATAATTTTAAGCAAAGGAAAATTTTGAATAGAAAAATAATACGGACTAAACAATGGTGAAATTTGATTTGTTTTGTAAGAGTTAAGTTTTCAATAGTTTAATTGATTGATGATTTTGGTACTATGGTTGAGCGGCTCACCCATTAGAGCGAACTATAAAGGGGTTAATAAAGAAGTGCCCGATCGCCGAAAGGATGTCTAAGGTTATGCTTTTGCGCTTACCTAGTCCTCTGCCCCTGTCGGTTCGAGTGGAGCTACTAAGTAAGCCATAAATGTACAAACTCATCTTAAGGCGAATTAGTTTTAATTCCATGCGCCACACGGTGGTAATTACCTCGAAACACTAAGTGTTTACACTTATGCAAAAGTACAGTATAATGGATGATAATTAACACTAAATTCCTTGATTGGTGAACCCAATACCTCAATCAAAACTTTGATAATTTGATCTTTATGAATTGGTAATAAAAAGTTTTTTTATTAAAATTATGCTACAAGATGAATGCATGACATCTTTGTACATATTTGATTTGACCACATAAAATCAATACTAGTACCCTTTTAAATTAAGTTATATGCCATCTAATTAAAAGGAACACTTGAAGTTGCAATTTATGTCATGAGAGTACTTGGCTAGATTGTGATGGAGAGGTAAATCTCTATGTAAAGTGAGACCTTACATGGACATATTTGCGTTCTTTAAGTTAGACACTTAAGTTGAGTAGGAAGTGAGACTTGGACTCAATGGCATAAGATGGGATGAAACATGTTTATATTTGCAATAGCGTTGGAAAATATAAATCCCATAATGATCTAGGAATTGGAAATTGTTTGCCAATTATTGTTCGACAAATTACCCTATTATGTGCTTTCGTTACTAGCAGATCAACTGATGTAATGGAACTACGATAATTTGGATCCTAGTTTTCGAGAAAATTATATGGTTATATGAATATTACCTTGGGTATTTTATTTTCTTGAAAAGTTTAATTATCGAAAATACTAAAATTGAATTTTGCTAATTCTTTAAATGTATTAATGCAACATTAAACCGTAAACATAGGTTATTCTGTATTGGTAAATTGATCTACACCGTAAGGGTTTTGGTAGAGTCAACTTTGCTAAATGAATAAACCTAGTCCTCTTTTCATTAGAAAGAGTGAGATTCAATCCTATTCCTTTTCATGAATGAAGAAAGGTATGATAGAAAAAATTAGAATTGTCTAAATTCTAAATTCATAACTCGTAATCATTTTTAATAGTTAATAAAATTGCATATTTTCTGAGTTATTAAATTAGAAGCTAGACTAATTTACTGCAAAATTGGTAAAAGACAAACTAGTATATTTTATCTAGTTGTTTTGTTTTGACCATTTAAAAGTACTACTTACAATTGTTGGAATAGTAGAACTATTAAGAAAGAAATTGCATGCCCAATTTTTCAAGTTAATAGCATTGATGGATAATACATCACCTACATAGTAGAATACACTCTTTAAGTACATAAGTAATTGTTATGTATGGACTTTTTCAAAGGTGTAGAGAAGTAAATAGAACACTATTTTCTTTTTATTGGTTAATACAACACTTTCAATGTTGTCAAATCCGATGGGAGTGTTGTGTTCTTATTCTTGAATAAGGAATTAATGTAATGATCTCTTATTCGAGTGGGAGTTACAAGCTTTGTCATCTTGGTAGTAACCCAGATTATCTCTAGAATGTCTTAAGATAATTACTTTCCACTTGTAGACACTTATGTTTTCAAGGATAGTCATGTATGTTTCCTTATTAGACAATGAAGTGGTTTTACATATACTATTTATGCTAATATCAATGACACAATCATATTAGTTACATAAACAAACATATGTCGTGTTGTTTATCTGCTACATGATGTTGTTCAATGCACAAGTGGGAGAAATCTATATTGTGTGCAAGGGACAACATATAAGTATATGATTTAAAGGATTCTCTTGACTGCAAGGTAAGAGACTTACATTATAATATAACTTGTACATATCTAATTTAAGAAACACTTGGTGTTGCAATTTACGACATGTGAGAACTTGGCGAGATTGCAACAACAAAGTAAATCTCTATGTGAAGTCAGACCTTGCATGGACATATTTACCGTTTCTAAATTAGACAAGTATTTAGAATATATGTCAAGATGATAGATATAAGAATACTTCAAATTAAATATTTATGTATTATTAGAATGACATAAATAAATGAAGTAATCTAATACTACTTTAATTTGTATATTTATGAATTTTTGAAATGACATAAATAAATGAATAAAATAATGTAGTCCTACATTATTGTGAAGTAAATAAATTAACTTGAAATTACTATTGAAACCAAGAGTTGTGTTCATAATTACTTTAGTTAAACATGTTTATGATTCATTGTAAAGACATAAACATAATGTCTTTTAAGACTTATAATAAAGTAAGACGTTAACTTGTTATGTTTTGTAATTAAGACATATACAAGAAGTCATTGAGGTGATCAATGATTTTTAACGTATAATGGGATTATAACAGTTTATGTTTCTTGTTGAGACATGGATATGAAGTGACTTGGTTAAAAAGTACTTTTGTTATAAAGCATGCAATTGGCTTGGAAAGTCTATTATACCATTAAGTTGACTTAGTTGGTAAATAGGTAAGCCAAAAGGAATATGTTTATCTTATATATATTGTTAAGTTGCCTTACAATATTAATTCTAATGAATACCACAAGTTGATGGTATGTTCAGTTAGGAGAATCAAACTTTATTTGATTTATTTGATTCAAGATAACCACAACTTCTTTCTTAAAAAGTAACAAGGTTAGAAAATTGAGTATGGATTGAATATACTCAATATGACTCCAACCTAGAAGATTGATAAAACACCATTTCATTATGAAATGTGATGAATCACATTAAGTTTTAAAATTGAAAATTCAATTTGTTAAACTACTTATGAATAGGTTATTAACAACGAAAGTCGAAATTATCAATGTGTATTTGTAATGTCCCAAAAGAGAACAATGTAGTTTTGCTCTAATTGCTAAGTATATATAGATAGTCTATATATTACAAAAGGCAAGTGGGAATTTTTTTTATCTTGAAAGATAAAATTACAAGATACATAATCTTCTAAAACACACTAGTAAATATCATGATGAGGTTAGACATGTAAATGATAGACCTCATGATGATGGAATTTTCATTCATAGATCTGCAAGGATATCTCGGATATTTGACTTATATCTTTGAGAAATATGAGTTACAAGATTATAGTAAACTGATAATCATTATGATGGATTACCAAATATTGAATTGGGTAAATTACTCATACTATGAATGTTAAAGATCTTGTCCATATAGATAATCAATTTTGGAAATTTGGTTTATCTTAATAGTTAGACTAGAGAAGGAAATGAGTTTCTTCAAAGAGATGAAAACCCTAGTGGTTTGAATTTCTATGTAGAAATCATATGGACAATATTGTACACATATTTAAGGCACGTTTTATGACGAGATTATTAATCATACTTAAGCAATTAATTATGATTGAATATTCTTTTCTAGACACATTAAATATATAAAGATGATAATTGTCATACTTGTTTTCATTAATATGAAATATGATAATGGAATATCAAAACTCTTTCTTGAAGAATTACTTGAGCGAGGACGGTAAGTAATTGAAAGGTTTTCTGAATTCATATAATCTTTGGAAGTGTACGAAGTGCAATAATTCATGAATGAATAAATGCATGCATCTATAAAATTATTCTTATATTTAATTATTAAATTTTAGTTTTGATTTATAATTGAAATAAGATAAATTTTAAGTATTCCTGAAAGCTAGTGGGAGTATTATGTTAAAGTTTTAAATCTTATATGTTGTATAACATATGAGAAGTAACATTCTTTGAAAGCTAAATGTTAAGTCTTAGATTGGAATGAAACTTCATTTGTAAAGATTTAAGAAGTAAAACATACAACCTTGGAATATATGTTTATTATTAATAAACATGTGCAGTAAAATAAATGATTCTAATAAAACATGATATATCATTTGGGAAATGGATAAATATCTTTTGACAAGATAGAACATGAATGAAATCTAAGTTTGACCTGTAGATTTATCATGTACATCATGTAGTGTATTAAAATTGTTGTATCATTCTTGAATAAGAAGTGATTTGACAACATTGATATCTAATTAAAAGTTATTAGATAACTTGTGTAATGAATATTCTAAAAGAATTACATCCTCAGCCTGAAATTGCTCCTAGATTCTATGGATGAACAATATGTCAAATGTTGTGCAAATTGTCATCAGCTTTAAACTTGAAAGTTAGGAAAGCATCAAATATTACACAATAAGATATTAAAGTTTACGGAGTTTTAATGAGCACATTGTTGTTTGTATACAATGATGCTGGTTTAATTGAGATGACACTCAATACTAGTCGTGGTAGGATTTCATCCTTGTTAATAGTCATGTGAACTAGTTATGCTAATAAGAGCACAGTTGCATTATACATTAAAAGAATAAGAATACTTTAAACTTTAAAATGTTTGAAAGTTTAAATTGTCTTAAATTGGTGATAGAGGATGTCACACACTTTATGAATTATTATGTGGATTGTTGAATGCACACATACAAGGACTTCATTAATTGAATTCTTGAAATAAGTATTCTCAAAATTACGATAGATCAAGTTGGTTGATTTATGCATTGTCAACAAGTATGATTGTCATTACTTGAGGCATAATTCATCAACGGGAATTTTCATGTATTGATCTATTTAGTATTTGGATAAATGGATGTTAAACAAATTGTTATAATAAATCAAATACTTGGTATGTTTGATTTTATAATATATTGTATCCTATATTTGCATGTTTAATCCATGAATAAATTTATTTATTCTAAATCGTCGTTGTCAATTAATGATATGGGAGTATCATTAAACTAAGACAATCGAGAGATATGGTGGAATGTACTTGAAAGTATATTGATGAGAATGCATACCAATTCGGATGATATTCAATGAATTGAATATAGGACTTATCCCAACTACATAATTTACTTTGTGGATATTGTTATAAGTAAATTATAAATAGTTATCCTCGGACTTGAGATACCATATAAGTGTCATGAATGTAGTGCACGTGGAACAACTTAACGCTTATCGTGAATGGTAGTCATAAGGGTTGTTTCTGAAGTGTTACAAAGTTCATGGGTTATTCTTGTAGTCAAGATAGAATTTGTTCATTCAAATTTATTTTGGAGTTTAATCTTCTTTGGGCCTCGTAGGGTTGACAAGATGTTTGTATGGCCATGCCCAAAGTTCTCCCCGAATATGTTCGGAAGATTTGTTAATCTTGCTCAATCACTAATAACGAGAAACAAAATGGTTGAATAAAGAATGACTTAATTCCATATCTTTATTTAACATGGTATTAGAAACAAAAGGATAATAATAATGAGAAATCATTAAAAGGTTTTTCAGGAGCCTTGCTCGAGTTGTACTAGAGGCATCGAAGTGTTGCTAGACGCCAACCGATGTGATCACTCTATTAAGAAATGTCCAAGTGGGAGCTGTTGGTTTTATGGACAATAAATTAATAGACGTGTGTTAGGATCGAACTCGAGACCACGGAATTGCACACTTTACGTATGAGAATTAAAGTTAATAATTAAATATAATAGCTATATTTATTTATTAATTAAATGAAATAATTATAACGGACGTTAAGTAATTAGTTATAATGGACTAACGGTCGTTAAATGTAATTGGAAAGGACTAGAATGCAAATCAATATTTGGAAGGTTTCGGAATACCTTGTGGGATACTCCATCCGATCGGCCACAAGGAAACCCAACCCATCTCCAACTCAACTTGTTCTCCAAGTTTTGCTAAGTATATATACAAGGCTGGGGTCTTGTGTTTTGCATCTCTTGTACTCATAAGCTAAAAACCTAAAAGTGTTTGTATGTGTTTTGCTTGAAACCGATCGTACAACCCTTATGGGTGTCGATCATCATCTTTCAAAACATAATTATTTTGTTTAATTAAAACTAGCATTACTTTAATTTGTTTTAGTGCGTGTGTACAAGAACGTGGTAATAACATACTTTGTTATTATTCTTGGATTGAATTACAAAGCGGTAAGGCGTAATTCTTATAATCCTATAAACCCTAATTAGGGTTCATCCTAATTGCTAGTTTGTGGATTTGATTCTTGTTCGCTAGAATCAAGTAAAGTACGTATACTTTATTCTTTAGTTAATTAATTATTCATTATATGTTCTTATACGCTTTCGCACTTGCTTTGATGTTTTGTGTTTTATTATTGAATGTCATGTTATATAATTCCAACACAATTGGCGTTGGATACACTCCTTTTCTATCTCCCTAATACATATAAACTTGTGTTTATGTCGACTCTATAAATTTGGTGCTTTAATGTAAGTTTATGTATATTAACTTTACAAAAGTTTCATGGTCACTAAGAAGATGACAGGTAAATTTAATTGGAGATGCTGTCAGCAACTTGATATAGGTGTATAGAGATTGGTAAAGGATAATTGGGGTAATAAAAATCATGTGGGTGGGGATGTTATATACTCAAATATGCATGGGGTCCTTAGTAGAATTGCTTTTGCAGGAATCAAGGGCCATCTATTTGCAAAGGATAAAGCTTCTCCCAAAACCCTATGAAAGCATCATATCAACCATCTCCATCTCTCTAGTTATTCATTAGAGAGGGTCGGTGAGTTGCATATGAACTAGTACACTCCTGTTTCTCCCAAACTATCTGCCATATAAATGGTATTATGATAACAAGGACTATGAGTTTGTATTTTACATTATGGTTCATACATCATTAGAGCTAGGTGCCTCAATTCACAAACCATGAAGATTTCATTGTCCTATTATGATTTTCTTGAGACCTTTTAGGAGGAAAAAAACTACCTTTATGTATGTAATTCTTGATTTGTAGTTTGTTTCAAGAAATTAAGCATAAACAAAAACTAGATATGATGATCAAAGAGTTGCTTCTTTGTGTTCACTAAAGTACTTGATTCAATACATGTAGCACTTCACCAACGACCACAATATATATTGTCCACTTTGCTTGTAGACTCGCAATTTTATTTTTGGAGACCATGTGTAAACTTAGGCTATGTTTATCAATTAGGTTGCCAACCCAAATAATACACTATTTATACAAATTAATAATTTTTTAATACTCTCATCCAAACTTTCCTTCCAACCTAAGTCGTATAGCAACTAAAGATCATAATCCCAATCTGCCACATGTTTTTATTTTAATGGCTATTTGTTTTTTTATTTACTTTTTATTTTTTATTTTTAATACT
The DNA here is from genome assembly GCA_022545495.1 of Chrysanthemum lavandulifolium. NCBI lineage: Eukaryota > Viridiplantae > Streptophyta > Magnoliopsida > Asterales > Asteraceae > Chrysanthemum > Chrysanthemum lavandulifolium. Next base: position 101,025,202 of record CM040239.1, on the reverse strand, counting down.
TATATTATTTTAGGTTGGGTTGTTGATACATGGTATGGATTGGTTGTATGTATTTTGTCATTTTGTGTAAGTGGAGGGAAAAGAAAATAATATTTTAATAAAAGATAGGTTGAGTTGAGTTGTTGATAAAGATAGTCTTATAAAAGGGCTCACCCAACCTGGTACTACTGTCACTTTAATACGCTTAACTGCAGAGTTCTCTTAAGTTATTTCTGCGATTGATTCGAGTCGTGTCATAGTAAGGTGCAAGTAATCAAGTATACTTATGAACACAACATCTCGATCTCCATGCCAGAGTTGGAGGATTCAGCTAGGGTGTTACAATAAAATTGTCGATCTTGTGAAATTATAAACTAGCTAGTTGGCTTGGATCTTGTCCGAGAATACGGTCTAATAATAATTCATAATAGTGTATCATTTCTTGCAGATTTGTTGCAGAACGTTGATTATTGGTAACAGATTTTACACTCACCACCTCAAGAACAATATATCAATTGCAATATATGACCCAAAAACAGTATAGATACATGAATATATCTTTCAGATGATTGTAAAAGCGATTTAGCATCAAAGTAAGTGAAGTAGTGAAAATGAAAGATAGACGCCTCTCTTACTTGGAAAGCAGCTTTAGCTTTTGACATGTCCTTGTTTCCTCTTTCCTCACACATAAAAAACTAGAGCAAGTTTCACTCAAATTCCTGTAGATCACGTTCTTCCACATGTAAATGCACTCATCAATCATATGATATGTCGTTCGTTATTAAACCTGACAAAAAGTATCCGTTACTTATTGATGTATATAGATTTATGACAAAGTTACAAATACAGGATGTAATTTTTGGAGAATCTAATAAGGATATTACTTTTATACATGTATCCGGTAGTATCCAAAACTTTAATGTTACAAAAACATATTTTACTTGAGGTACTCAAAAATTCACTTTTTTCAAGTTTCTTCTTTCGCTCACTTGTATGAACCAAGGCTAATTAAAAAAAATTACCTTTTTAAATTGAGTTGACTGGTTTAATTTGTAACTCTTTGTTTTTAAACGTTTGTTATATAGTTATTCTCGTTTTTAAAAAAATAATTAAGGGCTCGTTTGGTTTGTAGATAGGTTTAGGATTAGGATTATGATTTGAATTTGAGTTTGGGTTAGGATTTAGATTTGGATTTAATGTAAAAAGAGAAAATATATTATAAAATAGATAAAGTTATTATTTTGTAAAGTTATATGTATAAAAATGACATTATAAAAATGAGACTAAAATACACCGTTGGTCCCTAAACTTGGTAGGACGGATCGCGATGGGACAAAACTCGGCATTTTCATCGCCACAGGTCCAAACCTTGGCCATTAAATGCCAGATTCGTCCCTTGACCAATAACGGCGTTGTCAACATTCCGTTATACGCAACAAAACCCGTAATCATATTCTTGTTGAGGGTACAATAGTCATTTGTTTTATTTATCAGTAGTGTATTGTCATGTCCAATTTCCCGCCATTATGTACAATATAACAAAAGCGTGTACTCATTGCTCATCTCCAAACTTGTTTTGGAAGCCTACCAGAAAACCCTAATGCAATGTGTATCATCAAATCAAATAATCGAGTAAGAAAATAACAAACAACCACCTCGGATTTACTCGTGGCGAGTAAGGAATATCCTTTATATGATGATCGTGAAGCGGAGGAAAGAGTCGCAATTAGAAGATATTGTAAGTCTTTTTGGTTAGAGCCTATTACGATCATATGTTAGTACGATCGATTAAGTTATTCCCTTTTAAGTAACTTTAGCTTAACAATGTTTTGTACATTTTTATCTGACGGGTGAACACGGATCGTTTAGCATGATGTTCCATTATGAAGGTACATTCAAATACTTTCGGTAGGATATATCAAGGAGGCAAGAAATGCCTTGTTGATCTTGTGGAAATAAAATAGGTATCCGTTGATGAAATTGATGCTCTCATGACCCAAATCGGTTATGAGTCGGACAAACCAATTATTTCTACTTCCTTAAGCACGGTTGTACATTAGATGACGGTTTGTTTTCTTTGCGTGAACACCGCTAATGTAGACTTGTTGAAAGATCTTGTCATACGACATAAGTCGATAGACGTGTATGTTGAAATAGGGAAGACTAGATTAGAACTTTCGAAATGTCCCCACAATCAATTAAGGCGTGTTTTGGGAGATGGATGAAGATAGGAGAAAAGTTGCTCTGCGGCTATTCAATCTCGTTGTAGACGGTTGGTGTTAGATGATATAGATAATGAACACCGCCTAGATCCGTTTATCCAACTTACACAATTGCTGTGGGCGTCAATGATATTGGTGAATCTAGCAATTTGCCAAACATTGAGCCACTCTTTTCCACCTAGACCGCTCATTTGCTAGTCAACCTGTTCATAACGATGGCGTGCTTTAGTAGTTATTGATGAGGACAATGCTATAAAGGAGCCTGATAATGTTGAGGTTAATCTGTTTAGAGTGAGTCAGGGGAAGCACTTTGACAAAGTTGGAACAACACTAGTTGATGTCAATAACAGCTTTGAGGAGCCTGGAAATTTTGAGGTTAATCTGTTTCAAATGACTCAGGAGAAGCATTTACACAAAGCAGGCAGAGCACTAGTTGATGTCAATAACAGGTTTGAGGAGCCTGATGTCGATGTAACTCTGTTTCAATTGACTCAGGATAACATGGAAGAGGATCCTGTTTTTGATGTTACTCTATTACAAGCGAGTCACACTAGTGACTTTGGCAATGCAGTTGAACCAAATGAAGTGAACACTTGTCAAGAGAATGATGCACAAATTGGTATGGTACAAGTAGGTCAGAGTAGGGTGTCCAAAAAACCGAAGAATCAAAAGAACAGAGGAACCGTCTGATCGGAACGGAGCAGGACCGTATATTAGAACCATGGTACGGTTCTTGGTTCCTAAAATTTCAAAATTTCGGTTCTCGGACGGTTCGGTCGGAACCGTCGGTTCGTACTTTCTGAAAGAACCGACTTTTATGAAAATATGTAATTTTATAGGGTTTGTTTGGGATATTGTGTACATGCAAGTATGCGACTTTTAAGAAAATAGAAAAACCTTACCTAAACCTAAAACTCATAAACCTTAACCTTTAATCTATTGATTCCATTCAAAGATTCAAACATCATTCATCAATATGAAAGTAAGTTTTTCTAAACCGAATATCGGTATCGCATAGCCGCATATCCAATAATTATGTGTTGCTCAAGAACAACTAGCAAGAAGTTGTAATTAACTATTGGTATTTTTTCATTAAACTTAATGATAAAAGTCGAGAAACAATTAACGATTATGGCGTCTTGCATGATATATCGTCACCATGTAAGTTATTGTAAGCTAGTCACCATGATTGATATATAATATTCTCAACGAGTTTGCAATTATTTTCATGGATAATGAGTTTGCTATTACGGAGATATGTTTTTGTTTTTGTAAGTCAAGTTGTGGAATACTATTAAGGTTGTCAACTTCTTCAAGTTCTACGAACCGAGTACCATAAATTCATATCCATCAAAATATATTTTTAACACTTTGGTACTCACGGGAATTATCGAAATTCCGTCGCGAAAGTCTCAGATCGGAACCGAACCGAAAAACTTGGGACGGTTCTTGGTTCCACTTTTTTCCTTATTTTCGGTTCTCGGTTCTTTCGGTTCGGGACGGTTCTAGTACCATGGACACCCCTAGGTCAGAGTAATGATTTAGGTGAAGAAGGACAACCAAGAATATAAGTGATGACAGGCGGTTGGTAAATGATTTACGTGATGGTTGATGATGTATTTTGCAAATGACCATGTTAGTTTCCAATATCCGCAATTTGCTAATGGCGTCTATACCACTTTTTCTATCTTTGGTCGGGAGTTTGGTACTGCAGGGAAGTAAAAACCTAGTAAGAGAGCATTCAATAGAAACTAGGAGGAGTTGCTTTTGTGAAGAATGACAAAACAAGAATAAAGGTCAGTGTAGGGGTTGTGTTCCACTTTCGAGGCCCAAGCGAAGGTCCTGGACTGGATATAGGCCCATCTAGAAGTCCATTAAGCAGAAGGGTATAAATGGATTGCTTTATGGCAAAAGGACCCTTCACAAATACCGCCCATGGCTATTGTTTGTCGGCGGGAATGGTGAGATAGGTATCAGTCGGTCGTAACATATAATGAGCAACACACTTGTTTGCAATCAAGGAAGTCAAAGCTTTGACCTTCGCTATATCTCACAAAAAATTACAAAGACAAGTTGAAACAAATCCACGACTTCTGTCGTGTGCATGCATAATCAACTTACCAACCAATACGACCTTCAAGTGTCCCTGCGAAGGTTTTAAGGGCCAAAAACCTAGCAATATGACCATCGGGGTCAATTCAAGCTACAATTTACCATGTTGAGAGATTATGTTCAAGAGTTGCGAAGATAAACCCTAATACAACAGTGGTGATGAATGTGGAGCGACCTCGGATGAGTCTTTTCCAACCAGAGAATTCAAGAGAATGTATGTTTGTTTAGGTGCATCAAGCAAGGATTTAAAGATTGTGGGAGATCGTTGTTGGGGTGGTCGCTTTTCAATTCGTGGTCCTTTCAATGGTCAATTGATGACAATTGTGGGAATTGATAGCAACAATGGTATATACCCTTTCGCTTATGCTTTTGTTGATTTAGATAACATAGGATCATGGACTTGGTTTTTCATTGTCTATCCGATGATATAGCACTTGGTCCAATTTCAAGCATCACTTTTATTATTGACATGAATAAGGTACTCTCTTACTGTTCATGAATTTAAGTCTCTATTTTGAAACAGAAAGAAACATATTTGATTTTGTGCGGGATATAAGTAGAGCTTTAGCGAAGTTTTTCAAAGTGCACGAACACAGATTACGTATTAAAAGCATTCATGAGAAAATGAAGCGCAATGGAAAGGTAGGGCCTACAAAGACCATACGTGAAAATGTGCAACAACCTCAATCATGTCACAGTTTCAAAGCTATGGTGATCTCAAGAAACTTAATCAACCAGCCCATGATTGGTTAAGTAAGATACCACCGATCCATTGGTCAAGGTCACATTTTTCATGTAAGTGATCTATCTATTTCACTTACTTTGTATTCATAAATGCGAGATAAGCAGTTATAATTAATACATTTTACTACTTGTCATCTTTAGGAGAGCTACTTCGATGTGTTACTTAATAACATGTGTCAAGTGTTTCATGAGAAAATAAAAGAGGTTTAAACAAACCAATTATTACAACCTTAGAATACATCATGGAATATTGTATGAAGATGATAATGCATGTTCTTATGGTGATTGAGAAGAGTGATGGGCCATTAACACCAATTGCACAACACATGCTAGAGGCTATTAAGAAAGAGGTCATTAAGTATCTTTGTTTTATGGAATGGGGATCTAAGTTTGAGTTAGTGGACCATGGGGTGACCAATGTGTAGTTAATGTTGTACACAAGACTTGTACTTGCAGAAGGTGGGAGATAACAGTTTACCATGTAAACATGTTGTTGCTACCAATTGAATATGGCTTTAAATGGCCAACAAGTAGGAGTCAGAGAAACATGGGCTCATCCTTGTTACTATCATCTCACTTGGGAGGCTACCTACAAACACCATGTCCAGCCTATAACTAGCGGTATACATTGGGAAAAATCAACTATGCCAACAACAATCGTTCCACGAAATCGAAACAAACCCGCCTACGCAAGAGGTAGAAAAGAGTTAGGATAGCTCTCAAAGTGAAGAGATTGTGAAGGATGCTAAAGTGTCAAGGGCTTGGAAGAGTGTTAAGTGTAGTATTTGTTTCATTCTTTGAACACAACAAGGTAACAGCCTAGGGTATGCTAGAGGTGCAAGTAGTGGAGCGCCAATAAGGAAATGTAAAGCAGGTGCCTACTAAAGGCTGCATGAAAAAGAAACATCCTAAAGGTAAAAGGTAGCAGTGAGATAAAGAAGTCAAGGTACATGTGTTGTTGTTGAAAGCCAAGTTAGTGCAGTTCAAGGAAGTGGTGTTCAATCGAAAATCAAGAGCCAACAATCAAGATCCTATCATACATGATGCATCCTCGTCACAATCCCGGCAACATCAAGATGAAGCAATTGCCGATCCAAAGATGCATGAGCAAGCCCGGTGTCAATCCCAAAGAACATGATCAATCCCGATCGATTCTTAGATGCGGTCAAGCGATGTTCAGCGGTTTACGCTTCAACCCAACCCGCTACGAAGAATGACTAGCGCGGTGCGACCGAAAGAATGATGCCTCACCATAGGTCAAATCATTATGCTAATTATCTAGACGATGTTTCATCTAGGTTATTTCCTATGGACAAGTTATGTACTCTAAAACATATGTGTGTGTGTGTGTGTCTAGCTGTAGTTCTCATGCTTTGAAAAGTATGCAATTTTATGCAGTTGGAATTATATCCATTTGCATTAACTATGGAACCATGTCATTATTGTGTATTTTTTTAGATTGACTAAGCTTGATGTGTGAATAATTTGCATTAAAAGTAACCAAAGCTAAATAGAACCTCATAAGAATGTTGACATTTAAAAGTCAATCCTAAACAAATTGCTAAGCATCTGCATACCCATAAGGCATTGAAAATCAGAAACAAACAAAACTGAATACTTCATAACAAGGTTACTACAATTCAAGATACATAACATTAACCAACTAGCCTCATTACATAAAAGGTTAAAAAGTTATCCCAATGCATAAACAATTAAGAACAACATCCAACTTAGCACGGTGTAAATCTTCCACTTCCACACATCACCTTGAGCGACTACTAGTCTTGCCTCAAGCTCATTTCTCCCTCAAAAGGCTGGTATGATCATTCTTGAACGAGCACTGATTTCAAGATCATACCATCTTATCCACCGACAAGAAGACCCCTATTGATGATTATGACAAGTCATTAAACAACCACCATTGTTACAAACTTACACAAGAAATATTAAGACGCACTTACTTGAACAGACAACCAAAGAATCAATGCCCAGGTTGGCGCGAGGTCCATGAAGTGCGAATAATAGCTTGCTTACCACACCAAAGAATGTACCATCTTGAAACAATTATCGTTTGAAGAAGACCGGTTTTGAAGGATAGTTTAGGGATGGGTGATAAATGTAGACCAAACCGTGTTACACACATATACTAGCTACAGACACCTTTGACAACGGTTTTTATTTAATGCGCTTCAGGTGAAAGAGCGGTTTGCCCTCACCAACATAACGTTGACAACGACATTATTGGTCAAGGGATGAATCGGCATTTAATGGCCAAGGTTTGGACCTGGCGATGAAAAGGCCGAGTTTTGTCCCATCGCGATGCGGCCTGCCAAGTTTAGGGACCAACCGTGTATTTTAGTCTAAAAATGATAACAAATCATTGAGGCCACAAATGAACATTATAAGTAAAATGAATGGCTCAAAAATAAAGATGGCCCACCATTAGAACTTTTGCATATATATCATAGAAAATGAAAATGCGTATATATCCAAAGCGTGCATAAAACCATTGTAAAATGTGCATAAAAACTTGTACAAAGGATATATATGCAATTATTGATTTGGGAGGATATATATCATTTTACTACGATTAGAAGGTTTTGTGAGCTAAACGGGGAGCATGATCGGAAATTCAACAAACCCATATATTAAAATTTACGACAAAATACAAAACCGTCCCTTATACCAAACTTCTTTTTTACTATCACTCCATAATCCAGATTCAAATACCATATAACTTCACACCTTAAATGGTAGTAAACTCATACAAAATTCGTATATACATGCATGCATAATTAATTATTTATCATATCATAGGTAGAACCGTAGAACAACTATTAATGGATATCACATGCATTCTTCCATGTTACATATAACTAATCCGAAATACGTAAGAGATATCTCATTTTATTACCGTCATGGCGTGTGGACTATCTCATCTTAGTTTGTGATAAATCATTATCTCATTAACTCATTTAGTGATAGACCACTATGCATTCCTTCCGGTGTATCTATAAGCTCACATGTAGATATTTTAGTCTTTAAGAACATTTTTTGCACTCATTAGCACGTTTTCCTTGTGTTTAATAATGAGTCTGTGTCCTGATGTCGCCTTATAGACATATGATAACACACGTCTCATGCAATCCTATTTTCAAGTTTTTTTTTTTTTTTTTTTTTTTTTTGCATATTTTATATGTATGCGGTAGCTAGCAAAGAGTTAACGACTTTATTTATGTTTACTCTGTACATACAAATGAGGAGAAAACCCGATGTACACATGTTGTTAAGTTTATGATATATAAAATACTGATAAAGCATAAAGGCATCAAGAGTACAATGAAAGACTTAAATATCATAACAAATAAATAATTAGCGAAAGTATGCGTAACGTCATCTTGCGAATGTCAAATCCTTTGAGCAAAACAAAGAAGTGGTTTGAAGAGTTGTCCTCATCGTTCTATAACTCAAACCAATATGGTGTAAGAATAGTGTCTTACTACCACGTTCTTGTAACGAATTAACCAATGAATCAGCGATTGCTAGATCTAACACAAGTCCTCGTTTAAGAAAAGCGAAACCAAACTCCTTACAAAGGTGTTCGGCGAAATAATGACTAGAGAGAGAGGAGAGATCTAGGGTTAATTCAATGCACAAGTGTATGAAACCTAGAACCTAACCATCTTTATATAGTAGTTGGAATACTTTGGGAACAAGTTAGGGTTGGGTTGAAACCCATTACCCTTGGCCGACCATAGGACAAGCCCAAGGAAAACCCAAACTTTTCATTTCAAGTTTTCCAATCCTAGTCCTTCTTTTCATTTTAGGCCGTTAGTCTTTTTCCGTTAAATACATAGCAGTCGTTAACCGGACTTAATGTGCAATAATTAATCGTAAACATAAACATTAATTATTAACTTTAATTCTCATTAGCTAATGTGTGCAATCTCGTGGTCACGAGTTGAATCGGACATTCACATGTTTGTAAAATATACATTTCCAAGACTTCCACTTGGATATGTTTACAAAGCGTGAAATGACATTGGTTAGCGTCTAGCAACACGCTAATGCCCGGTACAACTCGTGTATGGTTTTCCGAGAAAAACCAAGTTTGATGATTCATCATCATATTCATCCTTTGTTTCTAATACCATGTTAATAAGAATATGGATCTTACTCATTTCTTAATTAACTATTATGTTTCTCGCTTTATATGATTTATTAAGATTACCAATTCTTACGAGCAGAAGACCTTGGGTATATTATACAAACATCTTAACAATCCTCGAGGGGCCTAGTAGTATTATACTTCAAAATAAATTTGAAGAAACAAATCTCATTTGACTACAAGGATTCATAAATTTAGCAACACTTACGAAAACAACCTTATAACTACGATTCGTGTAGCGTTAGATTGCTTCACAAAATGCACTACATCCATGACATATCTCTTGTATCTCAAGTCGGAGATAAATATCCATGATATACTTAATGACAAAGATCCATAAAGTATTATCATGCGGGTGGGATAAGTCTATATTCAATCATTGAATATCATCTGAAATTAGTCATGCTACGCATCAATATACTTTCAAGTATATTCTAACTAATACTCAGATTTGTCTTAATTCAATATCATTCCCATGTTATTGATTGACAATAGACTATTTAGAATAACTTAAGTTATTCAAGGATTTAAACATGCAAATACATGACACAATATTATAAATGAAATTAAACGTGTACCGTACTTTAATTCAATATAAATAATAATTTTTTAACATCCTTTATCCAAATACTAAATAGATCAATGCATGATAATTCTCAGTTAATGAATTTTGCCACAAGTCATACAACTCATACTTGTTGACAAGGCATAATTTCAACTAACTTTGATCTACAAGAATTTCGAGAATACTTATTTCAAAAATTCAATAATTGAATTTCTTGTATGTGTTTACATATCTTGATATTGTCATATCATTCCATAAGGTGCATGATAACACAACCACCTTTATATGACAATCATCTTTCAAAACTTTTAAAGTTTTAAAGTATTCTTCATTCTTTAATGTATAATGCAACTATGCTCTTAGTTGAGCATAACTAGTCAACATGGTCATTATCAAGGATACCATGACTAGAATTGAGTGTCATCTCAATTATACCGGCATCATTGTGTACAACAATATGCTCTTTAAACATCCGTAAACTTGAGCGATTATAGTGTAATGTTGGTGCCTACCAAACTCAAGTTTGTTGGCAATGACAATTATGAAATAATTGCCATATTTTAAATCCATAGAATCTAGGAGCATATCCGGGCGTGGAATGTGATTCTAAATCCAAACATATTCCTTTTAAAATATTTATTACACTAACAACTTTCAATGTTGTCAAATCATCTTGTAACCAAGCATGACACAACAATCTTATACACAACATGATGTACATGATGAATCTTCAAGTTAAACTTTAAGATCTCATTCATATTATATCTTATTAAAGATATGTATTTATCATGTTTTATTAAACTCATTTATTTTACCATATGTTTATAAACATATATTCCAAGGTTGTATGTCTTATTTCCAAATCTTACAAACAAAGTTTCATTCCCAATTAAAACTTAATTTAGGTGGAATGTAGTTGCCCATACAACATATAAGATTTAAGAAAATAATACTCCCACTAGCTTTCGAGAATACTTATGAACTATCTTATTTTAATTTATTAAATCAAACATTGATTTAATATTAAACATAAGAATCATCTCATAGATGCATGCATATATCCATTCATGGATTCTTGCAGTTTGTACATATTCAAAAATTATTTGAATTCATAAAACTACTTTGTATTACTTATCGTCCTCATAAGTAATTCCACAACAAAGAGTTTTGATATTCATTGTCAAAATTTCATATCAATGAAACTAAGTATGACAATTATAATCTTTATACTTTTATTTAATGTATCTAGAAAAGAATATTCAATCATAGTTAATTGCTTAAATATGATTAATATTATTATCACTAGACATACATTAAATATGTGTAATATTGTCCATATGATTTCTACACAAAGATTTAAACCACTAGGGTTTCCATCCTTTGAAGAAACTCATATTCATTATTAAGATAAACCAAGTATCAAAGTTGATTATCTTTATGAATGACATCTCAACATTCATAGTATGATTGATTTACCACAATTCAACATTTGGTAAATTGATCATTATGATTAACGAGCTTACCATGATCACGTAACTCATATTCCTTAACATATTAAATATCCGAGATATCCTTACGGATCTATGAATGACAATTCCATCATATTGAGGTCTATCATATACATGTTTAGCCTCGTCATGATATTGCTAGTGCATTTTAGAAGATTATGTATTTTGTAATTCAATCTTTCAAGATCTAAACAAAACTCCACTTGCCTTTAACAATTTAAAGATTACCTCTAAATAGTTTAGCAAGTAGAGCAACAATACATTGTTCTCTTTTGGGATATTACAAAAACATTACGAGTTCGACTTTAGTTTGTTACAACCCACTCTACAAGTAGTTTAACAAATTGAACTTCATTATAAGACTTAATGTGATTCATCACATTCCATAAACAAATGGTGTCTTATCAATCTTCTAGGTTGAGTCTTATTGAGTATATTCAATCTATACTCAATCTACTAACCTTGATAACATGTGGAAGAAACTATAGTTATCTTGAATCAAACATGCCAATAGATTTTGATTCTTCTAGCGAACATACCATAAGTATATGGTATTTCATTAGAATTAATATTGTAAGATAATCTAACAATATTTAAGATAACATCTACTATTTGGCTTACCTATTTATCAATAAAGTAAAACTTAATGGTACAATAGAATTACCAAGTCAATTGCATGTATTATAACACAGTATTTTTGACCAAGTCAAAGACAAAAGCGATTATAATCCCATACGTTATAAGTCTTTGATCAACTCATTGACTTTATGCACATGTCTTAAAATATAGCAAGTTAACGTCTTACTTTATATTGTAAGTCTTGTATTAACGAGACTTCATGTTTGTGACTTTACAAAATCATAAACATTTATAATTAAAGTAATTATGAACACACTTTCGGGTTTCAATTAATATTTCAAGTTAATATTTACTACGTATATTTAAGTCATTCGAATACTCAAATTCAAAGTAGTATCGATTACTTCATTTAATTATGTCATTCCATGAAATGTTCAATGTAAGCTGCGAGAATCATCCATGCTGGATTCTCGCGACACGTGGATATTTTACCTTGGGCTCTGATCTAGTTCACGTTCTCACGTAACATAAATTGTAACTACAAGTGTTTCTTAAATATTGAAAGACATAAATATTTAAAATAAAGTAGTCTTTGTTATCATCTTGACACATGTTACGAATAGGGCAATCATACGCATTTAAATGTATAATTCCTATTAGAGCGTTACTCTCTTACCTTCGCGGTCGAGAGAATCCATTTAAATCATATTTATATTTGTTGTACCTTGCACACAATAAAGATTTCTCCCACTTGTGCTTGGAACAACATCATGTAGCAGATAAACAACACGCTACACGTTCGTTTATTCGATTAATATGATTTGTGTCATAGATATAACAAGTAGATGTAGAACTATATTGTTTAGTAAGGAAGCGACATGACTTTCCTTAAAACATAAGTGTCTACAATTGGAAAGTAATTATCTTTGAAGATAATCTGAGGTTACTACACGGAAATAAGGCTTGTAGCTCGGCTGAATTAGAAATCATTAAAACAAACTCTTATTCGGTAATACAACACAAATGCTCCTTTGAATCGACAACATTGTAAGTGTTGCATAACCGATGAAAACAACTTGCTTTTTACTTTCCTACACCTTTGAAGAACCATACTTAATCATTACTAAGGTACTAAAAGGTGTATTCTACTCATGAATGATGGGTTATCCATCAATGTTATTAACGAAAATTTGGGTATGCAATTTCTTCCTAACAGTCTACCTTCCCCATCTTGGTATGTAGCACCTTTAAAAGTTAAAGTAAACCAACTAGATAAATTAAGCTAGTTTTCCTTTTACCATTTTTCATGGTAATTTGTCTAGCTTCTAATTTTGTAACTCATATACATGTTTTCGGTTAACCAACATTCATGTTGTTACAAAGATTCATTCACCAAATGAGGGTAATGAAATCTTTATGGAAAATAAGATGTGCAATTCATTGCTATGAGTTACATTAAATTTAGACAATTCAAATGTTCTATTATATCTTTCTCATTCATGAAAAGAATAAGATTGAGTCTCATGCTTCTCCATGGAAAAGAGACTTACGTTTGTCTTTTCGGTAATTATTCTCGATCAAACATTTGTTTGAAAGCGAATGGAGCAATTCTTGATCAAAGACTAAACTTTGTTTCTGGTTAAATGTTGCAATTATACATTCAAAAGAATTACAATATTCAATTTTAGTATTTTCGATAATTAACCTTTTCAAGAAAATTAATTACCATGGTTCATAAGCATATAACCATTTAATTTTCACTGAAAACTAGGATCCAAATTGTCATAATCTCATCACATCGGTTGATCCGCTAGTAATGAACCTTATACAAAGTGGTAGAGCTTTTGCTCGATTGCCAATTTCAATTGCAATTCCTAGATTTATAGGATTTACATATAGCCAATTTCAATTGCCATGTAAACATGTTTTATCCCATCTTATGCCTTGAGTTGCCATTCTCACTACAAAACTCAATTAAGTTGTCCAACTTAAGAAGCGCAAAATCGTCCATTCCGTTCTCACGACACGTGGACATTTTACCCTTTGATTACGATCTAAGTCACGATCTCGCGCAAATAAAAGTTAATCTTAGGTGTTTCCATTTCGTTGGATGGCATATAACTTAAATTAAAGGGTAATAATTTTGATGTCAAATCAAATATGTACAAAGATGTCATGCATTCATCTTCGTAACATAGGTTTTATTAAAACATTTATATCTTGTTTTAATGTTTAAGTTTTTCATCATCAAACTTTAATTGAGGTATTGCTTTCACCAATCAAGGAATTTAGTGTTAATTATCATCCATTATACCGTACTTTTGCATAAGTGTAAACACTTAGTGTTTCGGATAATTACCACCGAAGTGGCGCATGGAATTAACACTAACCGCCATAAGATGAGCTTGCACATTTAATGGCTTACTAAGTAGTTCCATTCGAACTTCTGAGAGGAGGAGGACTGTGAACGCCGCTAAGCACAACCTTAGACATCCTTTCGGTGTGGTATCGCGCTTCTTTTAATAACCCTTTATAGTTCATTTCATGGGTGAGCCGTTAGGTCATTTGTACCAAAGTCATCAATCAATTAAGCGGTTATGATTACTATTCTTAAATATTACATGTTTCACCATTGTTTAGGTCGGTTTATTTTTCTTGTAAAATACCCTTGTTACATAACAAACAAGCAAGTATTTTGTAAAATAAACAAATAAACAATAAATGCATAACAAATAAAAGTCATGCATATCAAATATCCACATGCAAACATTTTTGATAAATCCTATTAAATTAATAATGATTGAGGTTTTCCCCAATTTTAGATCTATCATAATTTAGTGTATATCACTTAAACAAGAAAGACATACAATAAAAGCAGATCCATGATAAAACATGCAGATAATTATCATGGACATAAAATTACGCTTAACAATTAAAGCAATTAAAACAGAGTTACGTATATACACATAAAGTTGCATGCATCTTAGGGTTTCTAATCCAATTAAAACATTAGTTTACAAAACCCTAATAAGGGTGCCAAAATAGCGCCCCTTTAAAAATTAGGGTTTAGGTTTAGCAAACCCTAGATCTATACATACAAAAATAACACAACATGTTTATTTTATTTATGTGTTTGAGAATTAATTACTTGTTAAACAAGGCTCATGATGCCTTTGTTGAGTTTATGATATATAAATACAATAAAACATAAAGACATCAAGAGTACCGTGGATGAAGACTTAAAGATCATAACAAATAAATAATTAGCGAAAGTATGCGTAGCGTACCTCTTGCGAATGTCAAATCCTTTGAGCAAAACAAATAAGTGGTTTGAAGAGTTGTCCCTCACTGTTCTATAACTCAAACCAATATGGTGTAAGAATAGTGTCTTACTACCACGTTCTTGTACCTGAATTTACCAACGAATCAGCGATTGCTAGATCTAACACAAGTCCTCGTTTAAGAAAAGCGAAACCAAACTCCCTTACAAGGGTGTTCGGCGAAATAATGACTAGAGAGAGGAGAGGAGATCTAGGGTTAATTCAATGCACAGTGTATAAACCCAGAACCTAACCCTCTTTATATAGTAGTTGGAATACTTTGGGAACAAGTTAGGGTTGGGTTGAAACCCATTACCCTTGGCGGCCATAGAACAAGGCCAAGGAAAACCCAAACTTTTCATTTCAAGTTTTTCCAATACTAGTCCTTCTCTTTTCATTTTAACGACCGTTAGTCATTTTTCCGTTAAATACATAACGGTCGTTAACCAGACTTAATGTGCAATAATTAATCGTAAACATAAACATTAATTATTAACTTTAATTCTCATTCGCTAATGTGTGCAATCCCGTGGTCACGAGTTCAAATCTGGACATTCACATGTTTGTAAATATATACATTTCCAACACATGTAATCCTTATTTTGTTATGAGCTTAATTGTGTCCTGATTTGATGTATAAGCTCCTAAACCATAATATTATAATGTCACACATATATGAGTTGATTTATATGCTCCTAACATAATACCAAATTCAAAACTCTTGGTTCATGTTGCAAAAAACTATAGTGATGCTGCATGAGTACTACTGAATAGTGGTAAAACATATTTGGAATATTTCTAATGGCGTAATTATGAGGCAGGGAACAGTGATACTGTTGGAATATGAATATATTTATAAAACGTGAATGTCCGGATTTGAACTCGTGACCACGGGATTGCACACATTAGCGAATGAGAATTAAAGTTAAATAATTAATGTTAATGTTTATGATTAATTAAGTCCATTTAACGATCGTTAAGTATTTAACGGAAAAAATTACTAACGACCGTTAAATGAAAAGAGAAGGACTAGTAATGGAAAATCTTGAAAATAAAAAGTTTTGGGTTTTCTCTTGGGCTTGCATCATGGCCGGCCAAGGGGGCTTCTCCAAGCCCTAATCCCTAACTTGTTTTTCAAGATTTCTATTCACTATATAAACAAGGCTAGGTTCTAGGGTTTTTCATAACTTTGTGCATTGAATTAACCCTAAATCTCTCCTCTCATCTCTCTTGCAATTCTCGGTCGAACACCCCCTTTTTAGGGAGTTTGGTTTCGTTTTTCTTAAAACGAGGACTTGTGTTAGATCTAGCAATCGCTTGATTCGTTGGTTAATTCGTGTGTACAAGAACGTGGTAGTAAGACACTATTCACACCAATTGGTTTGAGTTGTAAAACGGTGAACAACTCTTTAAACCACTTCTTTGTTTTGTTCGAGAGTGCGTTCGCATACTTCAGTTAATTATTTATTTGTTATGATCTTAAGCCTTCATTTGTGTACTACGTGGTGTCTATATGTTTTATTGTATTTCATATATCATAAACTCAACGGTGGCATCAAGAGCCTTGTATAACAAGTAATTAATTCTTGAAACACATAAATAAAATAAACATGATTGTGTTATTATTTGTCACGTAGATCTAGGGTTTGCAAAACCCAAACCCTAATTTTTTAGGGGCGTTTTGGTGCCCTAATGGGGTTTTGTAAACTAAAGTTTTAATTGGATTAGAAACCCTAGGATGCATGCAATTTTATGTGTTATGTAACTTTGTTTTAATTGCATTAATTGTTAAGTGTAATTTATGTCCATGATAATTACATGCATGTTTTATCATGGATCGCTTTTATTGTATGTCTTTCTTGTTTAAGTGATATACACTAAATTTTGATAGATCTAAAATTGGGAAGACCTCAATAATTATTAATTTAATCAATTATGTGCTATGTGGTATGTGTTTAATTTTGACTTCACGCAATCGATGAATCGATGCATGTGGCTCACCTTGTACATTATGTCAAGCGGTGAAAGTCTTAATTAAACATGTACATATTAATGATCTAGAATTGATTATTAATAATATTTATCAAAAGGTTTGCATGTGGCTATTTGATATGCATGAATTATTTTTTGTTATGCATTCATTGTTTATATGTTTATTTTAAATACTTGCTTGTTTGTTATGTGTAACAAGGGTATTTTTACAAGAAAAAATAAATGACCTAAACAATGGTGAAACATGTATTTTAAGCATAGTAATCATAATCGTTTAATTGATTGGTGATTTTGGTACAAATGGTCCGAACGGCTCACCCACTAGAATGAACTATAAAGGGTTAATAAAGAAGTACACAATCACACCGAAAGGATGTCTAAGGTTATGCTTTAGCGCTTACGGTCCTCTCCTGAAGTTCGAATGGAGCTACTTAGTAAGCCATTATATGTGCAAGCTCATCTTAGGCGAATTAGTTTTAATTCCATGCGCCACTTGGTGGTAATTACCCGAAACACTAAGTGTTTACACTTATGCAAAAGTACGGTATAATGGATGATAATTAACACTAAATTCCTTGATTGGTGAATCCAATACCTCAATTAAAGTTTGATGATGAAAAGCTTATAAATTAAAACAAGATATAAATGTTTTAATAAAACCTATGTTACGAAGATGAATGCATGACATCTTTGTACATATTTGATTGACATCAAAATTATTACCTTTAATTTAAGTTATATGCCACCCAACGAAATGGAAACACCTAAGATTATTTTTATTTGCGTGAGGCGTGACTTAGATCAGAATCAAGGGTAAATGTCCACGTGTCGTGGAACGGGCATGGACGATTTTGCGTTTCTTAAGTTGGACAACTTAATTGAGCTTTGTAGTGAGAACCACAACTCAGGCATAAGATGGGATAAAACATGTTTACATGGCAATTGAAATTGGCTAAATTTAAATCCCATAAATCTAGGAATTGCAATTTGAAAATTGGCAATTGAGGTTCGACTCGTACCATCTTGAATAATTTCATTACTAGCAGATCAACTGATGTGATGAAACTATGTCAATTTGGATCCTAGTTTTCAAGTGAAAATTAAATGGTTATATGTTTATGAACCATGGGTATTTAATTTTCTTGAAAAAGTTAATTATCGAAAATACTAAAATTGAATTTTGTAATTCTTTTGAATGTATAACTGCAACATTTAACCGTAACGTGGTTTAGTCTTTGATTAGTAAATTGAACCATTCTGCTTTCAAACAAATGTTTGATCGAGAATAATTTACCGAAAAGACAACAAAAGTCTCTTTCCATGGAAAAGAATGAAGCTCAATCTATTCCTTTTCATGAATGAGAAAGGTATTATAGGAACATTTGAATTGTCTAAATTCTAATGTAACTCATAGCAATGAATTGCATATCATATTTTCCATAAAGATTTCATTACCCTCATTTGGTGAATGAATCCTTTTGTAACAACATGAATGTTGGTTAACTGGAAAACATGTATATGAGTTACTAAATTATAAGTTAGACTATTTACCGCGAAAATTGGTAAAAGGCAAGTTAAGTAAGAAATTGCATACCCAATTTTCAAGTTAATAACATTGATGGATAAACCCATCATTCATAGAGTAGAATACACCTTTTAGTGCCTAAGTAATGATTACGTATGGTTCTTCAAAGGTGTAGGAAAGTAAAAAGCAAGCAAGTTGTTTTCATCGGTTATGCAACACTTACAATGTTGTCGATTCGATGGGAGCATTTGTGTTGCATTACTTAATAAGAAGTTGTTTTATTGATTTCTAATTCGATGGGAGATACAAGCCTTATTTCTGTGTAGTAACCTCCAGATTATCTTCAAAGATAATTACTTTCAATTGTAGGCACTTATGTTTTTAAGGAGAGTCACGTGCGTTCCTTACTAATCAATATAGTCCTACATCTACTTGTTATATCTATGACACAAATCATATTAATCAAATAAACGAACGTGTATCATGTTGTTTATCCGCTACATGATGTTGTTACACACAAGTGGGAGAAATCTTTATTGTGTGCAAGGTACAACACGATAAATATGATTTAAATGGATTCTCTTGACCATGAAGGTAAGAGAGTAACGCTCTAATAGAAATTATACATTTAAATGTGTATGATTGCCCTATTAAGAACAAATGTCAAGATGATAACAAAGACTACTTTATTTTAAATATTTATGTCATTCAATATTTGAGAAACACTTGTTGTTGCAATTTATGTTACGTGAAAACGTGAACTAGATTATAGACCAAGGTAAAATACCCACGTGTCGTGAGAACGAGCATGGATGATTTTGCAGTTTCTTACGTTGAACTTTTCATGGGATGACATAATTAAATGAAGTAATCTAATACTACTTTGAATTTAAGTATTCGTTGAATGACTTAAATATATGTAGTAAATATTAACTTGAAATATTAATTGAAACCTGAGGTGGTGTTCATAATTACTTTAATTATAAATGTTTATGATTTTGTAAAGTCACAAACATGAAGTCTTTTAATACAAGACTTACAATATAAAGTAAGACGTTAACTGTCGTGTTTTAAGACATATGCATGAAGTCAATGAGTTGATCAATGACTTATAACGTATAGTGGGATTATAACTGATATGTCTTTTGACTTGGTCAAGAATACTTGTGTTATAATGCATGCAATTGACTTGGTAATTCTATTGTACCATTAAGTTTTACTTTGTTGGTAAATAGGTAAGCCAAAGGGGTAGATGGTTATCTTAAAATATTGTTAGATTATCTTACAATATTAATTCTAATGAAATACCATAGTTTTATGGTATGTTCAGTTAGAAGAATCAAAATCTATTGGCATGTTTGATTCAAGATAACTATAGTTTCTTCCAAAAGTTATCAAGGTTAGTAGATTGAGTATAGATTGAATATACTCAATAAGACTCCAACCTAGAAGATTGATAAGACACAATTTGTTTATGGAATGTGATGAATCACATTAAGTCTTATAATGAAGTTCTGAATTTGTTAAACTACTTGTAAAGTGGGTTGTAACAAACTAAAGTCATGAACTGTCAATGTTTTTTGTAATATCCCAAAAGAGAACAATGTATTGTTACTCTACTTGCTAAACTATTTAAAGGTAATCTTTAAATTGTTAAAGGCAAGTGGGAATTTTGTTTAAGATCTTGAAAGATTAAATTACAAAATACATAATCTTCTAAAATACACTAGCAAATATCATGATGAGGTTAAACATGTAAATGATACACCTCAATATGATGGAATTGTCATTCATAGATCCGTAAGGATATCTCAGATATTTAATATGCTGAAGATTATGAGTTACAGGATCATGGTAAGCCTGTTAATCATGATGATGAATTTATCAAATGTTGAATTGTGGTAAATCAATCATACTATGAATGTTGAGATGCTGTCCATAAAGATAATCAACTTTCGATACTTGGTTTATCTTAATATAGAAAATGAGTTTCTTCAAAGGATGGAAATCCTAGTAGTTTAAATCTTTGTGTAGAAATCATATGGACAATATTGTACACGTATTTAATGCATGTCTAGTGATAATAATATTAATCATATTTAAGCAATTAATTATGACTGAATATTCTTTCCTAGATACATTAAATAGAAGTATAAAGATTATAATTGTCATACTTAGTTTCATTGATATGAAATTTTGACAATGAATATCAAAACTCTTTGTTGTGGAATTACTTTTGAGGACGATAAGTAATACAAAGTAGTTTATGAATTCAAATGATCTTTGAATATGTACAACCGCAAGAATCCATGAATGGATATATGCATGCATCTAGGAGATGATTCTTATGTTTAATATTAAATCCATGTTTGATTTAATAATTAAAATAAGATAGCTCATAAGTATTCACGAAAGCTAGTGGGAGTATTATTTTTTATTTTTTAAATCTTATATGTTGTATGGGCAACTACATTCCACCTAAATTAAGTTTTTTAGTTGGGAATGAACTTCATTTGTAAGATTTGGAAATAAGATATATAACCTTGGAATATATGTTTATTATTATAAACATATGCGGTAAATAAATGAGTCTAATAGAACATGATGGATATATATAATGAGATCTTAAAGTCTAACTTGAAGATTCATCATGTACATCATGTTGTAAGATTGTTGTGTCATGCTTGATTATAAGATGATTTGACAACATTGAAAGTTGTTAGTGTAATAAATATTATAAAAGGAATATGTTTGGATTTAGAATTACATTCCACAGTCTGGAGATGCTCCTAGATTCTATGGATGAAAATATGGCAATTATTTCATAATTGTCATTGCCAACAAACTTGAGTTTTGGTAGGCACCAACATTACACTATAAACCGCTCAAGTTTACGGATGTTTAAAGAGCATATTGTTGTACACAATGATGCTGGATAATTGGGATGACACTCAATTCTAGTCATGGTATCCTTGATGATGACCATGTTGACTAGTTATGCTCAACTAAGAGCATAGTTGAATTATACATTAAAGAATAAAGAATACTTTAAAACTTTAAAGTTTTGAAAGATGATTGTCATAAAAGGGTGGTTCAGGTTATCACGCACCTTATGGAATGATATGACAATATCAAGATATGTGTAAACACATACAAGAAATTCACTTATTGAATTCTTGAAATAAGTGTTCTCAAAATTCCTATGGATCAAAGTTAGTTGAAATTATGCCTTGTCAACAAGTATGATTATCATGACTTGAGGCAAAATTCATTAACTAAGAATTATCATGCATTGATCTATTTAGTATTTGGATAAAGGATATTGTAAACATTATTATTCAAATGAAATAAAGTATTTTGTTACGTTTATTATTCATTTATTATGATGTTATCCTATATTTGCATGTTTAAATCCTTGAATAACTTAAGTTATTCTAAATAGTCCGTTGTCGATCAATAACATGAGAATGATATTGAATTAAGACAACTGAGTATTAGTTAGAATATACTTGAAAGTATATTGATGCGTAGCATGACTAATTCGATGATATTCAATGGATTGAGTATAGGACTTATCCCACCCACATGATGGTACTTTATGGATCTTAGTCATTAAGTACATCGTGAATATTTATCCTCGACTTGAGATACCGAGATATGTCATGGATGTAGTGCATTTACGTGAAGCAATCTAACACTATACGTGGCGGTAGTTATAAGGGTTGTTTTCAGTGTTATAAATTTATGAATTCGCTTGTAGTCAAAATGGATTTGTTTCCTTCAAATTTATTTTGAAGTATAATATCGTTGGGCCCTCGTAGGGTTGTCAAGATGTTTGCATGGCCATGGCCAAGGTCTTACGGAATATGTTCGGAAGATTTGATAATCTTGATCAATCACATAAAGCGAGAAATGTAATAGTTAATTAAGAAATGAGTGAGATCCATATTCTTATTAACATGGTATTAGAAACAAAGGATGAATATGATGATAAATCATCGAAACTTGGTTTTCTCCGGAAACCATACACGAGTTGTCTGGGGCATTGGCGTGTTGCTAGACGCTAACCAATGTTATTACACGCTTTGTAAACATATCCAGTGGGAGTGTTGGAATATGAATATATTTATAAAGCGTGAATGTCCGGATTCGAACTCGTGACCACGGATGCACACATTAGCGAATGAGAATTAAAGTTAAATAATTAATGTTAATGTTTATGATTAATTAAGTCCATTTAACGATCGTTAAGTATTTAACGGAAAAAATTACTAACGACCGTTAAATGAAAAGAGAAGGACTAGTAATGGAAAATCTTGAAATAAAAAGTTTTGGGTTTTCTCTTGGGCTTGCATCATGGCCGGCCAAGGGGGCTTCTCCAAGCCCTAATCCCTAACTTGTTTTTCAAGATTTTTATTCACTATATAAACAAGGCTAGGTTCTAGGGTTTTCATAACTTTGTGCATTGAATTAACCCTAGATCTCTCTCTCTCTATTGCAATTCGGCCGAACACCCCTTGTTAGGGAGTTTGGTTTCGTTTTTCTTAAAACGAGGACTTGTTTAGATCTAGCAATCGCTGATTCGTTGGTTAATTCGTGTGTACAAGAACGTGGTAGTAAGACACTATTCTTACACCAATTGGTTTGAGTTGTAAAACGGTAAGGAACAACTCTTTAAACCACTTCTTTGTTTTGTTCAAGAGATCTGACATTCGCAAGAGGTACGTTACGCATACTTTCAGTTAATTATTTATTTGTTATGATCTTGTTAGCCTTAATAGTTTTTATTAGAAGTGATGGTCATTCACGATTAGGAACTTTGTAACGCGTGCTAGATATCGTGATAGAATAGTCAACGGGCTCGTGGATTGGGCTAAGCTAATTGGGCATAAGTTATGTTAAGCTAGCCTTGTCTAGTTCGTGAAACCCAAGCCCAATCCAAGTCCATCTCAAGGCCCATGGCCAAGCCTTAGGGCATCCTCTCTCTTGTACTATATATACCCCTCAAGTATGTCATTTGAGGGGTGTGCTTGAGTGTGTGTGTGTGTGTTTTTCCTTGAAGCAATATACATCTTATTGTTTTCATCTTTCTTCTCTCTACCTCTCTAAACATATACACGAATTATACATCAAGTCACCATATCTTTGCTTAATATTTTCTCTTCTTATACGCATAACTGTTTGTGTTAACGTGGGTATACACGTTTGGTTTGATAAGGTATAAGTGATAAAAGGGGATTTACAATTGGTATCAATCGCCTAACAATGGTTTAGGAGTGTTTGTGTTTGTTTTGAAGCTTGGTATTGTACGCGTAAAGGCCCACGTTTTCATAGTTGTCAAGCTTAAAGCTTTAATTTTTCACTTAAAATTCAAGATTCTTGTGGTTTAAGGTTTATTTGGTGCTAAAGTTTCGATTTTTGCAAAAGTTAGAAGCTTTACGTGTTTTTCTTCACTTTTGAACTCAGTATTTGGTTCATTGGTCATTTCTACCGTAACTTTTCTAGCAACTTTGGGTGAAAAAGGTCAACATTTTGGGTTATTGGAGTGTTTTTATGATATATGCAAGCGAAATCATTTGAATCGTTGGAAATTTCTTACGAGTAGAAGTCAAAAAGTCAAAACCCTAGTTTTCTACTGTAACTTTTCTAAGCACTTTGGGTGAAAAAGGTTAACATTTTTGTGTTATTTGAGTGTTTTAAGGCTATACGTGCAAGAGAAATTGGTTGAATCAGGAAATTTTTACGAGTAGGTCAAAACCCTAGTTCTACTCGTAAGAAAGTCAACTACTCATAAGTTTTCTACTCGTAACTTTTGGTGAAGAATCTTCGAGCTATAACGGTGACCAGTGCTTCCTCACTGGATAAGTGTGTGGAACACTCGACTTGTGGATATCCCTTACGCTATGACGGTGTAAAGGATTTTTGGTTCTAAACCATAGTTTACGACACGCTAAAAGCTATTTAGTAACTCTACGCATAACTTCACAATTACGCGTAAGGTTTACGGTAACTTTTGTCTCACGCATAAGCTTAAGGTTACGCCAGAAGATACTTTCACGCATAAGATCCTACGCCTAAGGAATCCACGCCTAAGCTTCCCGCATAAGATCCTACTCGTAACTACATCCTACTCATAACCATATCCTACTCGTAACCATATCCTACTCGTAACTTCTTTGGTCTACGCCTAAGCTCTTTCTACGCCTAAGGTTTTATAAAAAAAAAGAGTTTTTTAGCGGGAAAACTTGAGTAAAATTTAAATTTTTGAAGAGACTAAACGTTCAATTTTTACTCGAGATTCAAATTTTGGTTTAACTGTGAAAATTTTGGTCAAAAATTCAAAATTTTGGGCCTAAATTCAAATTTTTCGGGTCAAATTTGGCGTCAAAATTGTCATAACTCAAAATTTTCATATGATGAAAATTTTTGGGCGAAAATTTCAAATTTTGGGCGAAAATTTTTTAAGAACCAAGGTTACGAGTACGACTTTCAGAAAAACCTCAACCAAGCTTAATCTTCATCAACCACAACTCCTTTATCTTTGAATCGATCCTACATCAACTTTATCATATCATACCTTCATAAATGGCAACCGACAAAGATCGTCTCAAAGCGCTTCACAAATGCTATTCTTGGATTCGCCAATACATGGTTTTCGAGTTTAATACTGCAGCTTGCTCAACCATCTATACATATGAGTCAAGAAGGACACATGGTTGATGTTATTAGAATCGATGCAATATGCGAGGCGATATGTTGGACATCATGGGGTCGATTTTGAATCGAGAATATGGGACATCGAATATGGGATATCAAAATGGGAATAAGCGCTTTATGACTTCGCTCGAATGCTACTTCCGAACCTCAAAGTCATGATTCGGGATATTCGAATGCGTGTCAAACCAAGGATATCGGCTAAAAGCTCGGTACATGCGAGATGATAGCCGAGAAAGAAGAATCGGGAATAGAGTTGATTTGAGGAATTCAAATGCAGTATCCCGGGCGGGCGAGATAAAGCAAACGATTATGCAACCTCCAGTCATACTGATTATTCAAAGAGACACAACATCAAGTGATACTTTGATACAACTCCGCCTATGACACATATTCACTCAATGAGGTACCAAATTATAATAATGTTGCTAATCGGTTTACTCATGATGAACGACGATCTGCGACATCGACACCTACTTATGATACATACGGACAATCCGAGTTGTAGCAATAGGAACTCGAAACTCCGGATGTGAATCCTAATGGAGGTCGTGGTGGCACAAAATCTGCTGATCGATGAGGAAACCCGTGCTATTTTGAATCATTACTTAATACTTGTGGTATTGAAATTGAGAAAGTCAAGAAGGTCAATCATGAAGTTAAGGCCATGAATGCTAAATTGACCACCGAGCTTGAGAGTTACAAGGAGCACGCCAAAGCCTTTGAATTTCATACAAACAAACTTTTAATTAGAAATTGGTTATCGAGATTCATTTTAAGAGAAAACAATTGCAACTCAAGTATGATACACTTGATGTGAATCGAACTTGAAAATAAAATCTTTAAACAAGGAAATTTACGAACAAATGACCAACTTTCTAAACAAAAAGCACTTTTCGATCTTGAAAAGAGAAGAAGCAGTTGATTCTTGATTTTTCAAAACGAGAAGATTCTCTTCTTGATGAAATTCGGATAAAAATGAAACTATAAAGAAATTGGATAATTTTCTTCTTACAACGGGTCATTCCGCTAAATCAAACAAGATGCTTTCTAATCAAGTAAATCGATTTTTCACACTTCACATAAAATGGCTCTTGGTAACAACCTTCTTCGCTTCTCAAGAAAGCTCAGAAATCTCAGAATGTGTTGAATAATGGACAACCATTGCATGAACCCATAATTGTTCGTGATTCTCTTGAAACGTTGGAACTATCTGAGGAGAGTAGATCAAAAATGAAACAAAAGAATCTAGATCTTAAACCGATTGATTATAACAAATGGAACAAAATTAATGGAATTACTTTTGTGAATCAAAAAGAACAATCAACGTTTTCCACCACACCAAATGTTTCAAACAAAGTGTCAACACCAGTTTCAAAACCAGTTTCGAAACCAGTTGTAGTTTCCAAATCTTTTTCGAAAATCGAACAAATGTCTTCAAACAATCCTTTTAACACAAGTGATACTAGAAGCATTTTAGAAGATGTTAAAACGAGAATAGGGTATCTTCAAGGGAGTGTTAAATCTAAAACCCATAATACAACCAACATCTGGTCTTCTAGTTTTGATATTGAACAAAAAAGTTTTTGAAACTGAAATTGCCCTCGGTGAATGCCATCGGTGCAAGGGTAATTCATGTTGAACAAGCACTATTAAAAGAAACATCCGACTTTGTCAAGGACCATAAATCCTGGTAAAGCAAGCTAATGACAATGTTGAACACATCAAATTTTGGAAACTTTGAATGATTCTCTCTTGAAGATGTGATGACTATCGATATCATGTCAATTATTTTACAAACATATTCGTTGAAGATCATGAAAGACTCCAAGATGAGACCTCCGAAATTGTTTCAAAATATGAAAAAGCTCTTATGAAACTTGAAAAGAAAACGTGTCCTATTTTAAACGACTTGATCGAAAAATAGAGGAATGCAAGTATGACAAACTATCGTATGAGCGTGCCTACAAGGACATGCAAGAGCAAAATGATCTTTTGAGAGCTGGTGGGATGTCTAAAAGGAAAGGTGTGGATACTAAGCTTGCAAAACCATTGACCGAGAGAAAACAAATGTTCCCAAACCGGTTTTCAAACCAAAATGTCTATTTCTCGTTTCCAAAAGTCAATGAGAAAATGATTTGTCAAAACAAATACCCATGAGACTTTGCCTATTAAAAGAGAATTATCAAAGGTTTTGAAAACTGCTTTTTGATAAAGAAAATGTGATTACACGGCATTTCTAAGACTAGTACACGGAATGTGACCAAAAATCCATTAAAGAATCATTGGTTCTAACAACATGGTCAACAATCACTATCTCAAGAAGCTAGGAAAAAGGCACAGCTCGAAAAGATGGAATTCTAGGTGCAACATCTAGGGTGATGAATTCTACAAGATTTCAAGGCACTGCTAGTAGTAGTTAACCATTACCTAGGAACACTCTACAAAAGACTAGGGATTGGCTTGCATCTAAGAGTAGTTGCGCAAAAGAAAATGCTATGCCCTTAGAAAACAACACTAGAATTCTAAGTCTCTTTCGAACAAGAATCAATTTCAAAAGACATCTTGACAAAGTTAAAGTCTTTGTTTTAAACAAGAATATTGAATTTGTCTCGTACTACATGTAAAACAATGTATCTTTCGCCTAATCATGATGCATGTGCCTTACAATATCTCAAGAAAGATAATTCTCGTGCCAAGGCACAATCCTCTAAGACACCAAATAGAAACAAGCCCGTTGATAAAATGTCAAACAAAAAGAAACCTAATAGGTGGATCTCTTCAGACGTAGTTTTCCAAAATGAGTCTTCATCAGATTCGATAAGAAAACAACTCCTAGATCTTACCTTAGGTGGATACCCACGGAAAAGTTTTCAACAAAGTAGGTCTTAGATGGATTCCCACAGGAAAGATTTTTGATACTTGCTCCAACACGGATAATAGTGAAACTCATCGTGATAAGGAAGTCAAAACCACTACAACCGTTGATAGTGATCACCTCACCGTGAGGAATCTTGTACTTCTAACCGTTATTTGTGAAAACTCTTCTTCTTTGGTCATAGTGAATCAAATATCTCGAACCCGACTCATCGGAGGGTTCTAATTTAAAATCGTCTTCTTCATTCTCTATCTTCTATCTTTGATTTTCCATTTCTTTTATAAAACCAACAAAAGCAAAATACAAAAATATAAAATTTTCAAAAATACAAAACATTAGAAAATCAAAATCCAAAAATATTCTTCTCACGACATGTCTCTTGTATAATCGATATTACATGCGTTTCGTAAATGTCATTCAACAATGATACGGGCATGTATGAGATGCTTGAGCGAGAGTTCTTTATATGTTTTCTAAAACATGTCGTTTCTCAAAATTTCTTCAATAATGGCTTTCGATACTTGAAGACGAAACCCGGACTTCAACATAATGGCTTCAACACATCGGATTCAGACCCGCGCTTCAAAGAAAGGAAAGTGCTAACCAAATCAAAGGTTTTAAGTATTTTTCAAGCACTATTCCTAAAATCATAATGGCTTGCAGTTACTTCAGACTGTAACCCGATCTTTAAAGAAAGGAAAGTGCTACGCAAAATCGATTTTCATAAATATCGAGCACTTATCCTAAAACAAATGAAGATTATTCTTCTCGAATATTTTCAAAAGATTTTCAAAATCTTCTTCATCTTGTGTACCATTGATTCGAAATTTTTCAAAAAGATTTTTCAAAATCTCTCACATTTGGTACCAAGATAACTCCCTCTAAACCCTTAATTGATTCTAAATTTTAAGAAAAATATGCTTTCTTTAAGGGGGAGTATAAAACCAAAATTGTTCCAAAATTCATGTTAAATCAGTTTCTCTCCAAATGTTTTTGAAAACATATCTTTTAATCATTTTGTTTCAAAACATCATAGATATGCTATTTTGAGGGGAGAAACGTGATTAAAATGTGATCAAAAAGTTTAATGATCGTTGTTTGAATCTCAAAAGAGCTCGACTCAGTTAAAACCAATGAATTGACGAGGAATAAAGTACCATATCGAGAAACTTTATGTGGACTTGACCAGGACGGGTAATAATTTCAAGCTAGTTCTCTAGTGATGTAAACGTGTCTCGAAACGATCTTGTTCATTTAAAGTCGATCAATTCAAAAGTGCGAATCTCACCCTCTATGTGCGTTTACGTCAAAACATATAAGCACATGTGAAGGGGAGTGTTTCGAAAATATAAAACTCACGAGTGTTTCAAACATGTTTTCTATCATAAACACTCGAGAGATTTTCATGAAAACGGTTTTATGGCAACAATAGGGCGATCATGGAGTTATAAGGTTACTAAGGATAGAAATCTGTCCTATGATCCGCCAGAGCCGGAGGGATCTACCCAAGGACATCACAAATAGTTATTATTAGAAGTCCTTAGGAATGATTGAAAAAGGAGTAATATGAGAAAGGAGAAAGAAGGGTTGAAGAATTAAAAGAAATGTAATGAGAAAGGGTGAAAAATAGCCCTCCATAATCAACCTTAGGCGTAAACCGGGTTCAATACATATGCTACTTGGATGTCACTAGATGACACCGTATTGAAGACAAAGACGCCATGGACCCAAAGGACGACCGCACTAAACCTTCTAGCCACTCAATTCCTCTCAAAAGGATTTGTTTCATTCTCTGGGAACCCTACATAATCTATCGACTTTCTCTTAGAGATTGTTGGTATTGAAGAAGGAGACCCTCCCTAGTCTCGCTCAGAAAACCAAAATGCACTTATTGAGTCTAGAGCCACGAGATTCATCAAAAGATCTCATAGGAACACTTGACGTGACATCGCTTGTTGTTCATCAATAAGGACAAAGTGATATATTATAGAGTCCTACGCAGGTCTTAGCAATCGAGAACATTTATGAGAAGTTTCACTTACGTGATCTTCGATGATTGAATGGAAATTCTGCGCCAGGTCAACATCAGCGCCACGGACAAGCAGTCACGGTAATTTCGTGGATTACGCTTAGTGTGTCTCAAACGGTCTACGATCGTGAGTGATGCTTCGTGTACCTCACCGACTCATCCGAATAGATGTACCCGGTATATCGCGTTATCTCACTTGTGGGACTCCGGTTCGAGAACGGCCCTGTGATAATAGAGACGTGTTTTCACACTATCTTTGTTAACACCTCGAAATTCAAACTTGTAAGTGCGGAACCGCTTATTACTAACCTGTTTTATGTTTTCCTCTTATGGAAGCTCCGGAGCGGATTGATCGTGCAAACTCGCCACATGCTCATACCAACAACACATGAAAGTTCTCATCAAAATCAAAGGCAACTCAAAGTTAAAGATGATTCTTCGCTCATGTCAAAGAATCTACAAAGTTTAAAGACTCGAGAACTTCATCATTGGAAACTCAAAGTCAAATAGAAGTGTGAGCATGGTGGAGAAAGACGTGGAGACACCTAACCAACGAAGTTGACAATGGCGGAACAACCACATTATCTGATCACAAAGCATGAAGGAACAAAGAATCAAGACTATTCTATATCTACACGCAAAGTTCAAGCTCAAGGAAAGTAGAGACCTAATCAAGTGGAGCATCATTTGAATGACCACCCCTTAGGGGGAGATTGTTAGCCTTGATTATTTTTATTAGAAGTGATGGTCATTCACGATTAGGAACTTTGTAACGCGTGTTAGATATCGTGATAGAATAGTCAACGGGCTCGTGGATTGGGCTAAGCTAATTGGGCATAAGTTATGTTAAGCTAGCCTTGTCTAGTTCGTGAAACCCAAGCCCAATCCAAGTCCATCTCAAGGCCCATGGCCAAGCCTTAGGGCATCCTCTCTTGTACTATATATACCCCTCAAGTATGTCATTTGAGGGGTGTGTTTGAGTGTGTGTGTGTGTGTGTTTTCCTTTGAAGCAATATAACAACTTATTGTTTTCATCTTTCTTCTCTCTACCTCTCTAAACATATACATACGAATATACATCAAGTCACCATATCTTATCTTAATCTTTCTCTTTATTTACGCATAACTGTTACGTTTTTGTGTTGGGTTTGCTTGGTATTTGATAAGGTTGATATATCTTTGGTCATAACAGATCTTAAGTCTTCCGTTGTGTACTCTGTGGTGTCTATATGTTTTATTGCATTTCATGTATCATAAAATCAACAGATACTTCAGGTGGGAAAAGTGTGGTTCTTTCAACTTAGGTTTTACTTGCAGATCGAAGCTCGAGTAATTTTTCCGGATGTTCAAATTTCCTAATATTTCAAATTGCCTGATATTGACATTTTACAACAATTGAAATGGAAACTAGCTCCTTTATTTTATACCGGTCACTATGTTCAAGAGACCTCTATTTCAGATTGCTAGTTTATGTTGGAATTATATATATATTATGACAATCATGTATAAAAACACATAATACATCAAAAAACATGTGGAAGCGTATAGGAACGAATAATGAATAATTAACTAACATAAACATAAAAGTATGCGTACCTTTTGATTCTAGCCAAACAAGAATCAATTCCACAAAACTAGCAAGTGATGAACCCTAATTAGGGTTTATATGATTATAAGAATTACCCCTTACCGTTTTTGTAATTCAATCCAAGATACCAACAAAAGTATGTTAGTACCACGTTCTTGTATACACGTACTAAATCAAATTAAAGTAATGCTAGTTTTTATCACACGAAAATGTTTGTTTTGGAAAAACAAGTGATCGACTACCTTGGTTAAGGTGTACGATCGATTTGACTAAAAAACACACAAACACCTTTTGGTTTTTTAGATAATGAGTACAAGAGATAAAAAAAACTAAGACCCTAGACCTTGTATTTATACCCAAAGTAACTTGGTGACCAAGTTAGACATGGATTGGGTTTAGGAAACCCATAGCCGATCGGTTAAGGCAATCCCCAAGGTTTCTAGAACCTTCTCGATCTCTAATTTCACATCTAGTCCTTCC
The DNA here is from genome assembly GCA_022545495.1 of Chrysanthemum lavandulifolium. Lineage (NCBI taxonomy): Eukaryota > Viridiplantae > Streptophyta > Magnoliopsida > Asterales > Asteraceae > Chrysanthemum > Chrysanthemum lavandulifolium. The sequence goes on along the minus strand of CM040239.1, from coordinate 100,992,799 downwards.
ATTTAACATTTAACGACCGTTAGTCCATTACACTTAATTAACTTAACGTTCGTTATATATTTCGTGTAATTAATAAATAAATATAACATTTACATTTAATTATTAACTTTAAATCGACACGTAAAGCGTGCAATCCGTGGTCTCGAGTTCGATCCTAACTCACGACTACTAATTTATATCCATAAAATTAACAGCTCCCACTTGGATATATCTTAATAGAGTGATCACATCGGTTAGCGTCTAGCAACACTTCGATGCCTCTAGTACAACTCGAGCAAGGCTCATGGAAAACCTTTTAATGATTTCTCATTATTATTATCCTTTTGTTTCTAATACAATGTTAAATAAAGATATGGAATTAAGTCATTCTTTATTCAACCATTTTGTTTATCTTTTTAAGTGATTGACAAAGATTACCAAATCTTCTAAACATATTCAGGGGAGATCTTTGGGTGTGGCCATGCAAACATCTTGTCAACCCTACGAGGGGCCCATCAGTATTAAACTCCAAATAAATTTGAAGGAACAAATTCTATCTTGACTATGAGACTAACCCACAAACTTTGCAACACTTCTGGAAACAACCCTTATGACTACCGATTCATTATAGCGTTAAGTTGTTCCACGAGTGCACTACATTCATGACACTTATCCGGTATCTCAATTCTGAGGATAACTATTCATGATTTACTTAATAACAATATCTATAAAGTAAAATCATGTAGCTGGGATAAATCATATATTCAATTCATTGAATAACATCTGAAATTGGTATGCTTTCTCATCAATATACCTTTAAGTATATTCTACCAGATCACTCAGATTTGTCTTAATTTTAACGATATTCCTATATCACTAATTGACAACGGACAATTTAGAATAAATAAATTTATTCACGGATTAAACATGCAAATATATGATACAATATATTATAAAATCAAACATACCAAGTATTTGATTTATTATAATAATTGTTTAACATCCTTTTATCCAAACACTAAATAGATCAATGCATGAAAATTGCAGTTGATGAATTATGCCTCAAGTAATGACAATCATACTTGTTGACAAGGCATAAATCAACCAACTTGATCTATCGTAATTTTGAGAATACTTATTTCAAGAATTTAATTAGTGAAGTTCTTGTATGTGTGCATTCACCAATCCACATAATAATTCATAAAGTGTGTGATATCCTCTATCACTAATTTATGACAATTTAAACTTTCAAACATTTTAAAGTTTAAAGTATTCTTATTCTTTTAATATATAATGCAATCAAGCTCTTAGTAGCACAACTAGTTCACATGGTCATTAACAAGGATGAAATCCTACCATGACTAGTATTGAGTGTCATCTCAATTAAACCAAACATCATTGTATACAAACAACAATATGCTAATTAAAACTCCGTAAACTTTAATATCTTATTGTGTAATATTTGATGTCTTCCAAACTTTCAAGTTTGTAGCTGATGACAATTTGCACAATAATTGACATATTGTTCATCCATAGAATCTAGGAGCAATTCCAGGCTGATGATGTAATTCTATTAGAATATTCATTACAGAAGTTATCTAATAACTTTTACTTAGATATCAATGTTGTCAAATCACTTCTTATTCAAGAATGATACAATAATTTTAATACACAACATGATGTACATGATGAATCTACAGGTCAAACTTAGATTTCATTTATGTTCTATCTTGTCAAAAGATATTTATCCATTTTCCAAATGATATATCATGTTTTATTAGAATCATTTATTTTACTGTACATGTGTATTAATAATAAACATATATTCCAAGGTTGTATGTTTTAATTCTTAAATCTTACAAGTGAAGTTTTATTCCAAACTAAGACTTAACATTTAACTTACAAGGATTGTTACTTTCTCTATGTTATACAACATATAAGATTTAAAACTTTAACATAATACTCCCACTAGCTTTCAGGAATACTTAAAATTTATCTTATTTCAATTATAAATCGAAACTAGGATTTAATAATTAAACATAAGAATAATTTCATAGATGCATGCATTTATCCATTCATGAATTATTGCACTTCGTACACTTCCAAAGATTATATGAATTCAAAAAACCTTTCGAATACTTACCGTCCTCGCTCAAGTAATTTCTCAAGAAAGAGTTTTGATATTCCATTATCATATTTCGTATTAATAAAAAAAAAGTATGACAATTATCATATTTATATATTTAATGTGTCTAGGAAAGAATATTCAAACACAAGTAATTGCTTAAGTATGATTAATAATCTTGTCATAAAACATGCATTAAATATGTGTACAATTTTGTCAATATGGTTTCTACACAGAGATTTAAACCACTAGAGTTTTCCATCTCTTTGAAGAAACTCATATTCATTTTCTAGTCTAACTATTAAGATAAACCAATTTTCCAAAATTGATTATCTTTATGGACAACATCTTTAACATTCATAGTATGAGTAATTTACCCAATTCAATATTTGGTAATCCATCATAATGATTATCTGGTTTACTATAATCATGTAACTCATGTTCTTCTCATCATATAAATCAAATATCTAAGATATCCTTGCAGATCTATGAATGAAAATTCCATCATCTTGAGGTTAACATTTCATATCTAGCCCCATCATGATATTTACTAGTGTATTAAGAAGATTATGTATCTTGTAATTTTTTCTTTCAAGATAAAAAAACTCCCACTTGCCTTTTGTAATATATAGACTGTCTATATATACTTAGCAATTTAGAGCAAAACTACATTGTTCTTTTTTTGGGACATTACAAATACACATTGATAATTCCTAACTTTAGTTTGTTAATTAACCTATTCATAAGTAGTTTAACAAATTCAGAATCTTCAATTTTAAAACTTAATGTGATTCATCACATTCCCTAATGAAATGGTGTTTTATCAATCTTCTAGGTTGGAATCATATTGAGTATATTCAATCCATACTCAATTTTCTAACCTTGTTACTTTTTAAGAAAGAAGTTATGGTTTCTTGAAACAAATAAAATAGAGTTTGATTCTTCTAACTGAACATACCATCAACTTGTGGTATTCATTAGAATTAATATTGTAAGGCAATCTAACAATATATAAGATAAACATATTCCTTTTGGCTTACCTATTTACCAACTAAGTCAACTTAATGGTATAATAGACTTTTCAAGCCAATTGAATGCTTTATAACACAAGTACTCTTTAATCAAGTCACTTCATATCCATGTCTCATCAAGAAAACATAAACTGTTATAATCCCATTATACGTTATAAATCATTGATCAACTCAATGACTTCTTGTATATGTCTTAATTAAAAAACATAACAAGTTAATGTCTTACTTTATTATAAGTCTTAAAAGACTTTATGTTTATGTCTTTACAATGAATCATAAACATGTTTAACTAAAGTAATTATGAGCACAACTCTTGGTTTCAATAGTAATTTCAAGTTAATTTATTTACTTCACAATAATGTAGGACTACATTATTTTTCATTTATGTCATTCCAAAATATATAGATAAATAAATTGAAGTAGTATTAGATTACTTCATTTATTGATGTCATTCTAATAATACATAAATATTTAATTTGAATTAGTCTTATATATCATTTTGACACATGTTCTAAATACTTGTCTAATTTAGAAACTGCAAATATGTCCATGCAAGGTCTGACTTCACATGGAGATTTAGTTTCTTGTTGCAATCTCGCCAAGTTCTTACATGACGTAAATTGCAACACCAAGTGTTTCTTGAATTTGATATGTACAAGTCGTATTACAACGTTAGTCACTTACCTTGCAGTCAAGAGAATCCGTTAAACCATATACCTATATGTTGTACCTTGCACACAATATAGATTTCTCCCACTTGTGCATTAAACAACATCATGTAGCAGATAAACAAAACGACATATATTTGTTTATGTGACTAATATGATTGTGTCATTGATATTAGCATAACTAATAGATGTAGAACCACTTCATTGTCTAATAAGGAAACATACATGACTATCCTTGAAAACATAAGTGTCTACAAGTGGAAAGTAATTATTTTAAGATATTCTAGAGATAATATGGGTTACTACCAAGATGACAAAGCTTGTAACTCCCACTGAATTAGAGATCATTACATTAATTCTTATTCAGTAATAAGAACACAATACTCCCACTGGATTTGACAACATTTGTAAGTGTTTCATTAACCAGTGAAAGAAAATAGTGTTCTATTTACTTTCCTACACCTTTGAGAAAGTCCATACATAACAATTACTTATGTACTAAAAGAGTGTATTCTACTATGTAGATGATGAATTATCCATCAATGCTATTAACTTGAAAAATTGGGCATGCAATTTTTTTCTTAATAGTTCTACTATTCCAACAATTGTAAGTAGTACTTTTAAAATGGTCAAAGCACAACAATTAGATAAAATATGCTAGTTTGTCTTTTAGCAATTTTGCAGTAAATTAGTCTAGCTTCTAATTTAATAACTCAAAAAATATGCAATTTTCTTAACTATTAAAATTTGCTTACGAGTTATGTATTTAGAATTTAGACAATTCTAATTTGTCCTATCATACCTTTCTCATTCATGAAAAGGAATATGATTGAATCTCACTCTTTCTTATGAAAAGAGGACTAGGTTTATTCTTTTAGCAAAGTTGACTCTACCAAAAAACCCTTACAGGTGTAGATCAATTTACCAATACAAGAATAACCAACGTTTACGGCTTAATGATGCATTAATACATTTAAAGAATTTTCAAAATTCAATTTCAGTATTTTCGATAATTAAACTTTTCAAGAAAATAAAATACCCAAGGTAATATTCATATAACCATAGAAATTTCTCGAAAACTAGGATCCAAATTATCATAGGTTCATTACATCAGTTGATCTGCTAGTAACGAAAACATATAATAGGGTAATCTGTCGAACAATAATTGGCAAACATTTTCCAATTCCTAGATCATTATGGGATTTACATTTTCCAACGCTATTGCAAATGTAAACATGTTTTATCCCATCTTGTGCCTTGAGTCCAGGTCTCACTTACTACTCAATTTAAGTCATCTAACTTAAAGAACTGCAAATATGTTCATGTAAGGTCTGACTTTACATAAAGATTTACATTTCCATCACAATCTCGCCAAGTTCCTACATGACGTAAATTGCAACTTCAAGTGTTCCTTTAACTAGATGGCACTAACTTAATTTATAAAGGTTACTAGTTTTGATTTATGGTGTCAAATCAAATATGTACAAAGATGTCATGCATTCATCTTGTAGCATAAATTTTAATAAAAAACTGTTTATTAACCAATTCATAAAGATCAAATTATCAAAATTTTGATTGAGGTATTGGTTTCGCCAATCAAGGAATTTACATTTAATTATCGTCCATTATATCGTACTTTTGCATAAGTCTAAAGATTTAGTGTTTCGGATAATTACCATAAAAGTGGCGCATGGAATTAAAGCTAATTCGCCCTTAAGATGATTTTGTACTCATAGCCTACTTGGTAACTCTAATTTGACTCGCAAAGAAGCGGAAAAAATTTGGTCAGCGCTGAAGCTATGACCTCCTTCTTTCGGGTCACAATTTAATGCGCTCCCGTCCTTGTACCCCTCACACAGTCCATCAAAATTGGGTAAGCCGTTCTCACTATTTGTACCAAAATCATCAATCAATTAAACTTATTGAAAAATTAACTCTTCAATAACAAATCAAATTTCACCATTGTATAGTCCGATTTATTTTTCTATTCAAAATTACCCTTTGCTTAAAACTTGTCGCACATAATAAACAAACAAGTAAACAATAAAAAATAAATAACTTAAAACAATGCGCACATAACTAACAATTAATACGTGTAAACAAGTAGCCACATGCAACTTATTTGATAAAGCCTATTAATAATCAATATCTAGGTTAATTAACGTATATATTAATTAGGGCTTTCACTCGCACAATTGAAAGTGAGCCACATACATCGACGAATCGATTGCGTAAGCCATAATTAAAATACACCAAATTGCACATAATTGATTCATTAATATATTATTGGAGTCTTCCCCAATTCAAGAATTATCATAACATACATGTGATAAAATAACTTAACAATTAAAAATTCAAGCAACCATCCATGACGAATATGCATGTATCATCATAGATATAACATAACAATTATACAGGTAAGTCATAAGAACGCATAAAATTCCATGTCACATAAAACTTTATTCATGAATTTATCATGTAACAAATATAGTAATTCTAGGTTTCAATATTGATAACATAACAATTATAATAAGGGTGAAATTTAAAAGTCTGTGACGTCTTTTTCGTAATTACACATCTAGCTAATATATTTTGTGAAAAGTCAAAGCTAGCTAACATACTTTCAAATTTCACTCGATCTAGCTAATATGACCTGTTGGTAGTTGGTTACTGTGTCACCTTGGCGAAAAATTTTGCAGTTAGTCCTCTAGGACTAACGACCGTTAGCTAGATGATAACGACCGTTAAAAAAAAAAAAAAAAAACTTTAATTTTTTAAAAAAGCGTAAACTTTATAAAAAAACATAAAAATATAAAAAAAAAAATTAAAAATGTAATTTAAAAAAAAAAAAAAAAAAAAAAATAAATAAGCGTAAAATTTTAAAAAAACGTAAAATTTTTAAGAAAAACGAAATTTTTTTAAAAAAACGTAAAAATTTTTAATTTTTTTTTAAATTTAAATTTTTTTTTAAAAAACATAAGATTTTTTTATAAAAACGTAAAATTTTAAATTTTTTTAAATATAAAAAAACGTAAAATTTTTTAAAAAGTAAATTTTTTTTTTTTTTTTTTTTTTTTTTTTAACATTCGTTATCATCTAGTTAACGGTCGTTAGTCCCAGAGGACTAAGCAAATTTTTCGCCAAGGTGACCGGTAACCTCTACCAACAGTCATATTAGCTAGATCGATGAAATTGAAAGATGTTACCAACTTTGAATTTAACAAAATATATTAGCTAGATGTGAATTCGAAAAAAATCACGTTAACGTCTTTAATTTTCACCCTTATAATAAACCCTAAAACAATTTTTTTAAATAATCGACTAAAAAATTAGGGTAACGAATTCCGTAAAAAATTTGGTCGATCTAAAAAAAAATTAAAACCAAATTAGGGCAAAAGCCCTAACCCTAAAATTAGGGTTTACATAATCATAACCAAAACCCTAGAATAATCATATCAAACAACATACAATATTCATTTTTTTACGTGTTTAGTAATTTATTACTTATTAAACAAGACTCGTGATGCCATCGTTGGAATTATATATATATTATGACAATCATATATAAAACACATAATACATCAAAGAACATGCGGGCGTGAGGAACGAATAATGAATAATTAACTAATATAAACATAAAAGTATCGCTGCTTTTGATTCTAGCGAATAAGAATCAATTCCACAAAACTAGCAAGTGATGAACCCTAATTAGGGTTTATAGGATTATAAAATTATCCTCACTGTTTTGTAATTCAATCCAAGATACCAACAAAAGTATGTTAGTCTGGCGTTTGCATACTGCACGTCTTAAATCAAATTAAAGTAATGCTAGTTTTAATCACACGAAAATATTTGTTTTGGAAAAACAAGTGATCGACTACCTTGGTTAAGGTGTACGATCGATTTGACTAAAAAACACACAAACACCTTTTGGTTTTTTAGATAATGAGTATAAGAGATAAAAAAACTAAGACCCTAGGCCTTGTATTTATACCCAAAGTAACTTGGTGACCAAGTTAGACATGGATTGGGTTTAGGAAACCATAGCCGATCGTTTAAGGCAATCCCCAAGGTTTCTAGAACCTTCTCGATCTCTAAATTCACATCTAGTCCTTCCATTTAACATTAACGATCGTTAGTCCATTACACTTAATTAACTTAACGTTCGTCATATATTTTGTGTAATTAATAAATAAATATAACATTTTACATTTAATTATTAACTTTAATTCTCATACGTAAAGCGTGCAATACCGTGGTCTCGAGCTCAATCCTAACTTACGACTACTAATTTATATCCATAAAACTAACAGTTTAGTGACGATATTATTAAAGCGGAAATTTGTTTGAAGAGAAAATGTGTAAATAGCCAACTGGTATTTTCTACGCATATACGCCTTCTATTGTTAAAGAACTTGGTTTTAAGTGTTTCAGTGTTTAAGTTTGTGAAATGTGAATATTCAGGTTAATCAATTATAATTCTTATGTTTCAATAGAAACAAAAGGACATGGGTCATAGTACGTCGGGTCCGATTAAAAACCCTGGTTGGCTCGTTAGCAATTGGCTTCATTGTTCAGTCTACTTAAAACTTAAAAGCAGAGCCCAAGCCTACATAAAAACCCAATAGCCTTTGGATTCACATTAAAAGAGTATGAGAGTTCTTTTGCGGTAGAACATGATAATAGTAAAATCTCTTGGATATCCGATATCATGGAAGAAAGTTCTTTCCCCTCGTAATCAATCTATGTTGGCTAAATGGAACGAAGAAGATGCTCTTTGGTGTAAATTGATTCGTTCCTGGAGGTATTCTAGATGACTCCATAAGTGTTTCATCGGGACCTTGGTTTAGAACTAGAAAGCTTAAAAAGCTCAATAAAAAATGATTGGCCAATGCTCTTGAAAGAAAAAATGTAGGGAATGGCCAAAATACGTGCTTTTGGCATGATTCTTGGTTAGTTGGTTTGTCTCTCTGATAGTTTCGTGGATATAAATTAATATGTGTATGATCGATTCGAACACGAGGCTTGGGATTGCATACTTTATGTATGAGATTCAATGATTAATAATTATTATAAAATGTTATGTTTAATTATTAATTCACAAAATAAATAAACACTTAGCGAGAGTTAGTATTTAACGGGTTTTGTTAACGTCGTTAAATATCAAGTTAAGGGACTATAAATGAAATTAAAAGTCAGGAAGGTTCTAGAAACCTTTGGGTCTCCATAACTGGTCGATTAGGGTTGCTAAACCCTATCCTACACAAACTTGGACTCTAAGTTTTGAGAACTATAAATACAAAGGCTTTGTGATTTATTTTTCTTAATCTTTGATCACCAAATAACCCTAACTGCTATTCTCTCTCCCTCTTGAGCTCCATAACCGGTCGACTACTCTTTTACAAGGATTTTTGATTTGCTTATAAGCTTAAACAAAGTTTTCGGTTTGTTTGTAATTCCAGAACCTAGCTTTTCTAATTGAATCGATAGTAATACGTGTATACAAGAATGAAGAACAAACAAATCATTGTTTTTGAATTATTACCCATTTGAATTAGGTTTACTCGAAAAATATTAAACCCTAATTTCTAGGGTTTATTGGTTTTTGTTAATCGATTCCTTGTTTCGCTAGGAATCGCAAAAGGTACACATATACTTTTATATTCGGTTAACTAATTGCAAGAATTTGATCCTTGATGCATGCTTTGATTATGTTTACTTGTTTTATATAAGTGTTATGATTCATAAACTCCAACATCTTCGAGCTTCTTTCTCACGATTATATCTCCTAGAATCAAATCCCAATTGCTTACCATTTTTTCACAAAACCACCAAAACCATGCTACAGTTCCAGTGAACACCTCCCATGCAGATTCTATAGCCCTACTGCCTAACATCTTATAGCCCACCACCACCAGGGGTATTCACGGATCGGGTAAATATCTATAGTAATCGAAAACTTAAACAGAACCGACTCGAAAAAAGATGAACCAAATTCGTAACCGACCCGAATTGGTCAAAACCGAACCGAACCGAACTAATTCGATTATCGGTTTGGATATGGTTTTGGCAATGAAAACCGAAAACCAAATTCAGATAAATATATAATTTTTCTAAGTATTTATATGGAAAAAAATTACTAGAACTCTTAGTGTATATAATAACATTATTTAAGCTTGAAAAAAAAATTGTGCTAAAAATAAAAGAATAATTAAAATTATGTAATTTGGGTTATTCGGTTCGGTTTTTGGTTATAAGGGTTCGGTTTTCGGTTATTCGGTTCGGTTTTCAGTTCGATTGAATTAAATTTGAATTCGGTTCGGTCGGTGCGGTTTTTGGTTTGACCCAGAAAAACTTTTTAACCGTACTAAAAGAACCGAATAACCCGATAACCGAACCAATGAACACCCATAATCACCCCCTATTGGGCCTTTGTTTGTTGGGTCATCCTTTAATTGGTCCCGGAGAAGAAGACCACGGCTTCAGGCAGAATATGATGAGCTTAGTAATTTGAACAACCTAAATGATTAGAGGTGGCAATTTATGCTCAAAATAAAAAAATTGGCTAAATTGACAAACTTTTAAAGGATTTGAGCATATTTGGGCCATCTTTTTTTTTGAAATGGGCATTTATTGCACATTTAGAAATTAAATGGGCATAATGGGCATATTTTTTTCTCGAACATATATTGTTTTAAAAAACTTGTATTTAATTTTTAAATATAAATAAGATTATTACGTTAGAATTTATTTCACGTCACTTTGGGTCTTTTAAAGCGATTCAGTATAACATGAGTCCGTTTGGCGTCTTGATTTAACCATAGCCTTGTTTGGCCGTGGTACAGTGCCCGCCCGGCCTGCCCGTTTTGCTACCTCTTACTAATCTAGCTTCACCTTACCGTCGATATAAACACATGGGAATTCAAACCTGGAGCATCGAGATTGTTCACAGTCAAGTATATGCGATTATGCGAAACATCATCACACTCATGCATACCTTACAGCCTCGCAACCCATTAGATGGAACATGATCTTGCCTTCAAAGGTTAACAATTGCCGTTTCTTAATACAATTGCCGTCTGAAAAAAAAAAAATTAGTTTTTAAATTACAAGAATTCTATTTGTCACGATTTCTTGAAGACCTTCTTACTTCAACCTCCTACCGAAACTTTTTGAGAAATTTTCAAAAACAAATTTTATTTGTGGTTCCCACGATACATAATTTTTTTATTATTATTATTTTTTTTTAATTATTATTATTTTTTTTAACTCACCCCATACGCATATATGTACAATCTAAACACAAAATGTTAACATTACATAAGACAAATGCCAATACACTATACGTTAAGATTTCAGTAAATATCAGAAATCAAAAGTATTGGTAATACAAACACAAAATACACTTGTGATAATAACCCTTAAAGGGTTTTTTATTTAATAACAATGCACCTTAGATAAAAAAAAAAATACTAGACGCACTGTGACAAATGAATCCTTACATAATTGTGCAAGGATAATCATTGGGTTGATCATCACTACTAGTGCTTGAGCCATAGTAGTAGCAGGGCGGTGGACCACTTGTTAGCATTGTGGTAACAGGGTACCCGTATACCTCTTGTTGTGGCAACGGTGGTGCTGATGGCCTAACGTTGTACATCGTCCGTGGCGATGGAACTGGTATTTGGGAAGCATGACCGAACATATCGCCACTTGTTGCACTGCCACACCTATCCTTAAGATTGAACTTTATACTAATCTCCAAGTCATCCCCATTTACATTTTTAGAAGATTTATCTAGAAAGTATGGGATTTCTTGTACATTCATGATGTTACCTGTGGATTGCTCTGAACTGGGATCGTCGTACTGGTGTACAAGTATAACCTCTTTGTCGAGAAGGTTTTCAAGAGCATGGATGACATAACTCGGGTGTTTGATAGTGGAAACAGTGAATGTTCTCCTTTCTAGGTTGATTGAAATCAACTCTATGTCTCCAATCTTCTTAAGACCACTTCTTACCATTTTTTCATGGTGGCTACAGTTGTTGCAGTAATTTACAATTTGCAAAGTAAACCTCTTCGGATTTCGAGCATTTGAACAACGATCCATCTTATATAGTGTGAATGTTGTTCTCACTGAATATTTACCTGAGAGGGAAAGTACACAGTTATTTTTATTCTTATAGTCTAAAATCAATATGAAGGTAGATACGATGGTGATAAGTTGATCATATATCGTTTTATATGTAAATCAACAAATAAACTGTTCTAACAGTTTCAACATATAAAACAACAATTTTGCACAAAAAACTGTGATCATCATAAAACAACAGTTTTGACATAAAAGATGCTTTCTAATACAGGCAATTTTGCACAAAAACATTTTCGACATAAAAAGATGTTTTCTATTACAGCCATATAATAAACATTATTAACGTATAATTGTAAGAACTAGATTTATACATAAAAAAATAAAAACAAAAACCAAGTAACAGTTTATCGTAAATGACACGAAACAAGTTTTTCAAATAATAAAACTCGTTTCATTTCTTCAGATGATAAGCTAATTATATCCCAACTGAATAATCCGATTGCAAAACAAACATCTCGTTATTCTAAGATCCTTAAATAAAAATAAAAAAAATACTTAGAATAAATAAGATTCTAGTGTAATCAAGTATAATTGCATGCATTTAGACTTTGAAGAAGAATTTTACTTACAAATTTCTGAAGATGAACTGCTATGTTAACTGTGAGAAATGAGACAAATTTAAGGATGTATGTATATAACAGCAAAGTCATGCATATCCATATATGGATTATCATTATCCAAATAATGTATCATATCATATATATGTTGGCTGTTAAAGTTTCTAAAATTACATTGATGTTGATATAAATTTACCTTATATAATACGGATGAATTCTTACAGTCATCCTAAGATCAACATATAAAATTTTATCAGTACAATCTAGTCTCGTACGTTGGATAATTATGCATGTATGGTGCCTGGTACCATCTCTTAAATCATTACCGGATTATTTAAAAATTGGAAAGAAACGAGATTATTCGAATATGGAATTCTTCAAACAAAAATAATAACGAGACTAATATTTTCTTTCATAATTAGGGACAAATCTAGCTACTCATATTATAAAAGAACTGTTGGGTTAGTTCAGTGCTTAGAGTCTCTTGAATAAGATTTGAACATAAAAAATCTAAGTTTAAAAGAAGACGCTGAAGAAATCTTAAGCCCAACTCCTTCTAAGTTCTTGAAGACAAAGAATCTTCACTTTAGAGTTGATGTGGTTCAACGATGCACAAGATCCAAAAGAAGAAGTAGAGTTCAGTATGGTTGGCAATGCCACACTGAATGATGTTTGATCTCCTTAGTTACAAAGAAGTTGAGCAAAAGAATCTCTAGCTTCTAGAATGAGGGGGAAGGAGTCGATGCGGTAAGGGATCGGGGCCGAGGGATTATTTCGGTGCCGCTCGGGAGCACCATTCCCTCCATTGCGGTACCACAAATTCCACCCCAAATCCATCCCAAATCGGCTTGTAAGCCCCACTCCTCACCCCGCTCCAAAAAACAAAGAAAAAAAAAATAGTGTAACGGCTAGTTTGGGAGGAAAAAAAAATCTCCTATATATACACATAAACATACACATTCAAAAAAACATATACATTAAAAAAAAATCTCTTCTATATCAAAAAATGATGAATCCTTTATTTCTTGAAGATTCAACCTCAGATTCGTCTTCGTCAAGTGATGAGTCGTCTCAGACGGGTCAGATGCATTTAGCGTTTATGCTTTCTGTCACCAACTTTGTGATGCCTTCCGGTGTTCTTGACACTGCATCGTCGACAAGGAAGTCTATAAAAAGAGCTAAACGTGAAATATCTCATAACCGTCTTGTTCGAGATTATTTTTGTGAGAATGCGAGGTTTGAAGTTTACTTTGAGGATCGGTTTTGGATGAAAAGACCACTCTTTGAGAGAATAGTAGTCGATATGGAAAACAACTTTTCGTATTTTCGAACGAGGTACGATGCAAGAAACGTAAGAAGCTTTTCGGGTTTGCAAAAATGCACATCCGCAATCTGTCAATTAGCCTATGGAAGTGTTCCTGACTCGTTAGACAAATACTTACAATGTCAGCATGAGCATCACGTGAGAGCCTTCAAATTTTTTGTATTGGCGTCATTCAATTATACGGGAGAGAATATTTGCGTAGACCTACCAAGAATGACGTGCAACATTTATATGCCCGTCATGCAAACTATCATGGTTTTTCCGGCATGTTAGGTACGTATAAATTATATAAGTTATATAAATTTTATAAATTTTATTTTATATTCTAATGTTTGTTTAAATTTTATATAAATTTTAGGAAGTGTTGATTGTACACATTGGCTGTGGCGGAATTGTCCGATGGCTTGGCGTGGACAATTCACGAGGTGACCACCTGGCCGACTATCATGCTTGAAGTCGTGGCGTCCCAAGAAGGTGGTTTGGCATGCATTTTTGGTGCTCGGTTCAAAAATGAATGAACGTGTTGAATCAATCTCCGTTATTCAATGGTCATGTTAACGGCACCGCACCAGTTGTTCCATTTACTATAAATGGAACTGAATACAAGCACGAATATTATCTTGTAGATGGGATTTATCCAAAATGGGGGGTGTTTGTGAAAACTATTCCTTATCCAACTGGTGATAAGCGAATACAATTTAGTGCGGCACAGGATGGCGCAAGAAAGGATGTGGAGCGAGCTTTCAGTATGCTTAAAGAGAGATGGGGTATACTTCAAGTACCAGCACGACTAACCAGAGAATTGAGAATAAGAAAAATCATGTATGGTTGTATTATTTTGCACAACATGATTTAAAAGGAAGAGGGGCTTGCTTTATGTCCTGATTGGATCCCAGATCCTCCGGAGAATTCACCACTTAATGAAGACGTGTTATTGGAGATCCGAGATGAGGACACTCACGATGATCTATGAATGGATCTCATTGACCATATTGAGCACGCATACATTCCAAATTTAGATGGCTAGTAGTTGTTTTGTTTTTCAATGTATCTTTTATTTTTATTTTTAAATTTCTTAGCTGTTTTAAGTATTTATTGTATTTTGTTTTTAGTATTTAATGTATTTTGTATTTTTAATAAAATATTGAAGTTAATTGAAAAAAAAAATTAAATAGTGATGTGGAGGAGAGAGAAACTGAAAGATGAGAAATGTTTGAAAGATGCACATTCCCTCTAGAGATGGGTTTGAAAGATAGGTGAAAAAATAGTGATGTGAAGGAGAGAGAAACTGAAAGATGGGGGAAGAGAGGGAGACCACTCCTTCCCCCTGATGGCGGTAAAAAGATTTACTTTATACACAAATGATAAAGCAAATCTTTTTTGGAATGACTATTCAAAGTTAGTATGAAAGTACAACCAATATTTTCAACTGTTCCCTAAAGTAAGAGTTTACCTTGTACATGTTTGGCTGCATTTAATGTAATCTCAACCACCAATTAGATGCTCTACACGTGTAAAGTAGGAACCCTTTGTAACCCTAACTCCCTGCAATAAAAGTGAATCTCCAATAAAAGTGAATGTTTGTCATGGAGTGAATGTATCTCTTACAATTAATATGATACACATTCAAAAGCATTTTCACCTCGAATTAAACTACGTCCGCTAAACATTCAGCAAGTAAGTGTTAGTTCATACTTAAACCTAAACTAAGGTTTTTTGTTTAAGTCGTAGAGGAGATCACCGCAATTGTCATTCTGTAACACCCCAACCCGACAAGGGTAGAAGTATCACATTATGGTGGCATATCAGAACATACATAAATAAACGCAAGCAAAAGTCTTAAATAAATACCAAAGAAAAACAAGTCAACACGACTTGAATGTTACATAGGTTCCAAAGATAAATATATGAAAGGAAACATAATAGTGTAAGTCTCAACATGAATGAAATAATAATGGCAACAAAGTCTAAGATGACTAGGGTAAAACCACACTCAGCTCCTACTCTCGACCCCAAAGATAGCCCCAGCTCCTAGCTTAACAACCTTCCGCGGAGAAAAGAAAATGCGATTGAGCTTAAAAAGCTCAGTGAACAGATATATATAAACAAAGTAATTATGGAAAACTAGAAGGGGGGTTTGAATAGTTTTACCGATTAAAACTTTGTTTTAAAATATTTAGATCGACTTTTGTCAATCTATTTAAGTGTGTATGTTGGATGTTGATAGATAAGTATGTAAATATGTAATGTAAAGATAAATTGTAAGAAACACAAAACCACGACACGAGTGTTTATAGTGGTTCGGCTACAAGGACACCTTCCTTACCCTATTCCACTCCCCGAGTCACCTACTCGAGAGTTCGTAAGCACTACACGACACAAACTCCTTATGGCGGAGAAGCCTTCACAACGTCGCCTACACTTTTTTCGGTACAAGGCTAGACACCGGGTTCTTCCACGAGGTAGAACCAAACCTATCACAACGTCGCCTACACTTTATTCGGTACAAGGCTAGATACCGAGTTCCATTACAGAGGAGGAACTACTACCCAACACTACACAACTCCTTATCCCAAAGGAGGCCCACTCCTTATTACAACATCATCAAGGATATCAACATCCTTGGACACAACCTATCTATATTTGTACATCGATGCACGATATCGATTGTACACCCTTGGAATCTTTCACTAATTCCCTTGACATGATGTTTTGACACCTTTCACTAATGCCTTCATCATGGACCTTTGGCACCCTTCACTAATGCCTTAGACACGGACCTTTGGCACCTTTCACTAATGCCTTCGACTTGACCCTTTTGGCATCTTTCACTAATGCCTTTGACTTGACCCTTTTGGCATCTTTCACTAATGCCTTCAACACAACAATTCTAGAGAGGAAGAAAGAACTATCAACAAGAGAACTTCAGTAGTCTTGATGATGACGAAGTTAGGCAACTCATGGACTTGAGCTTGCTCGACTTCAAGAGGTGGTGATCTCGCCTTTAAGAGGAACCTAGACAATCACACAAAAACAAACACAAACTACATAGAAAGATTCTTTGGATATGAGGTTAAAGAGTTTACAATACTAGGAGAAAGTATGTGTGGAAGTGGCACCTTACAATGAAGAAATGGCTCATTATTTATAGACAAGAATTCACTACTGTCCCACGGATCCCACAGATCCCTTGCTTGAGGGATCCGTCTAGTGTATTCCTAGGGATCCGTAGGACGCTCCCCCTAAATGGGTTGTGGGTCATGGATCATGGATTATG
Organism: Chrysanthemum lavandulifolium; assembly: GCA_022545495.1. Classification (NCBI taxonomy): domain Eukaryota; kingdom Viridiplantae; phylum Streptophyta; class Magnoliopsida; order Asterales; family Asteraceae; genus Chrysanthemum; species Chrysanthemum lavandulifolium. The sequence goes on along the minus strand of CM040239.1, from coordinate 100,975,686 downwards.
GGTTATAGACTTTGAACCATGGGTATACAAATAGATACAATGTATCTAGAAGATGCAATGCATCTAGTCAATGGGTTATGGGTTAGCTCCATGGGTCATAGATAATACCCATTATGACTTGTACATGATGTCATGCAATGGGTCATGGGTTATGGATCATGCTCCATGGGTATGGGTCATGGATCATGCTCCATGGGTATGGGTCATGGACTTTGGGCTTTACCCAACTACATTCAATGTATTTAGTCAGTGGGTCAAATACTTAGACTTCTACCCATTATATTACCCAATACAATACATACTAAGTATGTATATATATACCCATTATGTAAACACTAGTTGTTATACATATGCATTACTATAACAAGAAAACACTATTACTTGTCTAATGTTTTATATGAAAACGTAAGTGTGTTAGTAAACTATTGGCTCAAACCATTTACGTACTTTATTTGTTTCGTTAAAATGATTTTATGTTTGTTATCGACAAAACATTAGAAGATCGTAAAATATAAATAAACGTTTTTACGGCTTATTTGTATTAACAATATCCCCCTTTTTGTTGATGACAAAACATAAGATTATTTTAAGGAAAAACTAAATTTCCTAAAAGTTTGAATTGGAGTTTTTACCCTCTTCTCCCCCGCTTTGTCGAAACAAAAAGAGCGTCAAAAAGCAACTAACATGATAACATCAAATAGTCCTGATTATTAAGTGTCAATTTCACCCGTTAAGGCTCGTTATTTATATCATTTATATGGATTTACGCTTGTTTTCCATTGTTTTACACTTTCAGGTAAATTGTGAGCATTGGAGCTAAAGAGACGCGGATATGGAAACAATACTAAGGATTTATCACAGTATGCCTATTTTGAAGAGGTTACGGCATAACTCATCTCTCACATTACGCCGTAACTATTGCGTGACCCCAAGTCCAACTCATCAGAGGTTACGGCGTAACTCCTTCCAAAGATTACGACGTAACTCCATTAGGTCAAAAGAGGTTCCACGCCCGATACTTACGCCGTAACTACTTCATCACTTGCGACATAACCGGGATTATTGAAGACTACGCGTAACCACTTATAAGGTTACGCCGTAACTAGCGATCTAGTGCATTTACGGAGGTTACGGCGTAACTCATCTTTTGTTACTGCCAGTAACCCGACACTGCCTATAAATACCCATGAATTCCGGCATTTTTAATCATCCCATTCCACACACAATACTCGAGAATGTGGGAAAATACTCAAGGAAGGTCTAGGGAAGCGTCACGGTCTGTTTCCAGGAGAAGTCACAACATTACGATAAGCTTTAGCGTTTATTATTTCTTTTACTTTCAATTCATGTATTTTGTACCTTTGAATATTGAATTGATGTGCATGATTAATATGAGTGGCTAAGCACCCTTTGGTGCTAGCCTAGTTAAGATTCCTTAATTGTTTTGTTTCGTTTACCTTTACTTCCTTACAATTATTTCTAAGTGTATGCATGCATAGTTCTTTGGTATTCACCCACAGTTCGGTAGTTTTGAATGGCGGTGAGGCCAATTGCCTAGGAGATATGACCAACCCGACCATAGGTGAGCTTAATTGAGACGGGAAGGGTAAGATATGACCAATGACGACCACTTTCTACTTGTGCGATTGACCAATGATCACCTATCGTTTGGATGAACTTAAGAATTGGGGGTGTAGTGTCTAAGTTCCTAACGGCGGGCACTCACTATTTAGAATCTAGCGTGTAGCGGTGCTTAATATTTCGGCTTAGGGACCGGGAACAATAGGACTTATGACGGTGCGCCTTATTTCTCCCGTGGTGGCATCTTTTTGATAGGTTAGGCGAATTGACCAAATGTTGTCCTCTCGAATTTGACCCCACAAGTAATTGGAAGTAGGTGAGCGTAGACATAACTAGTTAGGAGGATTGACTAGGTTAGCACCACTATTCCTCTATTGATTTCCTTTCTACCATTTAATTGCTTTTATATCTGCATTCGTAGTTTAATTAATTAAAACCATATCAAACCATTTATATTACTGTGACAATTAGACTTAGTAATTATCCGACACACATAGCTCTTTGGGACGACCTCGGCTTTACCATTTACTACACTACACACGACGGTACATTTGCCTGTTAGTGCGTTAGGGTGAACCATAGGTATAGCGAGATACTATAAATATTAAGATGCAGTCATAAAACTCGCATCAAGTTTTTGGCGCGCTTGTGAGACTATATTAGGATTAATATTAAGTCTTTCATTTCATATTTAAACTTTTCTCACAATCGTATTTCAAGTTTTCAGGTACCATGGAAGCCATTAACATCGATAACCTCACTCTTAAGGAATATTTGGCTTTGACAAGAGAAGAACAAGGGCGAGGGATTGTAAGGCCAGCCATTGCAGAAGATGCTCAATTCGAAATAAAACCTCAATTCATAAGGGAATTACGTGCAAACTCCTTCTCTGGAAGCATCGCCGATGATGCCCATGAACATGTAGACAACGTCGAATACATTGTCAGCCTATTCAAAATCCCCAAAGTTTCACACGATGCTATAATGCTACAGTATTCCCTATTTCTCTCACGGAGCGCAAAAGATGGGTCGATCGATTACTGCTGGGATTGTCAACACTTGGCCTATCTTAAAAAATATTTCATTCGAGAGATATTGTCCTCCATCAAAGGCGGCCAAGCAAATGGAGGAAATTCATAACTTCAAGCAAGAGGTGATGAAACATTATACCAAGCTTGGGAAAGATACAACAATTGTTATACAAGTGCCCTACTCACGATCCTAGCGCCAACAAAAAGTGAGCGTCTTTACAAAGGATGAACATCTCTTGAGACAAATGATTGATTCTCAAGGCCAATTCCCGATGACACCCACCATGGCTTTGGAAACCATTCAAAAATGGCGAGACCACTACCAAATGGCACAATGAAGGAAGCAACCGTAGTAAAATAATGATATTGAGGGCCTAGCGATAAACAACAAATTAGAGAACCTTGGAAGGAAATGAAGAAGCTCAAGGAAAATGTGCATTCCATTCAAGTGAAAGCGAGATGGGCCATCCTTGAAAAATTGTTCCTCCAATGAAGAAGTTAAAAGGATCAGTGAAGTGAACTATGGAAAAGAATTCCCTTTCAAAAGCTACAATAATTACGGACCTAGGTACCGAGAAAAATCCACTGGGTTCTACACAAAAATCAACAATAATACTCCTAAACCGAGTCTTGATGAAATAATACACCAACACATTGAAGAATCGACAAAAAAGGAAGATAGGCTCAAGGAATGGATGACCAAAGTTAAGGAGGACACTAATATGAACCAACGTCACCAAGATGCTGCAATTAAGAACCTCGAGACACAAATTGGGCAGTTAGCTAAGAACCTCGCAACAAGTAATGCTAAAGCCACTTTCTACAAAGCCATATTTGCGCAGGATAAAGCAAAAAAGGAGCAATGCACATCCTCTATCACTAATGATCTCTCTGGGATTAACTACCTAAAAGAAGATGATAAAGCTAAATACGACGAGTTCCTACCTAGCCAACTCCCTGAGAAGATGCAGTACCAGGAAAGTTTTCTTCTCCCTTGTACTATTGGTAATATTAAGATTCCCGCATTAGCTGATTTAGGGGCCGGGGTTAACCTTATCTCAACTACTTTATTCGATAAAATCAAACTTACCAATTTAAAAGAAAAACTATTATGATTGAAATGGCAGATTCCTCTAAAGCTGTTCGAGGGGGATTGTGAACAATGTGCTTTTGAAAATTGGAAAATTTTTCTTCCCCGCCGATTTTGTAGTAATTGACATGGGAAGCGGAGGCTTACAACTTGATTGTTGGAAGACCTTTTCAGCCACAGTAAAGCTCAAATCATGGTTTTGAAAAACAAATTTCCTTGGGGACCGAAAAGGAACGAATAACTTTTAGTATGAACGAGCATTTAAAACCAAAAGCGAAATTTCTAATAATGTTCAATCAATAAACCCAACTCTACACTCTAGACCTATTCTCGATAATCGTAAAGAAAGTGTTGAACATTGTAGCGTAAAGCAGGATGAAATTGTTCATAGCAAAGAGGAAACTACGAGTCCTAGTAAACACTTTTGCAACTTCGATGTTAACCATGAGAATGCAAATCGGCATGGCCACCATTTTCTCGTCCTAAAAATGTGAAAGAAAAGTTAATGAATGGATTTACCTCATAAGGAGAGCAACATGATGTTGAATTAGCATTGGAAGATTGGTACAAATTAAAGCTTGGAAGCTCGAAATTGATTAAGGAACCGATCAAGCGATGCAGGTGCAACCATATCAACGACATCATAGGTGGAACAAGATCAAACATCAAGACGTGCGATAATATTAAAGATGATGACCATGCGAGAATCATGTGATAAATAAGCTTTCACATAAGTTGGGAGCATTTGGGCTCAATAAATCTACAAGAAAAAGGCTTAATAATTGGATGAATGAACACCAACGAGTAATGGAAGTGGGGAATGTTCAAAGACCCCATAGGAGCCCAGCTCTCGAGTCTAACAAAGACTCGTTAATAAAGAAAAGTGCTCTTCGAGGAGACAACCCGAATTATCCCTTTCTTTTTTTATTTCCTTTACATTGGGTTTTGTGTTTTCTAACATTTTGGAGAGACAATGAAGTAATTCTGCTGCAGTTTCGATCACGAACGAGTTCTGGTAACTCATCTCGATGGTTCGCCGTAACCGCATTTTTACGAAATTCTTAATGCATTACCAACTAAGGCGTAATACCATCTCGTTGGTTACGCCGTAACCATTCGCTTCTCGGCTCATTCCGAGTTTTGCAAATTACGGGTAACTCTATTATTGGAGTTCTGACGTAACTCTCTATCTTTAATTCTTTATTTTTAAACACGGTAACCTTGTATTAGTTTTTAAATGAACTTTGTGGGTGTGTTCTGTAAACCCTCACGAGACTTCACTCGTCCACTTGGGACACCAAGTGGTTTAAAAACTTGTTGCATTCGCTAAATGCAACCGTGATTCCTACAAAAGTGAGTTAGGTTTGTTTTTCATTTTATTTTTCTTTTTAGAATTATGCTTGTCGGTATTGTGATTTCGAGGATTGAAGTTTGCTCATGGCGCTTTAACGAAGGTACGATCCTTTCTCGTAGGCCTTCTTCTTTTTGGAGAAAATTCGGGGAAGTTCTCGCTCTAATTCTACCTTTCTCTTCACCTTTATTTTAATTCCTAGTACAAAAGGACTTTCTATAATTCAAGTGGGGACGGGGTAGAATTATATCTTGAACTTTATTTACCCTCATTTTCTAGTTTATTTTGAAAAATTATGCCATTTTTATATTTTAACATGTTTTTGGCACCTAACTAGATTAGACCTTAGCGAGCACATACAACCCTTGATATTACAAGGTGAGGCTATAGTGTGCAATTGAGTGATCACCACGAAATTGACACTTAGAATAGTTGAGAGATTTGAGTTTTGTTCCCTTTCGCGAGGTGTTGGCTTTGTTTATTCTAGCATAAAGGTTTGTAAACTCATATTTTCCAGGTTTTGGAAGATATCATTTTAGAATCTATCTAATAAGGTCTACTTGAGGGCAAGTAGAGTTCAAGTGGAGGATATTGATAACATCAAATAGTCCACGATTATTAAGTGTCAATTTCCCGTTAATGCTAGTTATTTATATCATTTATATGAATTTATGCTTGTTTTCCATTGTTTTACACTTTCGGGTAAATTGCGAGCATTGGAGCTAAAGAGGCGGATATGGAAACATTACTAAGGATTTATCACGGTATGCCTATTTTGAAGAGGTTACGGTAACTCGTCTCGCATTCGTAACTATTACGTGACCCGAAGTCAACTCATCAAGAGGTTGGCGTAACTCCTTCCAAAGATACACGTAACTCCATTAGCTCAAAGAGGTTCCACACGATATACGCAGTAACTACTTCATCACTTGTGCGTAACGAGGATTATTGAAGACTACGGTAACCATTTATAAGGTTACTGTAGTAACTAGCGATCTAGTGCATTTATGGAGGTTACGGGTAACTCATCTTTTGGTTACGCCGTAACCCGAACCTTAATATTTATAGTGCGGTTTCTTGACGGGGTCTTATCACGGGTTGCGGCGTAACAAAAGATGAGTTCTGTTGTAACCTCCGTAAATGCACTAGATCGCTGGTTACGGCGTAACTTAGTGGTGACGCCATAGTCTTCAATAATCTGGTTACGCCGCAAGTGATGGATGAAGTGCGGCATAAGCGTGGGCTCTTTGACCTAATGGAGTTGCGTCGTAATCTTGGAAGGAGTTACTGAACCTCGATGATTGAACACGGAATCGCATATGTGCGACGCGAGAGGCGTTACTCGTAGCTCTTCAAAATAGGGCATGTGATAAATCGCAGTAATGTTTCCTGTCTCAGCTCCAATGCTGCGCAATTGCTGATGTGAAACAATGGGCTGGCGAAATCCATATAAATGATATAAATAACGGCATTAACGGGGAAGTGACCTTAATGTCGGGACTGTTGATGTTATCAAATATCCTCCGCTGAACTCTGCTTGCCCTCAGTAGACCTTATTAGATAGATTCTAAAAGATCTTCCAAAACTGGAAAATATGAGTTTACAAATCCTTATGCTAGAATAAAACAAAGTGAACACCTCGGGGAACAAAACTCAAATCTCAACTATTCTAGTGTCAGTGATCACCAATCACTGATCATAGCATGTATTCTATCATAAGCTTGGCGGTTACACAAATCTCCACCCTTTGGGTTAAGGGCTAAACAATTCTCGGAAGGCAATATGGGTAGACACGACAAGGTTAAGGGTGACTCGTCATTACTAACATGTCACGTGAAATGGACAAAATCAATGATACATGACCAAATCCATGGCCAAGACACCAAAGATTGCTCATTGCATCACCTAGACACGCTTCATGACTAAAGGGTAGGATAAGACATGGGATGTATAATTGGTGTAAAATGAAAAACAAGCGGTAGTCTATATCTATAACTAAGTCATCACCACTTACCGTCCGCCCAAAGTTCAAGTTTAGAAACCTAGAGACGGATCATGAAATGCAAGGTAGATGTGTCATTAGAGGACGTCGTGATAGGCACACTACTTTTCTTCTTCGATTGGTATTACTCAACTTCAATCTTCAAATGTGACCGAGGTGGCCTCCTCGATACTAAACAATAAAGCTCATACTATAGTGCTAATAACATTGCACTTTACAAAATCATAATTGAATCAACTATATATATATATATATATATATATATATATATATATATATATATATATATATATATATATATATATATATATATATATATATATATATATATATATATATATATATATATATATATATATATATATATATATATATATATATATATATATATATATATATATATATATATATATATATATATATATATATATATATATATATATATATATATATATATATATATATATATATATATATATATATATATTTATTTATTTATTTATTTTTTTTGGCTTTTTTCCCCGAACATACATGATAACATAACATCCCCCACTTGAGATGAACAATGGGAATTGGGGTCTTGATGATCTTCATAATTGTTTTCGATGAAGCGTGATTTCCAAACCTTTCCACTCGAACCTTGAACTTAGGCAAATGATGACTTCAAATTACAAATAAAGACTACGGGGTAGGCTAAGGTGTAAGGTGTAATGAAACAATATATTGGGGTGACAAAATGAAAGGAATGGCTCGGAAGGGTGTATCTAGGGTATCTTGCACTAAAGGGAGTGCAACAAAGGGTTTCACATGGGGTCGAAAAGTCGGTGACTAATTGATAGACTCACAATAGTAGGTTGTTTGGGTGATAATCCTATAATCGCCTTCTAAAGCTGAAAAGTCCAAATACATCGAGCTAACTCAACATACCTTGTCTATGGTCTCGAAATGATGCAAAGACCAAGTTCTAAAGTTTATAAGCTAAGCACACTCATAATTTGGTGGATTGGGGTAAAATATAGGAAGCGGATAAGGCTAATCTCACCATGTAATATCAAGGGTTGTATGTGCTCGGCTAAGGTCTAATCTAGTTAGGTTCGGAAAAACATGTCAAAATATAAAAATGGCATAATTTTTCAAAATAAACTAGAAAAATGAGGCGAAATAAAGTTCAAGATATAATTCTACTCCGTCCCCACTTGAATTGTACAAAGTCCCTTTTGTACTAGGCATTAAAATAAAGGTGAAGAAAGGTAGAATTAGGCGAGAACTTCCTAAAATTGCTCCAAAAGAAGAAGGCCTACGAGAAAGGATCGTGCCTTCGTTAAGCGTCATGAGCAAACTTGAATCCTGAAATCACAATACCAACAAGCATAATTCTAAAAAGAAAAAATAAAATGAAAAATAAAGCTAACTCACTTCGTAGGAATCACGGTTTGCATTTAGCGAATGCAACAAACCTTTTAAACCACTTGGTGTCCCAGTGGACGAGTGAAGTCTCGTGAGGGTTTACAGAACACACCACAAAGTTCATTTAAAACTAATACAAGGTTCTTGTGTTTAAAAATAAAGAATTAAGCGAGAGGAGAGTTACGTCGTAACTCCAATAATAAATTCGCCGTAACTTGCAAAACTGGAATGGTGAGAAGCGAATGGTTACGGCGTAACCATTGAGATAGTATACGCCGTAGTTGGTAATCGTCAAGAATCCTGCTTTGCTAAAATGTTGATTACGGCGTAACCACGAGATGAGTTCTGTAGTAACTCTATTCGAATCGAATTGCAATAGTAATTACTTCATTGTCTCTGCAAAATGTTAGAAACACAAAACCCAAGAAAGGAAATAAAAACAAAAGAAAGGATAATTTGGGTTGTCTCCCGAAAGAGCACTTTTCTTTATTAATGAGTCTTTAAGTTAGACTCGAGCAGCGGGGGGCTCTATGGGGGTTTTGAGCTTGCCCTTCTTCTTGATATCCTTCATCAAATTGTGCCTCATCCATGCAACATTGGAGCGGTCAGGAAGTACTCAATGGTTTCAATCTTTTGGACTTCTGAAATTTATCCTCAGGACCTAGGTGGTAGCGAGTGAATTCATATTTTCTACTATAATAGGGGTGGTCTTTTGTAGGGTATCCACAGAGCTTGCACCTTCTTTGCTCGTAAGCTTCGTCATCGGGATCGGTGAACTCTTCATTTCCTTGCAACTCAAGGTAATCTAGCATCCTTTGATATCATCGTCATCGAATCGGTACCTTGAACCATTCTTCATCGAATAAATTCTTCACTAGAAACGCTTGCATTCTTCTTTATCATTACTCACCCGCTCTATGTCAATTGTTGTTTTATTCGTATTATCGCTACTTTTGTCGTTAGAATTTTCTTGATCCATGTATTCCTTCCAAATCTTATCTTTTGTTAATGCATCCACATGCCCATACCTAATTTTTACCCAACTATCAAATCCCAGGTTGTCTATCCAAGGTAAACTCGTTCTCTCCTTGTCATTGGTTGAGGACCAAAAGAACTCATCTTTTCCTAATCTTCGAGTTACCTCCACCATCACACATATCGTTATACGGGTTGCATGATGCCTAGAAAATTTCCTGTGGGTTTTACTTTTCACACAGGTGTTGCGTATTCTATGTTGTCAGTCTCATTTAAATGCTCTTCTGTGCAGGGTATATCTTGATTAGGCTCATCCCTTCAAATGTGCTTTGCGTAATCAACTTTTAGCTTCATAAGAAGATGTGGATTGATCTTGGCATTCCCAAATTGAATTGCGTACGAATCTTTAAAGGCCAAATTACCGAATTTTATCCCGTGTCTTTCACGCTCATGAGGGCATGTCCATTCCTCCAATCTTTCGTTGTCTCCTCCATTGCAATTCTCGTGGAAAGGGCTGCATGTTTGTAGGATCGATATATTATTGTGTTTGATGATTCGGGTGGTCTTGGATGATCAAAATACATGTTAAACATTGTAGAGAGAGAAAGTAGAGAGATGGTGTTCTTGGTAGAGAGTTGCTTCTATAAAAATGAAAGTTTAGATTGCCAAGCCATGGATGGAAGGGGTATTTATACTTACAAAATACACGACCTCCTATCGGCTGTGGATCCGGTATCTGATGGGTAAAGACCGTCCTTCCTCCACGGTGATACACTACGCTAAACTAAACTAATAACTAACTAATAAAGCGATAAATAACGTAAATCTTGACACATCTCGAGCTACCATATGCTAGACCTTAATTGGGGTGACCGACACTTTATCATGGAATTTCCAATTCTAACAATCTCCCCTAAGGGAGGTCACCCCATGATTTACATTTTGAATCCTAGCATTCTATTCTTGACTTCGTTCTTGAGCTCGTAGACTTCAATTCTTCAAATCCGCAATCTTGTGCTTTAGTAGTGATACTTCAAAGTCCGCATAGTTTAGTACTTTCAGTGGAGGTCTTTGAACTTATCCACATCTTTGATGATCTTCGGGCTTTCATTGAGATCATCGACCTGACAAATCTCTGGATCATCCATAGTTGTGTTGCCTTTATGTGAAGTTGTGACTTTTAGACCGACATGCTCACACTTTTGAATCATGACATCTTTCCATCAGTGGCGGAAGCCTTCTTGGTTCATGATATTTGCAGTGATGACGAAGCATAATATGAAATATCGAGCTAGGTTATGTAGATATGCACGGTCATGATTTCTTCAAATTAAGTGTGGATCTTTGTGAGCATGCGGCTTTGGATTGACTCCTCAATTACGATTAGTTGCAACCGTCAAATGTACCGCAAACAACGATTAGCAATAAAACACACAAAAGTGTCTTTGATCACTTTTGTTAAATTGAGTACACGACCACGGTTCCCGTTGATCGGTACAAATCTTTGTGATCGGTAGGATTCTAAGAATCTCCTTGACGGGGTTTCACAGTGTTCTCAGCCGTTCTCAAACCGGGCGTCTCAAAGAAGACAACACGGAATTGAGTGAACCGGTAATTGAGTTCAGCGATTGATGAAAAATTGATTTGAAAACAATCGCGTATTGCTTGAAGAAAGAGTTTTGTCTCGACGAAGGTTTTATGAGAAGATCAATTTTCAATCAAAATACTTTTGTATTAGAGAATGAGTACACATTCGATGTGCTAGTGAAAGAAGAGATTCACATCGAGCGGTTTTTTAAAAGTATTTTCAATCGAGAGATACTTTTAGAATTTGAAATGAATACACATTCAGCGTGCTAGAGAAAGAAGGTTTGCACATCGTTGTTTTTCCAAAAGTGTTAGTCAATTCCATTCTGGACCAAGGTTGATTCAAGAGTGAATCGCCCCATCGTTTCTATCCGATTGTCACAAGCTTCATCTTTTGCAAGATTTCACATGTCACCACCAAGAGCTTGTTTGATGTTGGCTCTAGAAGGATTTCCATCTTCATCGTGAATATTTTCATATCACTCGGATGTTACGGCAATACCACAAGGATAATCGTAGGACTCTTAATATATAAACTTACTTTCCACATTGTGTGAAACAACAAGTCTTCATGAATTTAGTGTCCTAATGAGATATTGTGGATGATCTCGTGGCTCTAGACTCAATAGTGCACATTTGGTTCCTATCTTGGGAGACTAGGAGGGGTCTCCTTCTTGATATCAACAATCTCTAAAGAAAGTCGATAGATAATGCGGTTCCCGTGAGAATGAAACAAGCCCTTTTAAGAGGAACTTGAGTAGCTTGGGAGCGTTAGTGCGATCGTCCGCGGGTCCATGGCGTCTTGTCTTCAATACCAGTGTTACCTTAGTAAACACCGATATCAAAACCGACAAGGGGAAGGAGACAAGCATCTAGCGAGTAAACTTGATGAACTTAATTCTTCTAAGTGATTGAAGATATCCGGGAAGGCGAATGTCATAACCATGAGAATCTCAATGTTTATCTCATCATGAATTTAGTGTCCTAATGAGATATTGTGGATGATCTCGTGGCTCTAGACTCAATAGTGCACATTTGGCTCCTATCTTGGGAGACTAGGGAGAGGTCTCCTTCTTCAATCTCAACAATCTCTAAGAAAGCCGATAGATAATGTCGGTTCCCGTGAGAATAAAACAAGCCCTTTAAGAGGAACTTGAGTAGCTTGGGAAGTTTAGTGCGGTCGTCCTTTGGGTCCATGACGTCTTGTCTTCAATACCGGTGTTACCTTAGTAAACACCGGCTGACATATGTATTGAACCGGTGTACGCCTAAAGTTGAATTATTGGAGGGCTATTTCTTTCACCCTTTCTCACTCATTTCTTTTCATTCTTCAACCCCTTGATTGCTTACGAGACTTCATAACTAGAACCTTGTTGGGTTTATTCCGGTTCTAGCTCTATCTCGATCGGCACTCTTCCCAAATTCTCATTTTCTCTTTTTTTTCAATATACCTAAGGACTCTACACTATCTAGTGGATTGTCCTGGGTAGATCCCTCCGGTTACGGCGGATCATGGGAGCGAATACCTAACCTAACCATCCTTATAACTCCATGCATAAAGTAAAATGGTCGGTCTTTTGGTACAGTTCATTCTTCCTTGAAACCAATTGAAAAATCATTTGGAAAAACAATTAAGGTACTTGTGATACGAGATCAAAGCATTTTGTACCTTAATAGTTTTGATCATTTAGAAAACCTCCCCCTCAACATGTGCATATGATTTAGAAATTGTTTAGCACGTGGAGGCAAGAGGAATTTGAAATATTTTCTTTGATCACAATTTTCATAGAAAAAGCCATTTGATTTTCTTGGTAAATTCTACCCCTCAATATGTGCATAGGATAAGAGAAATCATTTTAACACATAGAGGCAAGAGTTTTTTTGAAGCACATCCACGAACACAAAAGCCATTTAAGAAACCATTCGCTCCCCCTCGATATGTGCTTGAGATTGAGCGTTTAGCACATATGAGAGAAGCGACACACATTTTCATCAAATCGATCATCATTTATCGATTTCATAATTAAATCACAAATTCTACCCGATCAAAAATATCAAACCCTTTGAGATTTTGGATCCCAAGTGATTAATCGGTTTATAAAACATGGAAGAAAATGTGGCATGGTTTAAATACTCATCTTGTTTTTGGATAAATGCTCCTCCTCAACATGTGCATTGTATATTTCTAAATCGTTTGGCACATGGAGGCAAGAGTGCCTTTAAAGGACTAAAACCAATTCCATTAAACAGATTTGAGATTTAAATCACGATCTCTCCCCCGATCAAAATATCAAACCATTTAAGATTTGTGATCCCAATTGATTTAAATCATTTAAAAGATTTTGGGGAAAGGCGTGACAAGATTTAATTTTGAAATTGATGGATAAGGACCATTTAAAACATTAAAGATTGTTAGTGTCGGTATGATAGTTTTAAGAGATCTTTAAGTAAAATAAAACAATTTCACAATCAAACAAAACGAGAAAAATTTCATTTTGAAAGACCTTGATTCAAAAGAAAAATCATACCATGACATAACATTAAATTTTTAGATCACCACTTAATTATTGTACAAATGGACTTTTATGAAGAAATATTGTATGAAAATAATTTATTTTAAATCACTCTCCCCCTCAATCGATGACCGTAGTCGTTGATTGAGTGACTTAGATTTTGATAAAAATGAAGTCCGGTGATTTTCAAAGTTAAGTCCAATTAATTTTCAAAACAATATTTTCCATTTTCAAAACAATTTAATCAAATTTTTTTTCAAAATTGTTTAAAAATGGTATCCTGCACAAAGATAAGTTAGGTGGTTGAGAAGCTTCCGTTGTTGTTGCTGTAGGGTTTGGAAGAAAACCACCTGCTGATGCAGTGAGACTTCTTTCATTGCATTTTAATGCCAACTGAGGTCAAATTAAGCTCCGTTTCTTCATTTGCTGATGAAGAAAACCATCTGCTGATGCAGTGAGACCTCTTACGTTGCATACATGCCAACTCTCCATAGAAGTCCAATTAAGCTTCGTTTCTTCATTTGTCAACCCAAGATCTAGTTACCCTTTCCTTTTGGCATCCAATCATCTTAGTTTACGGGATCCGGATCGGGAACATTCTTATATACCAATATACACGCATCGTTAGTGAACACTCTGAGATATATGGTGGTCGACATCACCCAAACAAACAATCGACTAATAAAAGTCAATCCAACATATCAATCAATTCATATATGGCATGGGAATAATGTGTTTATCAAACTCTAATCATCTAATCCTAACAATACTATCACAGGCACCTGGTCCTTCAACGTAGGTTAACATCTTTTCAATTAAGCATATAGGATAGTTAGATAATCTCGTTAGATGATATAGATTTGAAAATATTCTCCCCCTCAATCAATGGCCCATTTTATGAAAAGATTAAAAGCGCTAGAGTCATTGATTGAGTTTTTAATTTTTTACGAAAACTTTGAATCAGATTGTTTTTAAGCAACTCATTATCCACCATTTTGAAAACAAAACAAATATTTTTCTGAAGAATTTTAGACGGAAAAACATTTGTGTGGGAGCAATGATCCTTGACATACTTTCATCATTTTGTTTTAGGATAAGTGCACGAAATATTTGAAAATTGGTTTAGCGTAGCACTTTCCTTTCTTTGAAGAGCGGGTTGCTATCGAAATAATAGCAAGCCATAATTTTAACCACGGATTACGATCGAAGTAGCGCAAGCCATATTTTGAGACATGTTTTGAAAAGAATATTTACACCTCCTGCTCGAACTTCATCTATGGTCCCGTGCCATTATTGAATGACATTTCTAAGACCATGAGATGTTATCGATACGGAAGACATGTCTTTGAAAAACAATATTTTGGTATTTTTAAATTTTACGATTTTTATGGGTTTTTGAAGGTTTTATATTTTTCTATTTTCTTTTTGTTGGTTTTATATTTTTGTATTTTGTTTTTATTTGATAAATATTTACAAAGATAGAGTAGATGATATAGTATAAGAGAATGATGATCTGAGTGCGAGATAAGGATATCGAGCGACACGTCGTAGAAGATAGAAATCGTCATCTCTTTAACTTCCACCACCAAAGCTTAGGGCTCGGAATAGAAGATAGAACATGAGCCTTTGAGAAAGAGACTTTGGCGACTTCCCCAAACCGAAAATCCATTAGATGAGCGATTGAGCTCTATTTCAAGCTTGCCTTAGCCGGTGCCGAGAAGCACACCATTATCATAAATCCATTGCTCCATTTAAGAGCGATAATCGAGGATCTCCATTCGGGGTTATATCATCAAGAAGAACAACAACGTATCATCCCACTCATAAATAATCTTCTCAAATTTCATAACCACTTGAAGTCGACGCAATCCATTCCAAAAGTTGTCAAGAGCAATTCCCCAAGTAGTTGAATTGATGCGGTCGGTCTCTTTGTATAATGCTCAAGAACTCTCCGAATACACATCATGAGGGTAATGAAGAACACCTCCCTATGTTGCATCTTACGTCCACGATGAATGTGTATGAAGCTCAAGAATCCAGTACACCAATATCCAAGAACTCTCCGAATACACATCATGAGGGTAATGAAGAACACCTCCCTATGTTCACATCTTTCGTCACGATGAATGTGTATGAGCTCAGAATCCAGTACACACATTCCCAACGAGAGAATAGCGATAACACCTCCTCATGTTACACATTTATCTCCCCTGAATATGTCGTACTTGTGTACCTCTATTATCTTCAGAAACTTTCTCTAACATCTCTTCCCCCACATAGTTGGAATAAGAACACTAAACGCCATGATGAGATAAACATTGAGATTCTCTGCGGTTATGACATTCGTCTTCCCGGGATATCTTCAATCACTTAGAAGAATTAAGTTCATCAAGTTTACTCGCGTTTAGATGCTTGTCTCCTTCCCCCTTGCTGGTTTTGATACTTCAGAATCAGCAACTCTTTGAAAGCCTAAATACTAGAAATATGTTGAGAAGAACGCTTGAAGTCTTTGTGAGAATCAACATCTTGAATAATGTGAGCAAGTCTAATTGGGGATTAAATCGACATTTCACCTCCCCGATTAGTGCTCTCCCTAAACCGACAATGCCGAAATATGAAGAAGTCTTTGGATAATCAAATGCGGCTTGTCTTTTAGTCTTCTAACATGCGAGAAAATGTAGAACAGGCTGTAGACTCGACCTTCTTCAAGATTGTCGGTTGGGGTATGATAGTTAACATCTGCAACTCACACCAAAAGCATCTCACCAAAAGCATCCCAATTAACACATCTTGCAAATCCCTTAACTAAAATCCTCCCAATCAAACAAGAGCAGAAAGATGTTCATCAAGGAAATCGACAATCGGGGCATAGCGAACACACAAGATGGTAACACCAAACTACCAATTACATCAAACAAAAAGAGAGATTGTTGGAATCATCATGTTGATATATCGTGAAGCATTAACGGAAGCACTTTGTCAATAAACTCATCAATCCGGCGAAGATGTCAACCAACAACTCTTAGAAGAAACTCCATGTAAAGATGACCCGATAAGAAGAAGCTCGGTTCTTACATGAGTTTGGAGCCGTTTGACCATTTATTCTCGAGATAACAATCAACCATGAAGAATTATCATACTTCTTCTCCCCTCAAAATTGCGGACAAGTTGCCATTCTTGACTAAATAAATGAAATCATCCAAATGTATTCTATTCACACTTCTCCCATAAAATTTGCACATGATGTCGCCATCGTCTTTATAGTAGAACAATTTGAATAAGAAAATAATCAATGGTAGCCGGTTCACTTGATGGTGAAGCACATGGAAAAAGTATGAAGCATGTTGATGAGAATGGTCATAAAAGAAGATTTCTCTTCTTTAGAAGATAAAGCGCATTTGAGCGTACACTTTTCTTTTCTTTAGAGTATGAGGCATGAGCTGTTGTGTTCATCGTCATAAGAAGATTTCTCTTCTTCGGAAGATAAAGCGCCTTGAAAGCGTACACTTTTATTTTCTTTAGAGGCGAGGCATGAGCTGTTGTGTTCATACGTCATAATCTCTCTCTTTTCGACTCTCTTGGCAAAACATGTAATCAACGCCATTATCATTGGTAGGCTCTTTGTAGTGACGGTGATGGAGAGAACCCAATATGATGAATTTGACCCTAAAGTAAACTACCCGAACTCGTGACTTAAACTTGCACAAATGTAACAAAGGGCGGTGCCGATTTCCATTAGCATCTCTAAGTACTCTCTATGTACTCTATACTCTTCAACCAACCAACCATCAAGTATAAGGCGTACATTACCTCTTGAAAATCCACAATTGAATGTGACCTTGAGCACTACAGCGTAACTCCTTAAAGTGATAGTTATTTTGTAGTGGTAAGAGCCAATTCCCCAGTGGTAAAGAAAGGTAAAGACACCCAACAATAACTAGATTTCCAAGTCTTCGTTTTTGATAATAAGCTCGAACAAGGATCTTGAAGAATCTTCATCCAACCATCCCCGATACCTTGAGATACTAAGTACACTCGCCGTGGTAATTCACTTCAACCCCAAATAAATAATCTTGAATTAACGCCGTTGTCACATCTTACAGTTAGCTGCTCAAATCTAGCCTTCTTTGACATTTAAGCGAACATTGATAATGGTTTCATCCCGACCATGGTTAAAAGTACATAACCCGTAAAACCAAGTAATAACCAAGCGCCATGAGGACAATCAAACACACACCCAATTTATGAAGTACACCCTTTTATCCCTTCTTTGAAGTAGAAACCGTAGCACCGACATCAAATAAGATCCCAAAATACACTTTCCATTTCTCGAATGGTTCCATCGATCACGGATTTTACAACTCTATGGTCTAAACCGAAAAATAGTTTCTTCGGCGAGATTTTACAAAACCAAGAATAAACCGTAAGATAGATCCGGAAATGCACTTTACTATTACTAGGATGTTTCCATTGTCACGGGATTTTACAAGTCTATGATTTAAACCGAGAAATAGGTTCTTTCGCGGGATTTTACAAAATCAAGACAAAACCGTAAACAATATTAGCTTGAATGTGTTATGACAACTTTGGTTTTAGTGAATATCTGTTTTAGGGGAACATGCAGCGGTTCATCAATGGTTCATTATCCAACATCAACAACATCATCAACCATCCAATCAACACTTTGGTAAACATATCATTCACGCATTCTGTCGGCTATTGTAGTGACCACATGGAGAATTAATCCTGATATGCCAATCTTGATCATGAAGTAAAACTCCCTAGATTTGTTACTTAAACTTGTACTAATCCTCGTGAACAAGAAATGGTGTACCCAATGTACAAAACCTCTTGACATTCTCAACTGAGTGAGACACCGAAGTGATAGCTACGTTGTGGGTTAAGTGATAAGGAATCACAAACGCAACAAAATAGCCAAGTCTTTATCACCCTCTATAAATGCCCAAACAAGTCATCTTCACGGAAGGGTAGAAAGAAAGAAGACGAAATAAGTAAACGCGCCCGGAAAACCTCACCTCAAATCTAAATAAGAGATACCGTCCAAACAACCCCGTAGTCAACATTTTCCAATGAATACTTATAAGCCATGACATAATAATATCCGTGAAAATGCATACACCAAAGTATCAAACCCCATACAACAAATCTCTTTATCATACCCAATCTCATCATCGAATCACATGATCGTCAAATCACTTCAACAAATCTCATTACGTATAGAGGATCCAATTGTGAGAAGCCCGTCCTCCATATTGAACCCAATCAATTTTAGGCTTTAGAAAGCCCAAGTACACATATGCTCATATTCAGGTCCAATAATTAGTTCAGGCATAAAGGATAGTACACGGATCAAATTCATTTAAAGCAACCATTACTAAACCAACATGATTCAAATCTCACCAATCATGCTCATACTTCGCCTCAATATCAAAAATCCTAAACCGGATGATATTAACATGTCCAGATTCAGCCCATGTATGCGCCATACTCATAATCACCCAAACAAATTCAACACAATACACCACATGGCCCGACTTAAAATTAAGCGCCCATACAAATTCCTGATAACTGCAAGGCCCATGTGATCTTATATCACTCTTACCCTAATTTCGGGTATATATAAATGTAGCATAAGACTCTTGCCCTAAAAGATCTCACAAACTCAAACCTAATCTTTAACACAATAAAATCCGCCTCCTTTTAATTTCTTCTGTAAAACAAATACATCCAATATCATCATTCAGATTGTATACCTCCTTCATCAAGTACATACGAGACCAAGATAAAACACCATGATGTTAATAGGTAACATAGTCTCGCCACAGGGTTGGTACAGAGACGAGATATGTCATAGCCATAGGGATGGCTCGAGGATGGCTTGAGGTTGAGACCCGGATTAGGTTTTGAAGACAAACCGGTGTATTTGGTAAGATTTAAATGTTTTGACTTGAGTAAGGACGAACCAAGGTAAACAATTAACAGTTTTGTTAAGTTGTTTAACTTTAGATGTTCGAATATAAAGATGAGTCAAAAACATAATCTTCTTTTTGTTATAATGAGAATCGTTTAATCCGAAAGAAAAGAAAGGCAAGACATTAATATTGCTTTGATCTTTCCTTTTAGCTTTCGAATATTACTAAGATCAATGATGAGATATGGTTCAATAAAAATCTTTGAAAGATAATATCAATTGGACCGCTTCTGAGATCAATTTGTTTGATGCTTTCATTTTGAGTCTTTGAGTCTTGATGAAAATAAGACTTAGATCTTTATTTACCATTTTGAATATTGAGTCTTGTAGGAATTGGTAGTTGTTGTTTCATGTGTTGATTAAATGGACTGATGATGGGTTGTGAACCTGAAGTTGTGAGTCAATCGTTGGTATGTGGTATTGTGGTAGTCTTAATAGTCATAACTTCATCTACCATTCATTCAACTCGCTAAGGTAAGTCAAGTTGCTACATATTTCAGAGTCAAGTTGCTAAACCAGGTCGTTACTTCACAATTGTTTGTCACAAGTCGCTACCCTTAAATTGTCACAAGTCGCTAGCTCAACTTTTTAAACTAAGTCGCTACTTTGATAAATATCAAATCGCTACCCTTTTTCTTTCAAGTCGCTAGCAAAAATCATGTGTCAATTTGCTAGCATAGCAAGTCGCTAGGTCTTTTGAACCATACAAGTCGCTATTGACTAAATAGTCAATAGCCAAGTCAAGTCGCTACCACGTGCTTTTGACAACTCGCTACGACCAGTTAAACAACAAGTCGTTAGGTCAAAGGTTTGTACCAAGTCGCCATGAGTAAAGACTCAGGCAAGTCACTACCATAAAAACATGTCACTACAAGGATTCATTTCATTTGGACAGTTTTGAGAGTAAGTCGCTATCTTGATAGTACAACTCGCTAGGATGAAAAACCTTTTCCGATGAGTTTGTTCGACTACTTTTCCGACCATATGCATAGTTACCCAGAAAAAATATGCATAAAAATGTATCCTTTTTTGAAAACTTTATGATAGACCAAAAAGACTTTATGACCAAAAAGACTTGACACAAATATTCATGACTATTCATAACTGTTTTAAATATTCATAACAGTTTGGACAAAAAGACTTGACACAGAATGATAGACCAAGACTTTATGACCACAAAAGAATACAAAACAGTCATAACCTGTTAACCATACTAATATGAAAAAGATAGTTTTATTTTTTATTTTTTCGACCCAAAAATAGTTCAAAAACCAGTATAAGCCAAGAAACAAAACCACCATAAATCATCAAAACACACAAACCTGGGCTCTGGTACCATTTGTAGGATCGATATATTATTGTGTTTGATGATTCGAGTGGTCTTGGATGATCAAAATACATGTTAAACATTGTAGAGAGAGAAAGTAGAGAGATGGTGTTCTTGGTAGAGAGTTGCTTCTATAAAAATGAAAGGTTAGATTGCCAAGCCACACCCCTTCTATGGATGGAAGGGGTATTTATACTTACAAAATACCGACCTCCAATCGGCTTTGTGGATTAGGTATACGATGGGTAAAGACCGTCCTTCCTCCACGGTGATACACTCGCTAAACTAAACTAATAACTAACTAATAAAGCGATAAATAATGTAAATACGACACGTCTCGAGCTAACATATGATAGACCTTAATTGGGGTGACCGACACTTTATCATGGAATTTCCAATTCCTAACAATATGAGCCATGCTCTAGTGGTTTCTTCATCGATAATGGTGACGGAGTACACCGATGGTGATAAGTGGCTCTTCTTCATCATCGAGGAGAGTTCTCGAGTTTTCAGATTCGTCCAAGTCGAGGAATGTTTACGCCCATGTATCGATTCTGCCGTGCGGAGATTCTTAATTCTGGCGTAATTCATTAGAGTCGTATTCCTCGGTATTCATCACAACTCCTTTGTCCTTTGTCAAACACGAGGTTATCTTGTAACTCATTAGGTATGTTACGGCGTAACTTCAGATCTGTCGATGGAATCGTCCTCTAAACTTCGCATCAACGGCACGAGCCTTGAGTTATCATCAGAAAATTACCTTACATTCCATATTGGTTTAGATCCTTGGGTTTATCGTTATTCCTTCTTACTTTTTATTGAGCTTTATCACCATGGATTCAAGGTTTTTAAGAGTGGAGTCGTGTTTAGAAATGTTTCTATCGGTGTTTTCACGGAATTCCTTCAACCATTCATCTTGCTCCTTTTGTTTTGAAATTTGAATTTTCCGGAAATTTAGTAATTGTTTCTTCAAGTGGGCTTTCTTTCTCCATAAGGCCCATGGTTGTAATTACTATGATACCTATTTCGATTGTCACCAGTAAAGGGTCGATTTTCTCCATACTTAGCTTCTTGAATTCCTCTTCGTCCATATGAGGACAATTTTAGTAAGGTGTCCTCCTCACGACTTTCACATCCCCTTGAATGGCATGAGCAGTTGCCCGACTTTTAGCATATCTCGTGAGGCTTTCAATTTTACTAGCGATTCTTTGCAATTCCGTCGAAATTTCCACCTTGGTTTCTTTTACTTCCACCGTCGTGCCATTTTTAGAATGGTCCGCCATTTTTGAATAAGCTTCAATTGCTTAGTAGTAGGAGTCATATTTGGGATGGGTCCTTGATAATCCGACATCTGTCTCGTAGTTACATTTATTCCTTTGTAGAAAATATTGACCTTCTTTGGTTATTAAGATCATTGGTAGAACACTTATAAAGAAGATCTTTGTATCATCCCAAGCTTGATCTGAGTTTAAATCGTTTTCTTGTTTGAAATTGTGGATCTCAAGAGTTGATTAGAAATCTTTGATGGTGGGCAATATCTTTGGATAAAGTGTTTCTTAAGTAGTGCCCAAGTATTAAGCGCCCGTGAACAATCTTTCGATCCATCTTCTTGTTGCTCGATTAGAGTCATAGGGAAGACCACGAGCATAATGACATCATGAGACACGCCGGAATGTTGAAAAGGCTAGTGATGTATAGGACATTTTCAAGCGTGCTCATATCGTCTTAGTCCCTGTTCACGAAAAAGGGTTAGCGAAGCTCCCTCATAAATTAGTCTTTAATCTCGAAGCGAACATACTGCTCCGATTCTTGGGTCTTACGAGACCCGGCCCTTGATTAACTCTAGTCAACGCCAAATATTCCTCAAGAGTGAGGTCATCGATGTTAACCACTTCCATGGTACACGAAAACTTGAAATATGATCGTGAGAAAAGTTTAAATATGAAATGAAAGACTTAATATTAATCCTAATATAGCTCCCCGGTGGCGGCAAAAACTTGATGCGGGTTTCTTGACCGGTCTTAATATTTATAGTGTCTCGCTATACCTTAACACCCCAACCCGACAAGGGTAGAAGTGTCACGATACGGTGTCATATCGAACATACAAACAAAATTTTATAAACGAAAGCCTTAAAGAAATGAAGTACCAAGTCATATAGACGAATGACTTATAAGGAAAATACAAAATCCAATATATGCGAAATAAAATGAAATCTCCAAACGATAGCCCAACAAAATAAATCCAAGTAATAAGGTATCTAGGGTTGGTCCACTCAAATAATCCAACTCTCGACCCATCAAGCCCATCTTCAAACCTAACACTGCCGAGGAAAAGAAATCTTGGTGAGCTTAAAAAGCCCGGTGAGCAGATATAACAAAGCGAAAGCTAAATAAGCGAAATCTGAAATGAAACAAAGGAAACGGATAACAAAGTCACAGCGAAATGAGAACAATGAGTCAAAGAGGATCCTGCAGAACACAATTATACAGATATCCAAAGCACATAAAACAAAGAGAATGAAGCGAAGCAAAGCATCGATGACATGTAAACAAGCACATACAAACCAGACATACAAGAACAGAAACATAAGCAACATAGCAGGCGTCGCATCCACACAACATATATCACATACAATCAATTCAGGAAAACATAAAACATATAAGCCAAACAGATATCTACAAGAAAGCGGAAGCAATTAATTAATAAGTGAGCATGGTAATTCACACAGGTCAAAACCCTTAGTTGAAAACATAACTTGACATCATAACGACGGATGTACTAACATCGGTCCAACACATGGCGATCGCACATAATAAGTAGAAATACGGTATAAAGATATAATTAAATGAAGTAGGGACATAGCGGGGCAATTGAACACGTTAACAAACCGGACATCATAAAGTTGAACCATTTACCCAATCAAACCGTAGCATAAGCAATGCAAACATGGCGGTCAACCACAAGCGAGATAAGGACACCACGGATAGTCATAGTCCACGAGATTAATCGAGCGAGGTACAAAGATAAACAGATCAACAATCGATTTCACACGAGCACGGTTACGGACAAATCAAAGGATCACATAACGATAAGATAGCATATCATCGAGATGACAACGGTAAATCTTATATCGCATACATACATATCATACGAGTAAGCGGTAGTCACATAAACATCATAATCAAATCAATAACATATAATAACCCGTGCGTGAATGGAGCGATAATCGAATTAACGGAATGAGTGTGTGAGATCAAAGCAATGGAATATATATCTTGGTAATAGAGTGAGTCATATAAGGGCTTTGGATAAAGATAATCAATACGAGAATATGATGCGTTGGGAAATCGAAGGTACAATATGGTTATATCAATAGTGTAGATGCGTAAATCTATCCGAGCCAACAAAAAAACCAATATCAATAGTGGCATTAGCGACCAAGTATCCAATAGTAACCATTGTATTCGGAGGGTGACCTCGGAATACCAAACCAATAAGAGGAGTCCTCAGTAGCCAATGGGTGATCGGCTCCTAAAATGTGAGGGGTGTATTGCACTCACCACATCCTAAAACAATATATCAATATCAATACAATACAATACAAATCTAGGATGCATCCATACGCCCCGCAAAACAATAGTGGCCATACAATATATACGAAGCGCATAATCAATACAAAATGGGGACGGTGTGGAACATCACTCAACCACACTAAAGTCATGTCATTGGTGCATCAATGACACGGACATGGAACCCCATGCCTAGTTAATGGCTCGGGTATCAAGCAGCGGTCAAAGTGTACAATATAGAGTTCAATCAATATCAAAGGTCCAATATTAGCAGTTCACAAATCAAATCAATAGTCCAATATCAATGGTTCAATTAGCAAAGGTCCAATAGCAAAGGATCAATATCAAAGGTTCAATAGCAAAGGGTCGATATCAAAGGTTCAATAGCATAGCAAAGGTTCAATATCAAATTGGCAAGAGATCAAAGATGCAAAGAGATCATGAGAAACCTTATGAGAAAGGTCGAATATCATATGCCTTATTGAAGCAATCAACAATGAAAGTAAAGTCAAGAAAGGAGATCAATCGCGTGCTTGGAACCTATATGAATTAGATAACGTTCTATAAGAATCAGAAATACTCGCATAAGACGGCTTTCCATTTTTAGCAAGTTTCCCATTTTAGTTATCTTTCCATTTTAAGTACTTTCTATTTTAGGAAACTTTCTATTTTAGGCAGGTTTCTATTTTTAGTAACTTTCCAGAAATAGCAGATTTCCATAATTAGTAACTTTCTAAAAATAGCAGGTTTCCATATTTAGCAGGTTTCCATATTTAGCAAGTTTAGTTACTTATTTAAAGCTAATAAATGAAAATGAGTATTATAATGCTTTAAGGATCATTTATGACAAGTTACAAAAGTTTAGGGTTTAAAATGTCAATATTGCAAAGTATAGGGTTAAAAGTGTAAATATAGTAAGTTTACTCATTTTATTCATTTAATCCATTTAGTTAGTATATTAACAAGTTAATCCATCAAGTTTCATAATTTACAAAACAACCCCTAACTTTATTAAATCATGTAATTACAAACCCTAGTTTTAGGTTATGATTATCGAATCCGTTCTAAGCCATTTTAGCTAGATTAGTACAAGATTACAAGACTCTATGTGATATCATTTTCAATTCGAACCACCCTTCATCATTTCCATTTTATCGCCCCATGTATAAATCAAAATACCTTAAGTAAATCATTCGTTATTAATTCCATTTATCATATACGTAATCATATAATTCATAAGCTTATTAACCCTTAAACAAAACATCTATAATTAGACATATGAAGAATACAAAATCAGTTTCATATTCATATTTACATGCCTTATTCGAATTACATATATTAAGACTCAAGGTTTTACATATTCATGTTTCATTATTTCATATTTTATGTGATCCATTTTTATAATACAAGCCCTAGAAAACATATATGCCACGAATTGGATTAAGAAACAAAAAGGAAGAGATTCAAGATGACGATACGTTACCCTTGTAGCGTGTACGAGACAAGAAACAAGAATCAAACCACAAAAATCAAACCAAGCCTCCTCTTGGTTATAACCAACCCACGGCCACAAAGTAAAACCCACGACCAAACTTCCTTTTCGAGCCAAACACGATTACCACGTCCACCAATCGATTAACTACGTTCACGAGCCTCCTAGGAACACCTTTGCTTGAATGATTTTCGGATTGAAATGGGAAAATTAAATGGTGCCGCCACTTTAGAATGAGAGAAAGGAACTAGGGTTTTCAATGTGTGATTTTGAAATGAAATGAGAAGATAATGTGATTAATTATAATTGATATGGTGAGTGATTTAGGGCCTTGATGGCCGGCCATTAGGGAGGGTCCAAGACCAATTCTCAAACTTTCCATCTTAGCATTTTACCATGTATCTAGTCTTGTTTCAAGTCCAAGTGAATTGTGTACTCATAGAAGTGTTTATGTAATACTTATAGTTTATTTATTTATGTTCCCCTTTAATTTGTATCATAAGTTACTTATTTTCATAATGTAGGAATATTATTAATCATATAACTTGTTAAATGATGTTGACGTGTTTCCCGAGTTGGTAAAATTTTAAGTTGGAGGGCAAAATTGTCATTTCACGCGATTTGAGATTTTAGGGTTTTACAATACCTATGGTCTACCCTAATGCACTAACGGGCAGTGTATCCGGTCATGTGTAGTGTAGTAAATGGTAAAGCCGAGGTCGTCCCAAGAACTATGTGTGTCGGATAATTACTAAGTCTAATTGTCACAGAATATAAATGGTTTGATATGGTTTTAACTAATTAAACTACGAATGCAGGATATAAAAGCAATTAAATGGTAGAAAGGAAATCAATAGAGGAATAGTGGTGTTAACCTAGTCAATCCTCCTAACTAGTTATGTCTACATCTACCTACTTCCAATTACTTGGTGGGGTCAAATTCGAGAGGACGACATTTGGTCAATTCGCCACTAACCTATCGACAAGATGCCATCACAAGAGAAATCGGGCGCACCGTCATAAGTCCTGTTGTTCCTGGTCCCTAGCCGAGTCATTAAGTACCGCTACATGCTAGATTCTAAATAGTGAGTGCTCGACCATTGGAACTTAGACACTACACCCCGATTCTTAAGTTCATCCAAACGATAGGTGATCGAGTTGGTCAAATCGCACAAGTAGAAATGGTCGTCGATTGGTCATATTTTACCCTTCTCGTCCCGATCCGCTCACCTAGGGTCAGTTGGTCATATCTCCTAGGCAATTGGCCTCTACCGCCATTCAAAACTACCGAACCAGGGGTGACTACCAAAGAACTATGCATGCATACACTTAGAAATAAGTGTACGGAAGTAAAGGTACACGTAAACAAAACAATTAAGGAATCATAACTAGGCTAGCACCAAAGGGTGCTTAGCCGCTCATATTAATCATGCACATCAATTCAATATTCAAAGGTACGAAATACATGAATTGAAAGTAAAAGAACTAATAAACGCTAAAGCTTATCGTAATGGTGTGACTTCTCCCTTGGAAACAGCTCTGTATGCTTCCCTAGACCTTCCTTGAGTATTTTCCCACGTTCTTAGAGTATTGTGTGTGGAATGGGATGATTAGAAATATTTGGAATTCATGGGTATTTATAGGCAGTGTCGGGTTACGGCGTAACCAAAGATGAGTTACCGTAACCTCCATAAATGCACTAGATCGCTAGTTACGGCGTAACCTTATAAGTGGTTATGCCGTAGTCTTCAATAATCTGGTTACGTGCAAGTGATGAAGTAGTTACGGCGTAAGTATCGCGTGGAACCTCTTTTGACCTAATGGAGTTCGTCGTAATCTTTGGAAGGAGTTACGCAGTAACCTCTTGATGAGTTGGACTTGGGTCACGCAATAGTTACGGCGTAATGTGAGAGCGAGTTCTGTTGTAACCTCTTCAAAATAGGCATCTTGTGATAAATCCTTAGTAATGTTTCCATATCCGCGTCTCTTAGCTCGATGCTCGCAATTTACGAAAGTGTAAAACAATGGAAAACAAGCGTAAATCCATATAAATGATATAAATAACGAGCATTAATGGAAATTGACACTTAATAATCAGGACTATTTGATGTTATCAACATGGGACATGAAGTATCCTAGCAAATTCTTCAAGACTGAAGGTGAATTCATGCCCATTGATGATAAACTCTATCGAAATGGTTCCATTTTCATTTCGAATGATCCTCGTGGATTTTTAAAACTCTAGTACAAACACCGGACAAATTTGCTCATTGATGTTCAAGAGGCAATGAAAGTTGATCCATCCAAAGATTTTGGGAATGTCAGTGTTGTTGATGAATGAGGGGTGAACTACTCGTCCTTCCTGGAATAATCTCTTTTCCAACATCTTGAAGGCTTTTCGGTCGTCCGGGCTTAAGCCATTCTTTCGATGATACATGGGAATCTAATGAGCAGTATCTTGGTAATCTTGTTGTCTATTGCTAGGCATGATTGGTCCTAAACATCAAAACCACAATGTGGTGTTAATTGTGTGAATAGTAACCTAATGGGATTCATCACAATTTTGCTCAATACATCTTCTTTGAATTCAAAAAATGAGTTTAATTTGGATTAACAATATTGATTCTTTGATTTAGTTTATCTTAGAAAACAATATGATATCAAATTGTGAAAAACCCATTTGAGCTTAATTTCTAAAGATGAAAATTGTACTCCTAGGAATTGAAGAATGGAAATAACATGTAGTGAAGATTATACTTACACAAGTGATTATTTCCTTAGAGAAGATGATGTATTAACTCCTATGAACAGTAAATTGGGTTTTATGTTCATGATTTTGAGAAGGTAAAGTGAAGTATAGAAGTCCACAGTGATCATCTTTTACTTAAACTGTCTTCTGATGTGCCGGTTCCCACGAATCTCTTGAATGAGGGATCCGGCTAGTGTAAACTTAGGGATCCGGCATATCAGCAATTATCAGTGTAAGTAATCTTTGAAAATTTTGATTTGGGAGTTCTAATTCTTGGCTAGGGTTGATGTTTATGCTCTATAACTTATGGTTTGGGGTTTTGACGTGTTTTACTAGTCCTATTTGACGAGGTTCTCCTTTTTATGAATAAATCATAATTCTTTGGGAAGTTTTAAAGATTATGATAAAATCCTATTTTATCTTAATATGAGGATTTTCACATGGATACTTATTGACATAGATGATGTGTCAATAACCTTATGTGAGGAGTGATGACCAAGGCTCTCGAATAGTCGAGATATCATTATCACTAGTTTGTAGTTATGTCTATAGAGATCAACAAAGAATACTATTCTTGATGATAAGTTCAATCTAGATAACAACTTTAGTGATTTTTAAGAAAGCGTAATGGGACTACTAATCTTAATCATGTTTATATAAAATGACATTATTAATTCACCTAGAAAATATACAAAACTAATTTATTTGTAAGTAATTTATTAAAAATCATACCTTTACTATATGTTCTTTTTGAGAAAAGAAATATTAAAGAGAAGTTCTCCATGATCTTCTTAGGACGCCCAAGTCCTAGTATGGAGAATTCTTAACAAGGAAAATATTAGAAAGATCTATCATTATCCAACATTATAAAATATGATAATTTTAAAACGTGACCTTTTGTTTTTAAGAAATTTCCTTCCTTGTAGTTTTCAATCATACACGGATCGTATCAAGTTTTAAAAGTACAATATACTCTTAAGAAACTTGGTAACGAAGCTTTGGTACTAATTGTGGAAAACTAAAAGGGGGGGTTGAATAGTTTTACCGATTAAAACTTTGTTTTAAAATATTTAGATCGACTTTTGTCAATTGATGCAGGTTTTACTGACCAGGTTTTAATATTTATATTGTCTCGTTATACGTATGGTCTACTCTTATGTACTAACGGGCAGTGTACCCGGTTGTGTGTAGTGTAGTATTCGGTAAAACCGATGTCATCCCAAGAGCTATGTGTGCCGATTTAAACTAAGTCTAAGTGTCATAGATTTTAAGGTTTTTAGGAAGGAATGATTAATTAACTACTAAGAAAATAAAAGATAACAAGTAAAGGCAAGGGTTGTGATCAATAGAGGAGAAGTGTGCTAATCTAGTTATTTGTCCTATCAAGCTAAGTTCATGTTTAATTACTTCCAATTACTTCAAGTGGGGGTAAAAGTCACTAGGACATCATTTGGTCGGTTCGTCCTAACTTGTCGACCAAAGGGTTCCTTTGGAGATGTCGGTGACCCGTCGAAGTCCGATTGTTCTTAGTCCCTAAGCCAAGTCATTAAGTACCACTACATGCAAGATTTATAACAATGAGTGGCGGGTGCTAGCATCTTAAACACTTATCCACGACTTCTTAAGTTCATCCAAGCGGTAGGTGATCGGTTGGTCAAATCGCACAAGCGAAGAAGGGTCGTCGATTGGTCATATCTTACCCTTCCCCTCGGTCTACCTACTTAGGGTCGAGTTAGTCATATCTCTAAGTAACTAGCCACTACCGCCATTCAAAACTACCGAAACAAGGGTAGCTACCAACAAACTATGCATGCATACACTAGAAATAATTATATGGAAGCAATGTAAACATAAACAAAGCAATTAAGGAATCATAACTAGGCTAGCACCAGAGGTGCTTAGCCGCTCATATTAACTAAAATAATCAATTCAATGTTTAACATTATGAAATAAATGAATTGAAAGTAAAGAAAAGATAAAATGCTAATGCATATCGTAGGAGAGTGATTTCTCCCTTGGAGATGGCTCC
Organism: Chrysanthemum lavandulifolium; assembly: GCA_022545495.1. Classification (NCBI taxonomy): domain Eukaryota; kingdom Viridiplantae; phylum Streptophyta; class Magnoliopsida; order Asterales; family Asteraceae; genus Chrysanthemum; species Chrysanthemum lavandulifolium. Next base: position 100,944,988 of record CM040239.1, on the reverse strand, counting down.
GTATGCTCCCTGAGATCTGCCTTCAACCTTCTACTCACGTTCACTGATGTTGTGTGCGAAATGGGATGATTAGAAATGCTAGAATTCGAGTGGTATTTATAGGCCAGATCTGGTTACGGCGTAACTTAAGTTGAGAGTTACGCCGTAACACCATTATCTTCGTAATTTGCACTGAAAATTCTGGTTACGGTGTAACATCTGGAAGTAGTTATGCCGTATCTTTAATAAATCTTGGTTACGCCGTAGTTGAGACAATAGTTACGGGCGTAGCTTGCGACAGTGAACCTCATTTGACCTAGTTAGTTACGTCGTAATCTTTGGAGAGTTACGCGTAATCTTCGATTGAGTTGGTTTTCGAGCCACGCTACATTACGGCGTAATGTGAGAGGGAGTTACGCCGTAACATCTTCAAAATGAGCATACTATCATAAATCTTCAATAAACTCTCCAAATCTGGGTCTCTTTAGCTCCAATGCTCGTAATTTACTTGAAAGTGAAATATAGAGGAAAACAAGCATAAATCCATATAAATGATATAAAATACGAGCATTATCGGAGGAAATTGACACTTAATATTCAATACTATTTGATGTTATCAAATATTCCCCCACTTGAACTCTACTTGCCCTCAAGTAAACCTTATTAGATAGATTCCTAAAAAGATATCTCCCATTACCTGGAAACTATAAGTTTACAAATCCCTTATGCTAGAATAAAACAAATCCAAACACCTTACGAAATGAGAATAAAACACTCAAATCTCTCAACTATTCTAAGTGTCAATTTCGGGGTGATCACTCATTGCACAGTCATAGCATTTATTCTAACATAAGCTTGGCGGTTACACAAATCTCCACTACTAGAGTTAAGGACAAAACAATTCTTGAAGGCAATATGGGTAAACAAGACAAAGGTTAAGGGTGATTTTTCATTACTAATATGTCACGGCGAAGTGGACAAAATCAATGATACATGACCAAATCCATGGCCAAGACACCAAAGATTGCTCGCTGCATCACCTAGACACGCTTCATGACTAAGGGTAGGATAAGACATGGGATAAAATTGGTGTAAAATAAAATCAAGCAGATAGTCTAAATATATAACCAAGTCATCACCACTTACCGTTCGTCTAAAGTTCAAGTTTCGAAGTTAAGAAACCGGATCATGATATTACCAGGTAGATGTGTCATTAGAGGACGTCATGATGGGCACACTTCCAACTTCATTCTTCAAATGTGACCGAGGTGGCCTCCTCGATACTAAATCTATTGTAATCTCATAATAATAGTGCTTATAACATCGCACTTTACAATTAACTAAATAACAATAACTTTTTTTTTTCCGAATCACATCACCTTTTTTTTCAACAAAACATAATAAGTAAACATAACATACCCCCACTTGAGATGAACAATATGAGAATTTGGGGGGTCTATAATGATCTTTAAGGATATGTCATCGATGAAAGCGTGATTCTCGAACCTTTCTACTAGAACCTTGAACTTAGGCAAATAATGACTTCCCAATTATAAATAAAGACTACAGGGTAGGCTAAGGTGTAATAGAGTAACGAAACAATATGATGGGTGAACAAAATGAAAGGAATGGCTCAGAAGGGTGTATCTAGGGGTATCTTACACTAAAGGTGATTGCAATAAAGGGTTTAACATGGGGGTCGAGAAGTCGAGGTGACTAATCGATAGACACACAATGATGGGATATTTGGGTGATAATCTATAATCACGCCTTAGAAGCGAAAAGTCCAAATACGTCGAGCTAACTCAACATACCTCGTCTATGGTCTCGAAATGATGTAAAGGCTAAGTTCTAAAGTTTACAAGCTACCGACATACTCATAATTTGGTGGATTTGGGGTAAAAATTTGGAAACGGATAAGGCTAATCTCACCATATAATATCAAGGGTTATAATGTGCTCGCCTAAGATCTAATCTAGTTAGGTTAAGAAAAACATGTCAAAATTTTAAAAATGGCATAATTTTTCAAAATAAACTAGAAAAACGAGGGCAAAATAAAGTTCAAGAGACAATTCTACTCCCGTCTCCCCACTTGAAATGTACAAAGTCCCTTTTGTACTAAGCGTTAAATAAAGAAACCTAACTCACTTTCGTAGGAATCACGGTTGCATTTAGCGTATGCAACAAGCCTTTTAAACCACTTGGTATCCCAGTGGACGAGTGTAGTCTCGTGAGGGCTTCTGAGGAACATACCCCGAAGTTCATTTGAAAACTAATACAAGGTTATTGTGTTAAAAGAAAGAAGTGTTACGAGAGGATAGTTACGTCATAACCCTTATAAGGAGTTACGTCGTAATTAGTGCAACATCTGGCAGACGTTACAGGAGTGTAGCTACGGCATAACCATTGAATGAGATTATACCGTAATTGGTAATGCTCTGAGAAGGACTGCCGCAAAAAGTATGTTACGGCGTAACCATAAGAATGAGTTACCCCGTAACTATGGACAGATCAGGTCCCCGTTCATCATGTTGCAGCAACCTTTCTCCGAAATCCTGCAAATATGGTTAAAAACACAAAACCCAACCGAAATGGAAATAAAACAAATGAAAGGGATTGTGGAAAACTAGAAGGGGGGGTTGAATAGGTTTACCAATTTAAAACTTCTTTTTAAATATTTAGATCGACTTATGTCAATCTATTTGGTTATTTATGTTGGACGTTGATAGATAGATATATAGATGTGTAATGAAAGATAAAGAGTAAGAAGCACATCACCACTACACAAGTATTTATAGTGGTTCGGCTACAAGGACACCTTCCTTGCCCTACTCCACTCCCCGAGTCACCTACTCGAGAGTTCGTAAACACTACACCAATCTCCTTATGGCGGAGAAGCCTTCACAACGTCTCTTACACCTTTTTCCGGTACAAAGCTAAATACCGAGTTCTTTCACACCAAGGTGAACCACACCTAATACAACGTCGCCTACCCTTTATACGGTGCTAGGCTAACCACCGAGTTCTTTTACACCAAGGAGAACTAATCCTATCACAACGTCGCCTACCCTTTATTAGGTACTAGGCTAAGCACCTAGTTCCATTACTACGGAGGAACTACTACCCATCACAATCTCAAGGAGATCCACTCCTTGTTACAACACCATCAAGGATATCACCATCCTTGGAAATAAACAAATACTTATATGTATAACTATGCACCTCATCGATTATACGACCTAGGCATTCTTCCCTAATGCCACTTGATTTGATTCTTAGGCATCCTTAACTAATGCCTTTGACACAACGCTTGGCACCCTTCACTAATGCCTTCGTCTTGATACCTTTAGCATTCTTCACTAATGCTTTTGACATGGACGATAAGCACCTTTCACTAATGCTTTCGTCTTGACACTTTCGGCATCCTTCACTAATGCCTTCAACACAACATCTATGGAGGAAGAAAGAACTATCAACAAGAGAACCTCAGTTGTCTTGATGATGACGAAGCATGGCAACTCATGGACTTGAGCTTGCTCGACTTCAAGAAGTGGTGATCTCTCCTTTAATAGGAACCTAGAGAATCACACAAAAACAAAAGACAAACTACATATATCTCTTAGATCTGAGGTTAGAGAGATATGATACTTGGAGAAAGTATGTGTGAAGTGGTGAGTTGAAAGAAAGAAATGGCTCTCTATTTATAGAGGAAATTTTCTACTATTCCCCGGATCTCGCGGATCCCTCCCACAAAGGATCCGTCTAGCACAAAACTAGGGATCCGTGGGACACTCCTCTTTGCCTATGGGTATTTTTGGTTATGGGTCATGGCTTATGGGTTGATCCATGGGTTTCTTTCTAGATACAATGTATCTCTAGAATACATTGAACTTGGTTAAGTGGTTTGTATAAAACCATGGGTTATGGGTCAATACCATTTGCTAGTTTTTACCCATTTAGTATATACTTGTTTTTACCCATTATAGTATAAACTTGTTTTTACCCATTTTAGTATATACTTAGTTAAGTATATGTTAGCCCAATATGTAAACACTAGTTGTTGTACATATGTATCTAAATCGTAAAATCACTTATACTTGTTTTAGTGTTTTATGTGAAAACGTTAGTATGTTAGAAAACTATTGAATCAAACTATTTACGTATTTTATTTGTTTCGTTAAAATGATTTTACGTTTGTTATCGACAAAACATTAGAAGATCGTAAAATATAAATAAACGTTTTTACGGCTTATTTGTATTAACAATCTCTCCCTTTTTGTTGATGATAAAACTTAAAATTACTTTAAGGAAAAACTAAAATTCGTAGAAAATTTTAATTAGTAGTTTTTACTTTCTTCTCCCCCTTTTTGTCGAAACAAAAAGTGTTAAAAGAAACTAACACAATTTTTAGAGAAAAAAATATGTAAAAGAAAATGTAAAGAGAGCAAGTGACGCGAATGGTACTCGTCTTAACTCCCCCTTGACGAGTCCATCTCTTTGTAAGGGCGTCAAGTACATAAAAATAAATGGGCTAATGTGTTGCAATTATGTTTGCAATTGGTTCGTCCTTATGACGAAAAAATGCTCCTCCTTGAAGATTGCAATTTAGCAATGGGGTGTCATGAAGAGTAATCCAAATAAGGATTAAGTTGCAAGTGTATTTGCAATGTATAGTTTGACACAAAGCTCCCCTAGCTTTATGGTGTCAAAATCTTCATGTGTATTTTGAAAATCTACAAAATAAAGGTTAGAAAACAAGAGTATAGTGCATAATTTCCTTCAAATAATACTCAAGTTAGTAGAAATTAGTGTTTCTGGACCACGGATCCCACGGTTCCCTTCTTGGAGGGATCCGTCTAGGCATTTTGGAGGGATCCGGCTGTCTGTTGACAGTTTCTTCAACAATGAGAATGTGCCAATCAATGCTAATGAGGAGATGAGATATGTGTACAATGTAACAAGCACAACACACAAAATAATCAAGGCATATAAATATTCATTCAATAAAACAAGAGATAATCAAACAAATCTCTAAAACTAAGAGAATGAACTAGGCCATACAAATACCACTTAATACTAACTAGTCACTAAACTTAGAACGCGACAATGTGTTTGAGTCTAGGGATGAGTGGACTTGTTGATTTGATCCAACTTTGCAAGAAGATGATTAAACATGAAATGTATCTCATTTCGTGCTTCTTGAACAAGTCCTTGAGTGATTAGACAATTTGGACAATCATTGTCTTGGTTTGGAACCGGAGGGAAATGGATATTTTGAGGAGGCTCTATGTGTGATTGTGGGTCTTCATTTTGAGAAGTGGGATGAGGTTCTAAAAATAAGGGTGGTAATGGAAATTCTTACATATGATCAAGGTTGTTCCTTGTCTCCCATGATGGACTAGTTGGTGTTGTTGGTGGTTCCCTATTCAATGAAAAGGTTGGTGAATGAGAGGTTCTTGGTGGTGAATGATCCAATGAGTAGATGTTTGGGTGAGGGAGAGGCTCATTCAAGGAGTGTACTCCATGCTCAAGGAATGAGGGTTTTGACGGCTTGCTAGAGCTAGCCATGGTTGATTTTGAACTAGAGGATCCTTTTTCTAGTCCGAAAGGTTTGATGCTAATCCTTACGGTTCTCTTAGTACTTGTTGGATGAGTTTGATGAGGTGGGATTCTAGTATTATTATCTCTAATGGGAGAGGTTTCGGTGGATGAGATTTCATGGATCATTTGACCCTTTCTTTTGGATGATCCTATGGTTGAAGAGTTGTTGCTAAGAGCCTTAGTCATAGTGATGATGATGCTAATATAAACTTCTAGTTGCTGATTTTTGAAAGGTAAGTGAGAATGGTGCCTTAATCCTAAGGTTGTTTGGTTTATAAAGGATAATTTGAAATTAGGAAATTAAATTCTTGGCCACTTAGAGGATTAAGCATGCACTTAGGATTTTGATCAGCTCTAAAAGGATAATAAATGAATGCTAAAAGTGGTTAGATAACCAAAGGTGACTTAAAATTGAATATGGAAGCGATTTAGGCTTTCTGCACTCTGATCCCGCGGATCCTCTCGAGGAGGATCCGTGCAGTTAAAGAACAGGATCCGCTATCGAGCGAGTTCTAGGTGGAATGATTATGCTTTTGTAAGGTTTATTATCAATGGATTTCGAGGTTTTGACTTAATTTTGAAGTCTTTAGCAGTTGGATATCTCAAATCCTCAACCATAATGAGTGATGGTCCTTAATGATGGTTTTGGGTAAGAAAATTTACTTTGGGTAGTCTAACTATGTGTTTGGAAAGGATACCATTTAATTTGATATGGAGAAATGGTGGTAATAAGTCCTAGAAGTCAGATGATGACCTAAGAAGAATTTACTAAAATCTTTAAAAATAAAGAAAAAATGAAAAACTAGTTTTGAGCCTAATTTTGAGTCAAAAGATTATTAAAATCAATTTGCTAAAATTGATGGATAGACCAAACTAAGTGCTATCAGACGTGATAGATAATGTGTGAGCGTTGGAGCGGAATTATGGTGAGTTTTGACGAGTTGATAAATCAAAAACATTTTGAAATATATCCTAGGTAAGCCATGGATGAGAGTGAGGCTTTCAACTATTTGAGGAAGACTTAGTTGGCTCTAGTATCTTATGTTTGACTAGTGTGAGGTGATCTAGTAGGCTATTTTGATGTAAGCAAATATGTATTGCTTATCGAGGTCACGGATCCCGGTTCCCTTCTAGGAGGATCGGCTAGTTCAAATCTTGGGATCCGCCTCTGCAGATTAGAAGGCTTTCGACAAATGTGCAACTTTGCACTTTTTAGTAAATGCTTCTCCTAGTTGTTTCTATGGGGACTAAATGCAAGAACACCACAAATATAATGTATAGCAAAGTAGGAAGAGCTAAAATTCCTAAAATGAGTGACGACGACCACTCAAGGGGTCGTAAAATCTCATTCTTCAAATTCCTAAGTTAGAATTTTTTTTAGTGCCAAGATATGGCGATACCTACATACTACGAGCATAGTTTAAATTGTTACAAACCATTGTTTGAAATTGTTCATCACAAAGACCTTACCTCTCTTCTCCTCCCCATCCCGTCTTCACCCGTCCTTCACTCTTTATCATACCATTTCTACCTCTTTATCTTCAAGAAATTGGCAAAGCACTTGAAGATTCCCTTGGTTTGTTGCCATTCGGGTGATGCACCAGGAACGTCCGGAAATTGGTTGATATACTCCAAGGGGTCGAGTTTTGTATTTCCGAGTGGGTTGCTACTTCCTTCACCTTCTCTTTGTCTCTCCCTTTCTTTCGAGGAATCCGTGGGTGGGTGAGGAATTTTGCCATCTACTATAAACCTCGTGGTTCTTCCCTCGGTCAATGATACCATAACCTTGTTGCAAAAGCTATGGTCATAGGTTTGTGGAGAAGGATCTAATGCAAAGATGAATTTAGCAAGACGGGTTAGGAGCATTGCATATGGGAGCACCATCTTGTCCATGCTTCTTACACTTGCGATTCTCTTGATCATGTAGTAGGTAATGTTAAAGCGAGTCTCGGTCACTAGGCAATAGATCATGAAGCTTAGACATGCGTTGGGGTGATCCTTGTTTCCTACTAGGCACACTACATTCTCCCTTATCACATCTTCCCATTTTCTATACAACCCATACATCTCCGAGAGCTCCATTTGGAAAGGATCCCTATAGATCACTTTCGACTTCCTAGTAACCCTTGATGGGGATGCTCTTGGCATAAACACGGTGTCCCTTACCGTGGTTGCTTCCAGGATTATCGTGTGATAAATTTCGTGATGATCAAACATAGAGTGTATCTCCTCCAACGACCACTCATTAGAATACATGCAAACACCATCATATGGAACCCCTATTATTCTTCCAAACTCCTCAAGTGAAAGAGTGTACTCATGTCCATTTATGGTGAATTCAATTGAGATGGACCCATCATCATTTCTAATTATACCCATTGTCTTGTAGAACTCAAGTACAAAGACCGCGCAAATTTGCTCGTTTATATCCAATAAACAATCAAACCCAATAGTTCCAAACACTTCCCTTATGTCGGTATTTGCAAGAAATGATGGATCAACAACACTGCCTTCGTGAAAGAGTCTCCTTTCAAGCATCTTAAAGGCTTTCCTATCGTCCGGACTTAGTCCATCTTTCCTATGGTACATGGGTATGTAGTGAGCGGTATCTTGGTAATCTTGTTGCTTGTTGCTTGGCATGATTGTTCCTAAACAATATAACCACAATGTGGTGTTAATTGTAAATAGTAACCTAGAGGGTTTGATCACAATTTTGCTCTCATCATCTTTGTTGAATTCAAGAAATGTGTTTAATTTGTATTAACAATGTTAGTTCTTTGATTTAGATTATCTTAGAAAATAATGTAGTGACAAATTATGATAAACCCATTTGAACCCAACTCTTAAAGATGAAGAAATTGTAATCCTAGAAATCAAGGAATTAAATTAACAATGTAGTGAAGATTATACTTACACAATTGATTGTTAAGCTTGAGAGGAATGATCAAATTGCTCCTTTGAACAATAGCTGAGTTCTTGTTCGTGAGTCTTTGAGGTGAGTATAATTGTGGAACATACACAGTGATCATTCTTTAATTTAAGATGTCTTCATTGCACGGATCCGCGGATCCCTCTCATTTGGGATCCAGCTAGTGTAAATGCGGGGATCCGGCATGACGATAAAATCACTCAAACATTCCTTGATAACTTTGGTTTGGGGTTCTAAAGCGCCTAGTGTTTTGATGTTAAGGCTCTAAAACTTGTGGTTTGAGGTTTTGAAGATTTAATACTATTCCTATTAGGCGTGGTTCCCTTTTAAGAATTAGTCATAATTTTTGGGAAGCTTTTCAAACATTATAATAAAATCCCATTTTATCATAATATAAGAAGTTTCACATGGATATTTATTGACATAGATGAAGTGTCAATAAACCCTTTGTGATGAATAATGATTGAGGCTATCGAATAACCAAGATATCATTATTACGAGTTGGTAGCGTAGACTATACAAATTAGTCGAAGAATACCATTCTTGATGATGACTATAATATGGATGACTACTTAAGTAATTACTAATAGATATAAATCATGCGAATAAGATCAAAAGTAAATTATTAGCGATCATACCTTTGCTAAATATTCTTTTTAAGAAAAGAAGTATTTAGATGAAATGTTTTGTGATTTTCTTGGAATCTCCAGATTCATGTTGTGAGAAGGACAACACTAAACATTCTTTTTGCGAAAAAGAAATATTTAGATAGATTCTTCATGATCTTCTTGGTAACTCCAAATCCAAGTATGGATAATGCTTAACAAGGAAAATGTTAGAACATTCTATCATTGTCCAACAATAAACATTATAACGATTTTTAACATATGACAAAAAAAAAATCCTTCTTTGTAGTTTTCAAACATACACGGATCGTATCAAGTTTTTAAAGCACAACATACTCTAAGAAACTTGGTAACGAAGCTCTGATGCCAATTGTGGAAAACTAGAAGGGGGGGGGTTGAATAGTTTTACCAATTTAAATTTTCCTTTTAAATATTTAGATCGACTTATGTCAATCTATTTGGTTGTTTATGTTGGACATTGATAGATAGATATATAGATGTGTAATGAAAGATAAAAAGAAGCACATCACCACGACAAAAGTATTTATAGTGGTTCGGCTACAAGAACACCTTCTTTGCCCTACTCCACTCCCGAGTCACCTACTCGAGAGTTCATAAACACTACACCAATCTCCTTATGGCGGAGAAGCCTTCTGGCGTCGCTTACACCTTTTTCGGTACAAAGCCAAATACCGAGTTCTTTCACAACAAGGCGAACCACACCTAACACAACGTCACCTACCTTTTATACGGTGCTAGGCTAACCACCGAGTTCTTTCACACCAAGGAGAACTAATCCTATCACAACATCGCCTACCCTTTATTAGGTACTAGGCTAAGCACATAGTTCCATTACTATAGAGGAACTACTACCCATCACAACACAACACCTAATCTCAAGGAGATCCACTCCTTGTTACAACACCATCAAGGATATCACCATCCTTGGAAATAAACAAATACTTGTATGTATAACGATGCACCTTATCGATTATACGACCTAGGCATTCTTCCCTAATGCCACTTGATTTGATTCTTAGGCATCCTTCACTAATGCCTTTGACACAACGCTTGGCACCCTTCACTAATGCCTTCGTCTTGACACCTTTAGCATTCTTCACTAATGCTTTTGACACGGACGATAAGCACCTTTCACTAATGCTTTTGTCTTGACACTTTCGGCATCCTTCACTAATGCCTTCAACACAACATCTATGGAGGAAGAAAGAACTATCAACAAGAGAACCTCAGTTGTCTTGATGATGACAAAGCATGGCAACTCATGGACTTGAGCTTGCTTGACTTCAAGAAGTGGTGATCTCGCCTTTAAGAGGAACCTAGAGAATCACACAAACAAGACAAACGACATAGATCTCTTGGATCTGTGGTTAGAGAGATATAATACTTGCAGAAAGTATGTGTGAAGTGGTGAGTTGAAAGAAAGAAATGGCTCTCTATTGATAGAGGAAATTTTCTACTGTTCCTCGAATCCCGCGGATCCCTCCCACAAGGAATCCGTCTAGCACAAAGCTAGGGATCCGTGGGACGCTCCTCTTTGCCCATGGGTATTTTTGGTTATGGGTCATGGGTCATGGGTTATGGGTTGATCCATGGGTTTCTTTCTAGATACAATGTATCTCTAGAATACATTGAACTTGGTTAAGTGGTTTGTATAAAACCATGGGTTATGGGTCAATACCATTTGCTAGTTTTTACCCATTTAGTATATACTTGTTTTTACCTATTATAGTATAAACTTGTTTTTACCCATTGTAGTATATACTTAGTTAAGTATATGTTAGCCCAATATGTAAACAATAGTTGTTGTACATATGTATCTAAATCATAAAATCACTTATACTTGTTTTAGTGTTTTATGTGAAAACGTTAGTATGTTAGAAAACTATTGAATCAAACTATTTACGTATTTTATTTGTTTCGTTAAAATGATTTTACGTTTGTTATCGACAAAACATTAGAAGATCGTAAAATATAAATAAACGTTTTTACGGCTTATTTGTATTAACAGGGATAATTCGGATTGTCTCCCGAAAGAGCACTTATCTTTATTTACGAGTCTTTATGTTAGACTCAAAGCCTTGGGGCTTTATGGTGGCCTTTGGGCTTGGCCAACTTCTTCCATGTCCTTCATCAAGTTATGTCTGACCCAAGCAACATTTGTAGCTGTGCGGGGGTACTCTTCAGTCTCGATCTTTCGAATTTTGCAAAACTTTTCGTCCGGCCCAAATGGTATATAGTGAACTCATACTTTTTAGCTACAATCGGTGGCGGTTTTTTATATGGAATGCCAAGAAGCTTGCACCTTCTTTTCTCATATGCATAATCCTCAAGGTCTGTTAACCCTGCTTCATTTTGTGGCTCAAGATGGTCCATGATTCCTTTTATGTCAAAATCATTAGACTTGGTATCAACTGATTCATCGATATGCCCATGTTTACATTCTTCTCTTGTGTCCTTGTTGTCATCATTATTTGAGTTACCCGTAACTTCAGGAGTCTCTTTACAGGGGTTATCTTCGTTCATGCAATCCTTCCAAATTTTATTCTTAGTGGAAGCATTCACTTTTCCATATTTGATTTTAATCCAATCGTTAAATCTTAACTTGTCTAACCACCATATCTCGGTTTTTCTATCGTCATTGGTTGAAGTCCACAAAAATCTGTTATCTCCTACTCTAACCATACTACTTCCCCCATTACAGTTGTTATCATATGGTTTACAGGAAGCCCAAGAATCCCCATCAATGGTTTTTATTTTCTGACACCTATGTTTTCGAGCAAAGGTGTTGCCATGATCAGCGATTGAATTTTTCGTTTCTTTATGATTTGCATCATTGTCAGAGGTTTCACTGTGGCTAAGATTAGTCCAGATTTTTCTTTTAACATCATTGCCAACTTCCTCATATACAATTCGTAACCAAGCTTCGAATGTTATGCCTTTATCATTAGTTGAGGACCACAGGTACTTATTGTTTTTTACTCTTTCTTTATCATGCCCACCATCACAAATGTCCTCATAGGGGTTACAAGAAGCCCAAAGATCATATCCTCTGTCGTTGTCAATAGGGATAGCCTTGCACCAATGGTATTTTAATTTGGGAAAGTACTTGTAATCAACTTTCTGAATTTCGGGCCAATCGTCTTTAGACTCAAGTTCTCGCACTGGATTGATGTTGTCCTTTCTTTTTGAGAAGTGGTTGTGACGTACTCTTCCACTGTTGTATCCTTCAACTTCCCTTACCTGCATATTACGACTATTAGCAGTACAGTGCTTGTGTGTGATGGTGGTAGGAGCCATTTTGTTTTTTTTTTTTTTCCTTTTTTGATAACACAAACAGTTTCAATAGGGTGACATTCTCCAACATCGTCCATGTTCAGGGTAAGTTTTCTACCGTTGATTTTTAATATAATGATTTTTTTTGAAAACGTTAATCTTTGCGATGCGGTGGCGGGGAAAGTGCGCCAAAATTAATGGAATGTCGAGATCTTCTTCCATGTCTAAAATAACAAAGTCGACAGGAAGAGTAAAGTTATTAATCTTAATGAGCACATTCTCAACTACCCCTCTAGGTATGCTCACCGTTCTATCAGCCATTTCAATTGTCATGCAAAGGGGTTTGACAGGGCCAAGATTTAATCTTTTGCACATGGAAATGGCATGACACTTATGCTAGCCCTTAGGTCAGCTAAGGCATTAATATTATGCAAATTATTAATAGAGAAAGGGAGAATGAAACTTCTTGGGTCTTTTTCCTATAGGGGTATCTGATTCAGGACAACTGCTGAGCATATGGCATTTAACTTTACTTCATTTTCCATAACAGCTTCTAATTCCGTATGTTGTTATTTCTTCAGAGAGCTTGTATTGTTATCTTTTATAATTGTTTGTTTGGGGAAACCAACAAGCTCCTCTTCATCGTACCTGAAAGGGGTGTAAAGAGGGTTTCAGTTATTGGAAAATATGGCTTTACAGAAACTATAATCACTTTCATTATAGGATTTCACAAACACATTAAACCACAATCATATTGGGACGTATACAAGTTTTAGAGAGATAAAGGGAAGAGAGTTGGGAACTATGTGAAACAAAGAAAAATGGTATTGAAGCTCCAACCCTCTACCTTGGGAGGTAGAGGTATTTATAGTTTTCTTACAAGACTCGCCTCCTACGGTGTGGATCGGGCATACAGGTGGGTAAAGACCCGTCCGTCCTCCACGGTGTTACTTAACTAAATACTAACTAATATTAAATGACTACGACTACGAGCTTTCTAACAATTACATATACTTGAGGTGACCGACACTTTAATGGTGGATTTTCTAAATCCTAACAATCTCCCCAAGGAGGTCACCTCAAATTACGAATACAAACATATATTACATTAAGATTGTTCTTGGATTCTTGTTTAAGTTCGCTCAGAGCCCGTAGTCTTTGATTCTTCATGTTTTCATGTTTGGATAATTCAAGTGGAGGTCTTTAAGCGATCCACGTGATGATGAGTTTTGAGCCACTTTGAGATCATCAACTTGCATAAATCTCGACTTTTCATTGTAGTGTTGACATTATGTGATGTTGTAACAATGGACCGACATGCTCACATTACGGATCATGATTTCTTTTCATCGAGTAGCGAAGCTTTAGTTGATTCATGATATTTGCGCAGATGTAGCATAAGCATGGAGTGAGAATATCGAGTCATTGATGCACTAATCATGATTTCTTTTGAAATGAATGTGTTGTGTGAGCATGCGGTTATGAATTGACCTCTCCATTCTTATCATTTGCAAACATTGGGTGTACCTTCATACAACGATTAGCAATAAAAGCGCCGGCGTCTTTGATCACTTTCGTTGAATTGAGGTACACGGCCCACGGTTCCTCGCTGATCGGTACAAGTCTTGCCGTGATCGGTATAATTCGAAGAACCTCCTTGACGGGGTTTTTGTTTGCTCTAGCCGTTCTCAAACCGGAACGTCTCAAAGAAGACAACACGGAGTGAGTGAACCGGTAATTTGAGATTCAGCGATTGATGAAAAGAGATTTGAAAAACAATCGTGTCTTGCTCAAAATAAAGTGTTTTTGCAATCTGACAAAGGTTTTAAGGAAAATCAATTATCAATCATAAACACCTTTTATTTTGAAATATTAATACATAGTCGATGTGCTAGAAAAGAATTTTAAGCACAACGACCGGTTTTTCAAAGGTATCCGTCAATCCATAACCCGAACGAGATTGATTCAAAATTTTAAATCGCCCATTGTTTACATTCGGTTGTCACATGGTTGATCTCTTGGATAGATCTCACATGCCACCTACCAAGAGCTTGTTTGATGTTGGCTCTAGAAGGCTTTCCATCTTCATTGTGGATATGTTTGCATATCACTCAGATGTTCTGGCAATACCACAAGGATAATGCGTAGGAATCTTAAAATATATTCTCTCTTTCCACATTGTGTGAAACAGAGAGTCTTCATTGATTGTGTCCTTAATGAGATTTATTGATGATCTTGTGGCTCTAGACTCAATTGTGCACATTTGGTTCCTATGCCGGAGACGAGGGAGATGGTCTCCTTCTTCAATATCAACCATCTCTAAGAGAAAGTCAATAGATAATGTAGGTTCTCGTGAGAATGAAACAAGTCCTTTTAAGAGGAACTTGAGTAGCTTGGGAAGATGTAGTGCGGTCGTCCTTTGGGTCCATGACGTCTTGTCTTCAATACCGACGTTACCTAGGTAACGACCCGAGAGCATATGAATTGAACCCGGTTTACGCCCTAAGGTTGAAATAATGGAGGGTTATTTCTTTTCACCCTTTTAACATTTATTACTTTTCATTCTTCAACCCTTGGTGCTTACCGAGACTTTATTACAAGAACCTTGTTGGGTTTATTCTAGTTCTAGCTCTGTCTCGATCCGCACTCTTCCCATATCTCGCTATTCTCCTTTTTCATCATACCTAAGGACTCTACACTATCTAGTGGATTGTCCACGGTAGATCCCTCCGACTCTGGCGGGATCGTGGGAACGAATATCTAACCTAACCATCCTTATATCACCATACATAAAGTAAATTTGGTCGGTCTTTTGGTATTGTTCATCACCATTAGAACCAATTGAAAACCATTTGAAAGTCAATCCGGTACTTGTGATATATTATCAAAGCATTTTGTACCGAAGCGTTTTGATATTTTAGAAAACGGCTCCCCCTCAACATGTGCATCATATGTTTGAAATCATTTTGGCACATGGAGGCAAGAGGAAGAATTCACTTCTTTGATAAATATTTTCTAAAAATATCGACATCACTTTCCCGATCAAAATCGATGTTTCACATACGATTAAAGATATTTTCGGAAAGAATGTGGTTTTCAAAAATTTGCTCTCCTCAATATGTGCATCGATTTTGAAATTGTTTAGCACATATTAGGAAAACACACTTAGAGACAAATCAATCACGTTTTAATCCATTTTGGTTTGATGTAGATGCTCCCCCTTAACATGTGCATGGAAAATTTGAGATCGTTTGGCACATGTAGGGAATGGAGCATGTTAATCACATATTAAACCATTTATCGAATTATCAGTTTAAATCCAATTTAAATCATAAATTCTCCCCCGATCACAATTTTCAAATCCTTTAAGATTTGTGATCTCTATTGATTTAAAATAAATTTTGAGAACTTTTGAGGAGAATAGTGACTTGCTTTTGAAAAAATATTTTAACTGATAAGGATCGGATTTTGAGACTTTAAACTCCATTGATCAATCATGCATAAATATCTACTGAAAACCTAACATTAGCCAAGGTCTTGAACCAATTGTATAAAACATTGTTCATTTTGATTATCCAAAAGTAGACCTTGCTCGTTTAAGTGTCAATTGTTTGAAAAATACTCTTTTTGATTCGATTGAAATCATTCTCCCCCTCAATCAATGACATAAGTTGTTGATTGAGAGATAGAGATTTTGACAGATGATAAGCCCAGATGATTTTCAAAAAATAGAGTCCGAGGTATTTTCAAAGCAATGTTGTTTTCATAAGATGACAAATATTTTTCAGAAGAATCATTAGAAGGAAAAATATTTGAAAATAAAATATTTGTCTTTTTGGTGACAAACATTTGTTTTTAGTAGGGCTAAGCATGGAAGGTTCAAAACCGAACCGGACCGACAAAACCGACCGAACCGACAAAAACCGAACCGAACCGACAACCTTTCGGTTCGGTTTCGGTTTTGGGTTTTTATGATTTTCGGTTTCGGTTCGGTTCGGTTCGGTCCGACCCAAAACCGACAAAAACATGCACAAACACACGTAAACCGAACCGACGGACCGGACACTAAACCGAACCGACCCGACCATATTCGGTTCGGTTTCGGTTTAGGTTTTTTATGGTTTTCGGTTTTCGTTTTTGTCGGTTTGGTTCAGTTTTGGACCGACGCTCAGTCCTAGTTTTTAGAATCAGAGCATGAGATTTGAAAAATAAGATTAAGCATGGCTCTGTTCTTTCTTTTAAAACGGGTTACTGTCTGAAATGACAATAAACCCACCATTTTTTTCCGTCTTATTTTTTTTAAAGCAATTTATGAGCATTCGAAGAACATCTAAAAACCTGTGACATTCTTTGAATGTCAACACAAAGTCCGTAGATAATATCAAATAAAGAAAAACATGACAAAATAACAATATTTTTGAGATTTTTCAAGATTTTCTAATTTTTATGGATTTTGAAAGTTTTATATTTTTCTATTTTCTTTTGAGGGTTTGGAAATTTTGTATTTTTCTTTTTGAATAAATATATACAAGAGATAGATGAAGAAAGACATTTACTCCTCGTCTTCCTCTTTAAGACGTTTGAGAGTTTCCGGTTGTAGACTCTTTAGACTAAGTCGTGGAAGGATAAACTCAAAACGTTCTCTAAGAAAGCTTTGGTGAAGATGTCGCTAGCGGTATTCGATCCTCACAAAATAGAGTTCTACCACACCTTTTCCACTTGTTCCGAATGAAATGATGTCGAATGTCGATGTGCTTTGCTTTTGAATGTTGAACGTTGTTGCAGAGAGAGCAATGGCACTTTTGTTATCACAATACATAGGGATTTTGTTGAATTCAAAGCCATAGTCAGATAATTGGGATCTCATCCATAGGATTTGAGCACAACAAGATAACATGGCTATGTATTCAGCCTCTGTAGAGGATATAGAAGTACTCATTTGTTTCTTTGAGGACCAGCTCACAAGCTTATCACCCAAAAACTGAGCACCTCCAGACGTGCTTCGACGTGTATCTTGACTATCTGCATGGTCGGCATTCGCATAGGTCGTTAGTGACATACCGGTGTCCTTGGTACCAAAGTCCCATGTTGATGGTTCCTTGGAGATACCGAAAGACCCGTTTAACCGCTTCAAGGTGATTTTTGGTAGGCTTAGCCCGGTATCTAGCACACATGCATACAACGAATAGAATATCGGTCTCTCGGTTGTGAGATACATCAAAGATCCAATCATACCGATATTTTGTTTAATCTACCATGATCCACGAGTGGTCCTCATCCGGTTTAGCACGCTCTACCATGGGAGTGTCAGCGGTGTCACAAGTGTCAAATCCAAATTTCTTTAAAATTTCATTTGCATATTTAGATTGATTGATAAAAATGCCTCCGGGACTTTGTGAAATTTGTAATCCCAAGAAAAATGACATTTGTCCCATCATTGACATTTGAAATTTGGAGCCCATCTCCTTAGAAAAGCGGTCACATTCATTGGGGTCGATGAGGCAAAATAATATCATCAACATAGATTTGAAAGTGAATTAAATGTTTGCACGACTTTTGGGTGAACAATGTCGGATCAAGCGCTCCTTTCTTTGAATCCAGTAGATAAAAGAAACTTTGATAGCGTATCATACCATGCCCTGGAGCTTGCTTCAAACCGTAAAGAGCCTTCTTCAAGCGATAGACATGGGTAGGATGCTCGGATTCACAAAACCTTCCGTTGGCGACGATACGACTTCTTTAAGATATTCTTTAAGAAAAGCCGTCTTTACATCCATCGATAGACTACCATATTCTTACTTGCGGCATTAGACGGGAAGATTCTCGATTGCCTCGATTCGTGCAAGCGGAGCAAATGATTCTTCAAAGTCAATACCTCCTCTTGACGGTATCCTTTGCAACCAATCGAGCCTTGTTCTTTAATACATCACCATGCTCATCAAGTTTTACTTTGAAGATCCACTTTAGAGCAATGATCATAGCATAGTCGGGAGCGGTACTAATTCCCATACATCTAGTCGATCAAACTCTTGAATTTCTTCTAGCATGGCATTGAACCGATTGTCTTCATTCATGGCGTTTTAACGTCTTTTGGTTCGATCTTAGAGAGTACGAGTTGAAGAAGCACCATAAGGCATCGGTTGCAAGTTGTTTACAGTGGATCTTTGGCGAGAAGGATTTCAATGATGTTGTCCAATGGATGATCATGTGTCCATTTTCTAAGGTGTTCGTGTGGTTGTTGTTGAGGAACCGAAGTAGCGAGTCATTTTTCTCGATGAAGATGGTTCGATGATGGTTCGAGAGCAAATATGTTCTCAAAGGAGCATCTTCGGGAGTAGTAAAGGGTTATCTCCATTATAGGTGCGAAGCAGTTCCATGATGTACACTTGATGATTGGGAAATTGAAGATGATACTGAGTGATCGCAGCAGCGCTTCTTGACTCAATGACATAGGCGAAGGGTTATCTACATTGACAGTATATGAGCGACCTCTGTTCATAGATTTGACAGATCATTAGTAGTTGGCTCATAGTGTTCATCAAACATTAGATCAAACAATTTCTTCAAATCATCTTGAAGGTGGTACATATGGAGTTCTTTGGTGAGGGATTTTGTACAAGAGTAGAACCGATGGGACTACTTGATGAAGGTTGTGATGCGGTCCGTAATGGATTGTTCGGATCCATTTGACCGATCGACTCATCGAGCGTAACGTGAATTGTTTCCATGACATTTCGTGTTTCTTTGTTGTAGATTCGGTTTCCTTTTCATTTGGTGCATATCCTACAAATACTCCAATGTCCGCTTTAGCTTTCGGTTTACCTAAATCTTGACCTCATTAGTTGGATAACACGATGCACCAAACACACGAAGGAATGATAGATCGGGTTTTCGATTGTAGACAAGTTCATATGGAGTTTTTTCATGAGATGTGAATTAGGGATCGATTTGGAGTGTAGCATGCGGTGGCAATGGCTTGACCCGAAAAACGTTGGAACCTTTGAGTAAATCGGCATTGTTCTTGCGGCTTCCACAAGAGTTCGATTTCTTTTTCAACTACACCGTTACTGTTGAGGAGTTCGTGGAACACTTCTTTGATGACCGATTCCAACACTTTCATAAAACTCACTACGTTCTTTATTGACAAACTCCGTTCCATTGTCATTCGGATGATTCGACGGTTTTGTTAAGTCGAACTCGCAATTGTTTGATAAGTTTGATGATGATATCTAGAGTTTCATCCTTTGTCCTTAAGAACTTAACCCATGTAAATCGAGAGTAATCATCGACCACAACTAACACATATTTCTTCTTGTCAATAGTCTGCACTCTCATGGGTCCACATAAATCCATGTGAATGGTATGAAGAACTTCCATAACTGAGTTTGTAGGTTTGGGTTTGTGGGCATACTTCTTGCTTTTTCCCAATTAGCATGTTGAACAAAGATGATCCTTTTCATACTTTAGTCTAGGTAAGCCTCTTACCAAGTCCTTCCTGTAAAGATCATTTATGGTGCCGAAGTTCAAGTGATTGAGACGACGATGCCATAACCATGACTTTGTTTTCGAATCCTTTGACAACAAGAAAATTGGAGAAGACTTCATCATATCTTCGATAGAGATGGTGTATAGGTTTGAACCACGTGTTCCTCTTAAAAGTTTTGCACCATCAAGTTCTCTAACGAAACAAGTATGTTTTTTGAAGGCCACTTCTAGATCATAATCACAGAATTGACTGACAGAGAATAAGTTATGACCAAGACCTTCAACGTAATATACCCTGGAGATTACACTATCACCAACAACATAGTCTCCATAACCCATAATTGCACCAAAATGATCATTCCCGAATCTAACAGTCCCGATGAATTTACTCACGAAGTTCATGAGCCGTGATCGGTCTCCAGGTCATATGCTTGGAACAACACGAGTCCGGTACCACGTAATCGATTTGAATGATCCGCGGTTGAACACGAGACAAGAATCGATAATTGATAATTGGGATCCCCATGCAAGAATGGGTTCCATTTGGTTAGTAACAATGATTGGAACACCCACATCGGAAGTAGAAACAATGGAGTCATCAGGGATTGATGCAGTGCTAGTGTATGCATTAGACCTATTCAAAGTATGTTCACTTCTTAAAGGAATAGTTCTACCAGTAGGCACCCATTTCCTAATGGGCATTGATCTGTATAATTTAGGGCACAATACATTAAGACTAAATTTGTGTCCAGTAGCTATCCACTGATAACCTACATTACTAAATTTTCTTCCTGTGGGTTTCCAATGTTTTCTAATCTTCTTCCGCCTTTGCTTTCTAGCCTTCTTAGCTCGATTTTTGGCATTAACAGTTTTAACTGGGTATTTAACAACATTAATCAAATCATTCGCACCACATACATGATTAGTAACAGAAACCAAGCAATCATCATTACATGTTTTGCCAAAAGTAGCAAAATTAGAATCAATTACAGTACACTTATAGCTAATACTAGAATCAACACGATTCGTTTTATTCAACTCAAACTTAGTGTTCCTAGGGTGATCTTCTACTCTCTTCCATTGCACATTCTTAGCTTGCGAGGTCCTATCTTGCTTTGTATTGCCTGGAGGCTTTGACCCGCTTGCTTTTGTGTCATGATTACTCTGTAGAGGAATTATGGGAACATTAGTTGGTTGGGCTACCTTTGCATTCTGAACTAGAAGTGCGGGGATCTAAACTACTTGAAGGCACTTTAGAGTTCACTTTCTTAACACTTGGGTATAGAATGGGTTGCATACTTACCACTAGGCATAGAACAAGGCATCACACTTTATCTTTCTCATATAAGGATTTAGGACATGTTGCTCTTAAACATTCTAACAGCTCCCGAGATCGTTTGGCACGAATGCAAGCAAACCTAATTTCACTATCAAGTGGCTTATTTATGAAATCCTCTTCTACAATCTCACGGAGACATTCTAGACTATCCTTAAGGTGAGTGAAATAGTTATGAAACACAAGTTCGTTATTTCTAAGATGAGGAGGAATTTATTTAACGATCACAAGATATTTAGAGTCTGAGATGACTTTGATGCAACATTCTCATTAAAGACAAGTGGCATTTTCCCTTTTACGACTCCTCGATTCTCAATTTCCTTTTGTAAAGACGTTATTTTTCGTTGTTCTTGTCACAGTGACTTTCATTGAATCATATAACTCATTAAAGTGTCGTTTCACCTTTTCATTTTCTTCTAGAAAGATCTCATTTTCCTTTTGTAAAACATTAACCAAGTTTTGAAGATGAAAAGTTTAAGAACACTGAGAATCTAAAGGAGGAGGCATTTGGGAGCCAGTCACATTGTTCTTTTCACCCTTTAATTGTGAAATTTAGGCTTTCAACTTTTTGATCGTGTTACAGTGAGCTTGAATCTGTTCGCCATGTTTGTTTATTTCAAAAAGTGCATCAAACTCTAGAACATTTGAGGATGTCTTGATGTTTGAGGTTTTGACATTTTCTTTGAGATGTTGATATTTTAGTTGCAAATCAAAATGTTCAACTTCTAGTTTAGAAAGATGTTTTACCAAATTATCGTGATCATCCCGATCAATTTTCTCATTTAGTTTCGAGTTTTTTTCAAGCTCAATGACACAATCATGGGAAACTTTCAAAGCAACAGTTAATTCATGAAATTGAGAAGCGATAATAGAATGCTTAGTAACAAGATAAAACACATCTTGAGCCACACAACTCAATACTAAGTTCTCATTTAAGATATGCAGATACTTCCTTTCAATTTCATTATATTTGAGTTCCGCTCATAATCATTGACCTCAACTATCATTGCATCAAATTCCTTTCCATTTCTTTAATATCCGAGTCTATCCCTTTTGAAGACTCTCAAATTGACCTTTAATTGTTTAAAGAAAGGCATGACCTCGCTTAAATAGCATTCTTTAGTTTGCTCAAACTCCTCTCCCTTCGATTATCCCAAGAGGTGTGATCCTTTTTACATGTCTTCTCAAAATCAACAAATAGTTTATAGACAACATATAGGTTGATTAAGGTCTTGCTCTTAGTGGGAATAGATCTAGGAACTAAATGCATTGGTGTATTCGGAGGATACACGATTCGGAGGCATTTTCCTAAGGGAGTGTTTGTTTTAACAAGTGCATTAGTTTTTGCATATCTATGTCCTTTTTCCAAAAACTTGTTCGGGGTTAATAGAGTTTGAGGCTTAAACTTTGTTTAAGGAAATCAAATTTTCTTTAGTGTAATCATGGGGTTTGAACGTTATGTTTTGCTTTTACACTCGTGATCTTTTAGCTTCTTATTCATTTTCTCCTAGTGACTTCATCTAATTGCCTATCTTCCTCGCACACTCAAGCAACTAGGTTTCCGCCTAGGCTTAAGGATTTCATTACCATCATATATTACCTTTCGAGCTTCTCAGCCACTTTACCATATTCGAGATTGGGTTCCTTTACTAGGGAATGCTATGTTTATCGTGAAAACTCTATGCTTAGTGATCATGTGAGCGATCGAATGGTATTCCCTTGTACGTACAACTTATTTTCAAGCTTGTTTTCAAAGTTTTCAGATTGGAAAAGTCATTCAAGAGTTTTGATTCCTTAGCATTAAATTCTTGTTTAAGCACTTTAACATTATCTTGGAGTTCTTGTTTTTGCTTAATGCTTTAGAAAGCTTTTCTTGTAAGGAGTTTAACTCTTGTTTTAACACTTCTTCTCTAAAATTACTTTTCTAATAATTGTGCGCATTTGGTCATCCATTTCCGCTCATGGGTAGTTAACTCAAACTTAGCACGTTGTTCATAAATAGCAACTTGTTCTTTATAGGCATTCGATTCGTAGATAACAGAATCATCAGGCACATGGAGTGAATTCATCAAAAACATAGTCATCATTGATCGCAGAAGATGCATCACTTGGTACAATCTCGCTTTCATTTTGTATCACATATTGATCATATGGGACAATATTACTATTACCTACATTATCCATATCGATTCCTTGGTTACATGTGATTGTACTTTGTCATGCATCTCTTGCTCATCAAATTCATCGTATAGTTTTAATACCTCGTAGATGATTGATTCTTTGGAAGGACCAACTTCTTGTGGTGATGAAACCTTTGAGAGACCATTGGTGAAATGCTAGCCATGAAGATTGTCTAAGCAAGAGGCTCATCATCGACATCGAGTCAAATGCATCATTGTCGGCAACTTGAAAGGCATTTTGATGATTGTGACCTATTACCTAAATTGGATGCTCATCCACATCAAGATCATAGGTTCTAGCATTTCCATCCGCAAGAAACAACAACTCTTCTTCATCCAAACCGCTCCATCGTCTCCGAGCTTGCACCAAGAACATCTTGTCCTCAAGTACTGCATTTTGAGGGCATTTTGGAGATGTGCGTTCCTTGCAATGTGTCCATCACCACCACAGCTTGTAGCACTTGATTGGCTTTCCTTGTCCTTGATTGGCATTCTTTCCACGATTACGATTAGCCACATATCCTCCACCGCTCCAAGATACCATAACCTGCTCCAATCATCCCTTATTCATATCGTCTTCCTTGCACATTCGCACCACTACCTTACCATCTCGGCGGTAGTTTGATTGTGTGGATTGGATCTTTGCTCGAGGTTATTGTTGGTGTGTGGAGTGGAATTGATTTTGACTAACCATGAGAGACAGTTGATTGATGAAGTTTTCCATGAGTGTGTTAGAATCGAGGCTTATATCTTTGGATCAGGAATGACCTTGTAATTACCATTACTCGTGGGTACGACTTGAGAAGCTTTGGTGGTAATTCCTACATTAGTGTAGAATGCTGTTGAGTCATTAGATGAGCTTGTCTCTCCCTGATTAGATTTAAACTGTTCAAGAATCATTCGTTCAACATAGCATGTCTCTCATTCTGAAGCAGGAATGCATACAATTGCTCATAGTTAGTGTTCCTCAAACCCTTAGTTAACTTGACAGAAGTGACAAATTTGTGCCATTCGGGATTCATGTTGTTCAAAAACTTTGAGTTTAGCTGAATATTTGGCATAGTCATCTTAATATTCCTCATGTCATTCACAAGCTTGTGGAACCTCACGTAATATTCAAGGACACTTTCCTCGGTTTCATCTTAAAGTGCTCAAAGTCATCATACGATTGTGATTCTTTGTCTTCTTTAGTTAATTCAGATGCGAGAGAAGCATCTTGACATTGTCCCAAAGCGCCTTGGCTTGATGTTGTGATTGATTAACTTGTAGATGTCTTTTGGAAGACCACAAGTATAATGTTTGAAGCCCCGATATCAAGATCATATCTCTTTTCTCCTTTCATTGAGCTCATCATACATCTTTGGTGCGTCCAATCCTAAGATCACCGCACCATCCGCAAGTAGCTTCAAGTATATCTCTTGTAGTCTCAATCGATAATGTCCTTCATCTATTGATTTGAGAATGTTAACCCCATTTTCCTTTCCCAAACAAGACAACCTAATTCGTTGAGCCCATGAGTCATAATCGGTTACATCAAGCATGGGTGGACGATTATCCGATCCAATTGTTTGAACGTCCTCAACTACAGAGAAACGATAGTAGGTACGCCGTTAGACATGATTACAAGTTCAACGGATTTTACTATTCTTTGATTAAACCGGAAATTGATTCTTTCACGGATTTTACTAAACCAAAAGAACAACCGTAAAAATGTAGCACGAAGAAGTGACAAGTCTCAATAGACAAGTAGCTAAACAATCAACTCGCTTTGGTATCAACTCGCTAAGCAATCAACTCGCTTCAAAGACAAGTCGCTAAAGAAACAACTCGCTTAAAACCCAAGTCGCATAAAGAGTCAACTCGCTAAATAGCAAAGTCGCATACAGAGACAACTCGCTTAACAACCAAGTCGCATAAACCAACTCGCTGCCAATACAACTCGCTTAATAGCCAAGTCGCTTTAGAACTCAAGTCGCTTAAAGAATCAACTCGCTTAATAGCCAAGTTGCATAAACCAAGTCGCTTCCAATAACAAAGCAACTCGCTTCTTAGAAACGCAACACCGTGGCTCAACTCGCTTCGTACAATATTTAAAAACAACCACTTTATCAATCAAAAACAGCCAAACCAAAATGATTCAAGCCTTCCAATTTAAACCTAAGCACATATGATGATCCTAAACACAAAAGTACAATCAAAATTCAAACTTTAACTCTAGAAATTGACCAAATGATTCAAACTCTTCTAAACACTTATAACCCCAAAAACCTTTTGAAATCTACCAAAACAAAGAGCATGAAAGATGAGTGATCAAACCATGGCTCTTGATACCAATTGTAACTTATAGGATTTCACAAACACATTAAACCACAATCATATTGGGACGTATACAAGTTTTAGAGAGAGAAAGTTTTAGAGAGAGAAAAGGAAGAGAGTTGGGAACTATATGAAATAAAGAAAAATGGTATTGAAGCTCCAACCCTCTACCTTGAGAGGTAGAGGGTATTTATAGTTTTCTTACAAGACTCACCTCCTACGGGTTTTGGATCAGGCATACAGTGGGTAAAGACTCGTCCGTCCTCTATGGTGTTACTTAACTAAATACTAACTAATATTAAATGACTATGACTACGAGCTTTCTAACAATTACATATACTTGAGGTGACCGACACTTTAATGACTGGATTTTCTAAATCCTAACATCTTCTAAATCCTCATGACGAGCAATGAGGGTGGCTCTTGTTTCTTGAAATTTTTGGAACAATGTGTCCCTGCTGGCCTATCGCTTGGTATCTTCCTTCAAATACTTGTTTATTGATTCTTCGAGTGAATATTTTTCTGCCTTGTAGGGATTCCGATCATAACTATGATGGAAGGGTTTTCCTTTTCCATACATAACTTTTTCGATTTGGGGCTTGTGTTCTTCATAGGGCAATCTCTAGCTAAATGTCCTCCTCCACATGTATCGCATCCTACTCGAATAGCGTGCACATATTCCTGAAGCTTCTTCATATATCTTCCAAGGTTTTCTAATTTTCTTGAGATGGCGGCAATGCCTTCAGAATCTCTATCCAGGCTTCGTTTGCTTCCTCCATCATGCCATTTTTGAGAGTGATTAGCCAGTTTTGAATGGCTTCAATGGCGAGAGTAGGAGTCATGCTCGGAATTGGTCCCTGGTAATCCAGCATCTGTCTCGTAGTTACGTTAATCCCTTTGTAAAATAGGTTGACCTTTTGCTTGCTGTTTAGGTCATGAGTTGGAAACTTGTAGAGGAGGTCGTTGTATCTTTCCCAGTCTTGATACAACGTCTCATTGTCTTCTTGATTAAAATTATGTATTTCCGCGAGTTGTCTTAATACTTTAGAAGGTGGAAAATATCTTTGAATGAAGTATCTTTTCAGGAGGGCCCACGTATCAATTGTCCCTGCTGGTAATCTATTACCCATCTTTTTGCAGCTTCAGTAAGTGTGATTGGAAAAATTCTGAGCATAACTGCATGTTTCGAGACTCCTGGCTTATTGAAAAGGCTAGTAATATATTCCACATTTTTGATGTGTTCGTAAGCATCCTCTGACGTATTTCCAGAAAAAGGATTTGTTCCTAATTCCCTCATGAATTGTGGTCTTATCGAAATCAATATCCTCCCCAATAATTGGCCTAACAAGCCCCGACCCTTGTTCTTCTCTTGTCAACGCCAAATATTCCTCAAGAGTGAGATCATCAATGTTAACAATTTTCATGGTACCTGAAACTTGAAAAAGATCGTGAGAAATTGAGAAAAATTAAAACAAAACAAAAATGAAAGACTTAATGAAAATCCTAATATAACTCCTCAAAGAATGTGCCAAAAACTTGATGCAGTTTTCTCGACTGTGTTTTAATATTTATATTGTCTCGTTAAACCTATGGTATACCCTTATGCACTAACGGCCAGTGTACCCGGTCATGTGTAGTGTAGTATTCGGTAAAACCGAGGTCGTCCCAAGAGCTATGTGTGCGGATTTAAACTAAGTCTAATTGTCACAGATTTTAAGGTTTTTAGAAAGGAATGATTAATTAACTACTAAGAGAATAAAAGATAGCAAGTAAAGGAAAGGGTTGTGATCAATAGAGGAGAAGTGTGCTAACCTAGTTATTCGTCCTATCAAGCTAAGTTTATGTTTAATTACTTCCAATTACTTCAAGTGGGGTAAAAGTCGCTAGGACAACATTTGGTCGATTCGTCTAACCTATCAAGAAAGTTTCCACTGGAGATGTCGGGTGACCCGTCGAAGTCCGGCTTGTTCTTAGTCCCTAAGCCAAGTCATTAAGTACCGCTACATGCAAGATTTGTAACAATGAGTGCCCGAGAGCTAGCATCTTAAACACTCATCCCTGACTTCTTAAGTTCATCCAAACGGTAGGTGATCAGTTGGTCAAATCACACAAGCGAAGAAGGGTCGTCAGTTGGTCAAATCTTACCCTTCCCACTCATTTTACCTACTTAGGGTCATTTGGTCATATATCCTAAGTAACTAGCCACTACCGCCATTCAAATCTACCGAAACAAGGGTAGCTACCAACAAACTATGCATGCATACACTAGAAATAATTATACAGAAGCAATGTAAACATAAACAAAGCAATTAAGGAATTATAACTAGGCTAGCACCAAAGGTGCTTAGCCACTCATATTAACTAAAACAATCGATTCAATGTTTAACATTACGAAATAAATGAAATGAAAGTAAAGAAAAGATAAAATGCTAATGCTTATCGTAGGGGAGTGATTTCTCCCTTGGAGATGGCTCCGTATGCTCCCTGCGATCTGCCTTCAACCTTCTACTCACTTTCACTGATGTTGTGTGTGAAATGGGATGGTTAGAACTGTTGGAATTCGAGTGGTATTTATAGGCCAGATCTGGTTACGGCATAACTTAAGTTGAGAGTTACGCCGTAACACCATTATCTTCGTAATTTGCACTGAAAATGCTAGTTACGGCGTAACATCTGGAAGTAGTTATGCCGTATCTTTAATAAATCCTGGTTACACCATAGTTGAGACAATAATTACGGAGTAACTTGCAGTGGCGCGGAACCTCATTTGACTTAGTTAGTTATGTCGTAATCTTTGGAGTGAGTTACCGTAATCTTAAGTTGAGTTGTTTTCGAGCCACGCTTCATTACGGCGTAATGTGAGAGGAGTTACGTAACATCTACAAAATGAGCATACTATCATATATCTTCAATAAACTCTCCAAATCCGCGTCTCTTTAGCTCCAATGCTCGTAATTTACCTGAAAGTGAAATATAGAGGAAAACAAGCGTAAATCCATATAAATGATATAAAATACAAGCATTATCGGGGGAAATTGACACTTAATATTCAGGACTATTTGATGTTATCATCAATCTATTTAAGTGTGTATGTTGGATGTTGATAGATAAGTATGTAAATATGTAATGCAAAGATAAAGAGTAAGAAACACAAAACCACGACATGTGTGTTTATAGTGGTTCGGCTACAAGGACACCTTCCTTGCCCTACTACACTCCCTGAGTCACCTACTCGAGAGTTCGTAAGCACTACACAACACAAACTCCTTGTGGCGGAGAAGCCTTCACAATGTCGCCTACTCTTTTTCCAGTACAAGGCTAGACACCGGGTTCTTCCATGAGGTAGAACCAAACCTATCACAACGTCGCCTACACTTTATTCGGTACAAGGCTAGATACCGAGTTCCATTACAAAGGAGGAACTAATACCCAACACTACACAACTCCTTATCCCAAAGGAGACTCACTCCTTATTACAACATCATCAAGGATATCAACATCCTTGGACACAACCTATCTATATTTGTACATCGATGCACCATATCGATTGTACACCCTTGGAATCTTTCACTAATGCCCTTGACATGATCTGTTGACACCTTTCACTAATGCATTCATCATGGACCTTTGGCACCATTCACTACTGCCTTAGACACGGACCTTCGGCACCTTTCACTAATGCCTTCGACTTGACCCTTTTGGCATCTTTCACTAACGCCTTCGACTTGACCCTTTTGGCATCTTTCACTAATGCCTTCAACACAACACTTCTAGAGAGGAAGAAAGAACTATCAACAAGAGAACTGCAGTAGTCTTGATGATGACGAAGCTAGGCAACTCATGGACTTGAGCTTGCTCGACTTCAAGAGGTGGTGATCTCGCCTTTAAGAGGAACCTAGAGAATCACACAAACACAAACACAAACTACATAGAAAGATCCTTTGGATCTGAGGTTAATGATTTTAAAATACTAGGAGAAAGTATGTGTGGAAGTGGCACCTTACAATGAAGAAATGGCACAATATTTATAGACAAGAATTCACTACTGTCCCACGGATCCCACTGATCCCTTGCTTGAGGGATCCGTCTAGTGTATTCCTAGGGATCCGTAGGACGCTCCCCCTAAATGTGTTGTGGGTCATGGATCATGGATCATGGGTTATAGACTTTGAACCATGGGTATCCAAATAGATACAATGTATCTAGAAGATGCAATGCATCTAGTCAATGAGTTATGGGTTAGCTCCATGGGTCATGGATAATACCCATTATGACTTATGCATGATGTCATGCAATGGGTCATGGGTTATGGATCATACTCCATGGGTATGGGTCATGGACTTTGGGCTTTACCCAACTACATTCAATGTATTTAGTCAATGGGTCAAATACTTAGACTTCTACCCATTATATTACCCAATACAATACATACTAAGTATGTATATATATATCAATTATGTAAACACTAGTTGATATACATATGAATTACTATAACAAGAAAACACTATTACTTGTCTAGTATTTTATATGAAAACGTAAGTGTGTTAGTAAACTATTGGCCCAAACCATTTACGTATTTTATTTGTTTCGTTAAAATGATTTTACTTTTGTTATCAACAAAATATTAGAAGATCGTAAAATATAAATAAACGTTTTTACAGCTTATTTGTATTAACAGTAATGATAATGAAGTAGAAGGGAGAAATATGGTGCACTGGGGAATATCATAAGGCATAAAAAAGATAAAAAAATCATGAAAGGAAAAGATCAGTAATCTACCACAAGCCCGAAACGAAACATATCATAATATAAGTAACCAATGGAGTAGCTAACTTCCGAAATGTGAAGGACGTGTTTTGCACACAACATTAATCACCGAAATAATCAATCATGTCATATCATATCATATACGAAACAAATCTAGGATGCATCCATACGTCCCTGCGAATATATTAGTGGTCAAACATATATAATAATCTTGAGCTCATAATATATATAACGAAAAAGGGACGGGATGGTTCATCACTCGACCACCCTGGAGTCATGCTATTGGTGCATCAATGACATGTCCATGTTACCTACATGGCTAGGAAAATGTCTCGGGTATTAAAATGAAGGGTCAAAAGGCAAAGTCGAAGTTTGGCAAATGTCTAAGTCATCAGAATAGCATAATCAAAGGTTCATAATCAAAGGTTCATAATCAAAGTTTCATAGCAAAGGTTCATATCAAAGGTTCATGGCAAAGGCTCATGGCAAAGGCTTAATTCAAAGGTTCACATAAAATAGTTCAAGGTTCATAATCAAAATAGCTAAAGATCAAAAGATGTGTAAGAGATCATGAGAAACCTTAAGAGACAGGTCAGAATATCTGTACCTTATTCAAAGCAAGTAAACAGAAAAAGAAAGGTCACAAGATGATCACTCCTGCTTCACGGAACCAATACGAAATTATAACCAATATCACTTTACGTACAAACTAATATCATAATTACGTTTATTACGGATTTTATGGTTCATGCCCATTAAGAAACTTTTTAGGTCACAATATACTTAACTGAGTTTTATGAATTAATTATATAGGGTTCAAGTGAATTAAACGATTAAAACAAGTAAGTTTTACCCGTATTCATAATTTAGTTAGGGCTTCATAACGAGAATTAATTATACTTATGCTCAAATGTATATTAGTTTACTTAAAAATCAAAGTAGGGCTCACATGTTATCAAATTAGGGTTTTAGTGATCATTTATAGGGTTAAACAAAATTATACAAGTCCCGGAACAATTTATAAACAATTAAGTATAAACAATATCATAACAAGTATTCAATTCATATTCATAATAATTACCCCCAACTCAGTCCTAGTTTCCATGATTTAAATAAAATAGTTAGGTTGCATTTCAGGTTCCTCAATTCGACACAACACTACATATAGGTCTTAAGTATTTATCAGAATTTTCCCAGATTTTATAAGCTTGTCTAAGTATTTTATAAAAATTCATTTTCCCAAACTGTTCCAGATTTCACAACTTTAGATACCCTGTAAGTTTGCATTTTTAAACCTTATTTAAACTATTCCAAAAATTCCCCAAAATTCATAAAATTAGTAAAGACATTAATTAACATTATACATAAATTAGGGCTTCTCAGACCTTACCATTAATTTATGAAAAATCCCACAAGTTGGCTGAATTCCCAGACCCGTATATCAGTTTTAACATGTTAACTTTCAAAAATCAAACGGGTGTCTTCCCGACCACCAATGACCCCGAAACTCAACACACAATTAGTACAGAGGTTGAATTTAATTCTAAAACCAAAAACCATTCAATTATGAGTCGTTAACAATTTCTTATCTATCTAATTTACAAAACGGGTAAAATCTGTGACAGCCTCCACATGAAATCATAACCACACACCCGACACATATAAATTTCTAATGCTACCAAAACAACACCCATGGTTTAACCAATCATCATGCACGTATATTAGGGTCTCCTAAAGACTTTAAAATTGGTCTCACATGTTTTTATTACATGTGTATAGAATTAAAAATGTTTTCATGCAAGAAAACCCTAATCGGTCCTTTCAAAACACCACTAGTTTCAATAATTTTTAGAAATCGATCCGTGAACCATATTATCACCACAAAATCGTTTTTAGGAGCCTCACATGTTAGGGTTTACATAAAAACTACCCACATAATTTTATATAAGCCGAATTAATTAAATAAAATATGAAAACAAAATACTTAGTTTGCGGTTAAAGAGAAATTTGGTTACAATGAAACCAAGAAGAATTTTCCCGACCTTGATAACACCACAATCGATCACCCAATCACACCTAGCTGCTGCGCTTCTTGAAGATTAGGGGAGGGTCGAAATTTTGAAGTTAGGGTTTTTAGGGATTTGATAATAATATGTATAATGAAAGAAGAATGGAATCCGGATATATAAAAAAAAAATACCGTGTATATAAATATGGAAATCCCAATCAAATTTTAATTAAATTGCAAGAAAAGGGGGGGGGAGCGAATTTTAGTTTAACCCCTCATTTTATTTATTTATTTATTTATTTTTAACTTGGTATATACATTTATAACAATTTAAATAAAGTCTAGGTACAAAATTAAAATCAAATGTTAAAATGTAATAAATAACTTTAGGTTTATATTAATTTGTCATAGCTTAATAATTTATCATATTGTTTTTAATTTTGCATAATAATTATAATTCATATATTATTATCGAGTGCAAAACAAATCTTACGAATTCGAATTTGCGGGTTTTACACATTCAACTAGCAATATTATTCCACAAGTAATCCTTGTCAAATTCTTTGATTCATCAAAATAAGAATTTTAAACATGAAAATTATATTGTGTTTTATCTTTAAATTGTTTTATGTATCTGTTATAAAATGGCTTAAACCGTTTCATTAGTTTACATGATAAGTGATTTAACTTAGTTCTTAGCTTATAATCACTTAATTGGGGACAACAAGGAGGAGCGGATTAATTAATATTTTCAATTGAAACTTGCTTCCACATTTAAAAAAAATAAAATAAAAATAAATACATCTCAAAAATCGTAAATCGTTAATCTAAATAAATTACACCGTCATGACGAGCATTTAATTATCTTTCAGAAGAAGGACATTTTCATATACTTTCGGGAAAAAAAATTGGTATTTTTTTTATTCTATACAATATTTTGTTTGATATATCACATGTAATATAAATCTAATTAGCAAGTCTGAACACTCAACATGCAGTCGTGAAATAGGCATAAGTATTTGTGTAGAGCTCCAAATGATTAATCATTTTTTTATTGAAAAATATACATCCTTACCTTTCCAACCATATATCAAACATAATTTTGGAACTTTCAAATCAATACAGTTCATTCATAAAAGTTGGATAAAATATAAGAATTTATTATAGTCAGACTCGTCTGATGTATCGCATATGATATAATATTAATCTGTAAGTTCGAACACTCAACATGTTGTCGTAAAATGAGCATAAGTATTTGTATAGAACTCTGAAAGATTCACCATTTTTTGCGTTCAAAAACACATATCTTTAGCTTTCCAACAATATATCACATATAATATTTGAACCTCTAAATCAACACGGTTGATTCATAGAAATTGGTTAAAAATAAATTGATATTCAAGCTCGTTTGATATATCACATATAATATAATACTAATCCGTAAGTTCGAACATTCAACATATTTTCTTAAAATTAAACAAAGCATTTGTATACAACTCAAAAGATTCATCATTTTTTCCCCAAAAAAAAAATACTTATGTCCATTTTACGTTAGTATATTCTGTCTTTGACTCTACGAATTAGTATTATATCACATGTGATATATCAAGCGAGTTTGAATATCAAAACAAATCATTTCTAAATTTTTTGAATAAACTGTATTAATTTGAAAGTTCAATAATTATGTACGGTATATGGTTGGAAAACTAAATATATGTATTTTTACATGCGGAAAACGGTGAATCATTAGATTTATATTTTTAAATATTTGAGCTTTTATTCTTTAGCGAAAAGTTTAATAATGATAGCTTTTTTTTTAAGCTCAAGTTTATACAGACTCTTGTAAGTTTTACGAAAACATGATATTTAAAAAAAATAAATAAAAAACAAGAAAACCATAAAGTTTCCTACATATTTGTAAAATCACAACCTATTACAAAATACTTAAAGGTTAATATACAAATAGTTTACCAAACATTGTGAAAGTATTCGCTTAAGTTACGAACTTTACTTTTATTCATTCAGGTTACTAAACTTTGAAAACCTGGTATCAAAAGCACTAAACTTTTGTAAATGTTATCAAAAGCACTAAACTGTTATAACAGTTTCATGGCCAATTTTCTATCTCTCTCTAAAGTATCTTTATCTTCTTTTCTAAAACGTTTTTACAACTAACCACCTCCCTATTATCTGTAATCGGTTGTTATTCGTATATCAATATGTGGTACAATCATGTGTATAAATAACACTATAACGGGCCTAAGTACAATAATAAACCAATAGCCTAATGGGCCATAATATAATCCTCTAACAGCCCCCCTCAGTTTGAGAGGGAGAGGAACGAACACTCAAGCTAGAGCGAAACTCATCAAACAAAGCTGTAGGTAAGCCCTTGGTGAAGATATCTGCATACTGATAAGGAGACGGAACATGAAGAACACGAACATGACCAGTAGCGACCAAATCCCGAACAAAGTGAATGTCAATCTCAATATGCTTCGTCCGCTGATGCTGCACTGGATTAGATGAGAGATAGACAGCACTTACATTATCACAATAAACAAGTGTGGTCGTAGATAGAGGTGTATGTAGCTCCCGTAATAAATTGCTTAACCAACAAGTTTCTACAACAGCATTGGCAACTCCCCGATACTCAGCTTCAGCACTTGATCTTGAGATTGTAAACTGACGCTTAGAAGACCAAGAGAGAAGGTTGTTGCCAAGAAACACACAATAACCTGAAGTAGACCGACGTGTAGTAGGACAACCAGCCTAATCTGCATCTGAGTATGCTACCAAAGAGGTCGTGGATGATGAATAAAGCTGTAAGCCATTCTCTAAAGTACCCCGAACATATCGTAAGATCCGTTTGAGAGCAGAGAAATGTGGCTCCCGAGGATCATGCATAAAAAGACAAACCTGCTGAACCGCATAAGAGATGTCTAGTCTGGTAAAAGTGAGATACTGGAGTGCACCTGCAAGACTACGATACATAGTAGGATCAGAAACAGGGTCACCATCCGCTGCAAGTTTGGTGTCTGTATCAACAGGAGTCCGAAAAGGGTTACAAGAGAGCATGTTAGCGTGCTCAAGAATCTCAGTAGCATACTTCTTTTGAGAGAGAAACATCCCCGAAGCATTGCGTGTCACATAAATGCCCAAAAAATAATTAAGGGGGCCAAGATCAGTCATGGAGAACTCTGCATGAAGAGAATCAATAACCTGCTGTAGAAGTGTTGATGATGAAGCAGTCAAGACAATGTGATCAACATATAAGAGTAAATAAGCAGTGTCCATCCCCTGCCGATAAATAAAAAGAGAGGAGTCACAACGACTATGTTGGAACCCAACACGAGCAGCATAAGCAGCAAATCTTTGAAACCATGCCCGAGGAGCCTGTTTAAGCCCATATAGTGATTTCTGCAAAAGACAAACATGATCGGGAAACCTAGAATCCCGAAAACCAGGCGGCTGATACATATAAACAGTCTCTGACAAATGACCATGCAAAAATGCATTCTTGACATCAAGCTGATGAACAGGCCAATGTCAAGAAATAGCAAGGCTCAAGATAGTACGAATAGTAGTCGGCTTTACAACCGGGCTAAACGTCTCATCAACATCAATACCTGGAAGCTGTGTGCTGCCATTCGCTACAAGGCGAGCCTTGTAGCGACTAAGACTACCATCTGGATTATGTTTGTGCCTAAAAAGCCACATAGAACGAACAATGTTCGCGTCCGGTGGTCTAGGCACAAGAATCCAAGTATTATTCTTAATTAATGCATTATATTCATCTATCATAGCACTATACCAATTGTGATCTTGAAATGCATGGGTGTAAGACTTTGGTATTGGTGAAATGGTAGACACATTAAATGTAAAACGTTTGGTAGGACGATTTGTACCAACACGGAAACGAGTGACCATGGGGTGAGTAGACACAGGATTGGGGTTGGGAGGTTGTGCCTGGTGAACAGTGGTAGTAGTTTGTTGCGAAGGTGTAGGCGACCGATGTGAGGTCGGGGCTGGTGAAAGTGGGTTGTGAGGAGGTGATGTGGGGTCGGTAATAAGAGCGGGCTGAGAAGATGGTGGTGGGTCGGATACTTGGGAAGGTGGATCAGGTATGTGTGTATTTGTTGCGGTTGTGGGGTGTGTAAAAGATTTGGTGAGTAATCTTTGTTGGATTATATTTGGTGTTGAGTCAAGGAAGTCGTAAGAGGGTGAGGTATTAGGAGTCATTGACCCATAGGGAAAAACCGTTTCATCAAAGGTTACATGGCGAGATAGAATGATCTTGTTCGTGTTAAGATCAAGACATCTATACCCACGATGGTTTGTTGGATACCTAAGAAAAATTGACGGTGTGGCACGGGGTTCAAGTTTATGATTGGTGTGGACATAGGGATAGCAAAGACAACCAAACACATGGAGATCCGTATAAGTGGGTGTGGTCTTATAAAGGCGGGTATGAGGAATCTCATTATGTATTGCAGTGGAGGGCAAAATATTTAAGAGATAGGTTGCCATATGAAGCAATGTTTTCAAACCCGGGTCGACCCGGCAGGTTCAACCGGTCGGACCGATGCCCGGGCACAAAAACGGGTCAAAAAAACCCGGGTTTCTAAAACCGGGTTAACCGATTAGACCCGCCGGGTTTTGAGTGACCCTGGTCAACCCGGGTCTTGAAACCCGGCCGGGTTTGATTTTTTTCAAATTTTTTTTTATAAAAACCGGGTTAACCCGGCGGTCGAACCGGTTGACCCGGTGGTCGGACCGGTTGACCCGGTCGAAAAAAAATAAAAAATAATAAATGAAAAGCCGGGTTGACCCGACGGTCCAACCGGTTGAACCGGTCGGACCGGTGCCCGGTGACTCGACCGGGTCGATTAAAAACCCGGTTTTTAAAACATTGATATGAAGTGCCTCAACCCAAAAAGTTGGTGGTAAGTGTGCTTGAAATAAAAGGGTGCGGATGAGGTTGTTAATGGTACGTATCATTCGCTCAGATTTTCCATTTTGTTGTGAGGTTTTTGGACATGAGAATCGAATAGTAATACCATTAGAGGCAAACAATTGGTGTAGTGCATTGTTGTCAAACTCGCCCCCATGATCACATTGCAAAGACTTAATATCACAATTAAACTGATTCTTTACAAAAGCATGAAAATGAATAAATTTAGACAAAGCATCATACTTGTTTCGTAAAGGATACACCCATAAATAATGCGAGAAATGGTCCAAAAACAAAACATAGTATTTAATACCCGTAACACTAGAAAGTGGAGAAGTCCATAAATCCGAATGAATAATGTCAAATGGAGATTTAACAACTGTCTCAGAAATTGAAAAGGGAAGTCGCACGTGTTTGCCAAGCTGACAAGCATGACAAAGCATGGGAGACTTAGTCTTATTACATGAAATAAAATTATGAGAAACCAATGAACGTAACACATCGCTTCCAGGATGACCAAGTTGCTGATGCCACGTATGCTGACTGACAAGTAGAGCTTGAGGAGTGGACGGGGTTGTGACCGGGTACAAATCACCCTTGCTGTCACAACGGAGTAGAATTTGACGGGTCCAGAAATCCTTCACAGAAAAACCAAACTCATCAAATTCAATGGTACATTTATTATCACGAACAAACTGACGCACAGAGATTAGATTTTTTACAATACTAGGTGTGATTAGAACATTGTTTAAATGAAGGGTGCGGTGGGGAGTGGCTAAAGTGCTATGGCCCGTGTTGGTGACAGGAATAGATTGTCCATCACCAACAAGAACAGATGGATAAATACACGAATTAAAAATAGTACTAAGATTATTAGTAGAGGAGTTAAGGTGAGATGACGCACCGGTGTCCATGTGCCAATTAGCATTGGCGGGGTCTTGAAGTGTCATGGTGTTGAATGCTTGAGGAAGTAGTGTCTCCTGACCCGAAGCGTATCCGGACTGAGCAAGTAGTGCATGAGGAGTAACCTGCTGTGGTGATATGACATTGTTACCTGTGGATATTGGAGTGGGCTGTTGACTCGTTGGAGGCCCAAATCCAGGGGGCGTTGGCCTGGAGCCCAATAATGAAGTCTGCTGTGATGTAGGCGTGAGGTGGGTCTGGCCCAAAGCATGAGTTAGCCCATATTGTGCAAGTAGTGACTGTTGGGCTTGGAGAATGGCAATCAGTTGGTTATTATCCAACCCTCGTTGCAACTGAGTATGAGAAAAAACATTACGAGAGCCATTATTAGTGTTGTTTCTGTTTTGGTTATTGGTTCCACGTCCAGACCCAACATTCATCACACGACTTGTATCATGAATATAACGACATGCATTACCCCAACGACAATAACCACGACTAAAATTACGACAAACCTCGTTCTTTGAATTCATACGGTTATCACCCGAGTTGCGAGTGTCCTGACCCCGAGAGATGTTAGCCTCAGTCAGAAGTACCTGTGGTGAAGAAGAAGTCATATTAGAGGATAGTATTGGAGCCTTTGATTTGAGCCGCATCTCTTCTGTCGTCACCATAGACCTCATCGTTGCAAGGTCTGGGAAGGGATCCTTATGATCA
Source organism: Chrysanthemum lavandulifolium (assembly GCA_022545495.1). NCBI lineage: Eukaryota > Viridiplantae > Streptophyta > Magnoliopsida > Asterales > Asteraceae > Chrysanthemum > Chrysanthemum lavandulifolium. The sequence continues at coordinate 100,905,893 of CM040239.1, read as the reverse complement.
ATTATAGTGGCAAGGTTCGTATACTTTTCACTCAAGCCGTTGATGGCATAGGTAACAACATCGTCATCACTCATGTCCGAACCTAGGTCATTAAGCAGTGTGATGATAGAGTCGATTTTTGAAAAGTACTCATCTGCACTTTTGTCTCCCATTTGTAGCATACGTAATTCACCTTTTAAGGCGATCGTCCGTGTACGTTTGTTATCTTGAAATATGGCCTCAACTTGGTCCCATGCGGCTAAAGCTGTTTTAGGGTTGGCTTTGATTAACCTTCGTTGGAGAGCAGGGGAAAGTGTAAGAAAAATCCACGACTTGACAATAGAGTCAGCCGTGAGCCACTCTTCTGTTGGTGGCGTTGATGTAGAAGCATCGTTAGTCGAGCCTTCGATGTGCTTTAGGACACCGAAGTTATTGCAGTGGATTTTGAAAAAATAACACCATGATGAGTAATTTAACTCATCGATATCGAGTTTTACTGGAACAAGATTGTTGATGTTATGGACCGCGTATAGTTTTTCAACGAGAGTGAGGGTGGGAGGAGGAGGAGGTTGATCACCGTTGGTCATTATGGAGGTGATGAATGGTATACGGCAGTTTTGTATATGGAAGAAGAGTCGGCAGAATTGATTTAGGGTTTAGGATCGGCACCTTACTGATACCATGTAATCGGTTGTTATTCGTATATCAATATGTGGTACAAGCATGTGTATAAATAACACTATAACGGGCCTAAGTACAATAATAAACCAATAGCCTAATGGGCCATAATATAATCCTCTAACATTATCAACCACCACCGCCACCACAAACCAGCACTGTCGAAACACACGTAACCAAACCCATCATTATCGAAACACACCAGATGTCATCATATTTGGATTCAAACTCGACAAAAGTAACATTTCCTTAAACACTTCCGCCACTTGTCCATAAATCCCACTTTGTCTCATTTTTATAGGGAACTCTCTAAAAAACTTTCGGCCCAACCATGTATCTCTTACACTTATAATACATCGCAACAAGCGATGTCGTTATGTAAATGTCATTTCCAACACCAATTAATCTTGGCAACCCAACAAGCGATGCCACTAGCTACATAAATGTCATTCTCAACACCGATATTAACAGCCGAACAATGAGTGTGTTCACCTATTTTAATATTATCCACAAACGTACAATAACTTGGATGAACAATACACAAAGTTTAGTAACTTAGGTGAACACTTTCACAAAATTTTGTACTCTATTCGTCCTAAATCAATAGTCCAAGTTTCCTTTATGAGATGCTTCCCAATTTAATTCTCCAATATTAAAAATAGACAGGAAAGTTTGATCGAGTTTACCATATTACTCTTCCTTGAAATTATTATTACAAAAATTTAAATAAGAATTTAGCGTTTGATATGTTGTAATTAAAGTCGGAATGGAAAGGACTATTACGATGGAATGAAAATATATTGTTTGTTTACAATTTTATAATGTAATGAATCATTACAAGAAATGACCAATTTCATCATTTTTATTTTTTAAGGGTCCCCTCTTTTTTTTCTTTTTTTATTATTCCATCTTGTAATGGAATGAAATTACCTAAACGTCCATTATCAGCTAGCTATCTTAAATAAACTTAGGGGTGAGCAAAACAAACCGAAAAAATCGAACCAAAAACCGAAAAAATCGAACCGAAAATACCGGCTGAAACTAAAAACCGATAGTTGGATTTTGACTTTTTTCAGAAACCGAAAAATGCAGTTCGGTTTCGGTTTTCGTCCAAAAACCAAACCGCAAAAACTGAACCGAACCGAACCGGTTTTATTCTATAATAATATCTAACTAATATAATATGATTAAATAACTAAATAAATCAACTTTATAAATTCATATTCATTTTGTGAGTGGATTTATAATATATTTATCTTAACATTTATATTTAGATGTGTGTTTATCGTGTCGCGTGTTTTGTGTGAATATATAAATAAGTATTCGATAATGATTATACAAGGTGTATGTTTACTTGTATGTGTATGTCTCATTTATATGTTTGTAATTGTAGAATTATGCAATAAACATTAGGGATGAGTTCAAGTAAAACACTCTCTTAAGATAAAAAAAGGTAGGATAGCATATCAACCCTTAGATGCATTGACTTTGACTTGATCAAAGGCTCAAGATGTATGTGGCAATTTCGTAATAAGAATGAAGTTTCAAAGGTTAGATAATTTTGATGGAAGGCCAATTGTGTAATTTTATATCATATACATAATACATACGTGGATACGTCAGTTAGTCTTTGCTAAAATAACGGAATTTACTGTTTATCTTACTCTACTTATTTCCATCAAATACTTGAAACTGAATCTAATCGAAATTGCTTATCAAATCGATTTAAAAATTCATTTCTAGTTGGCAACTCACGTGATCATTTTTCTCGGTTTATATTTTTCTATGCATTATTCCGATTTTCGAATTGATTATGGGTTTTTTTTTTTTGTTTGTCATTTTCGGATTTTCATTATTTTCGTTTTTATTTGATGGTGATGATCATAAATTTTGTAATGATGACAATGTTTCAATGATGATGACGTTCGACGGTGATGTAACGATCTATGACCATGATGCCGCAAATCCGCAATTGATGATGCCGAAAGCGAAGATGCAGAATGGACGATGATGATGATGAACATTGATGCCGAAGATGATGATGATGACGACTTGTGAATAACGATAACAATGATCCCGCCGAAAATGATGATGATGATGATGACAACGACTAGGATGATGAAGTGATGAACGATGATTCCGAAAATGATAATGGTGACTAACGAGTAACGATGATGCAAAATAGTTGATATGATGAAAGAAAATAATTTTCTCAGATTATGGAATTCTTTCGTAATGATAATTAAAATGATATTTGAAGCTTAATAGTCACGTTTTGATACATGATGCAAAGAAAGAAGGAAAAAAAAAAGGTAGAAATTCAAAATTTAGAAATAGAGTAACAGGAATAACTCTTTAGATGCATGCTTACCTTTAAAAGATGTTAAAATATTAAAAAATGCAAATTATCACAACACCGAAAATACCCTTGACGTCCTTGACAGATGTCGCTCTGTGGGTGTATCCTACCTTTCTTAGTTTAAGAAGGTATTTTGATAGAACTAATCCCTAAACATTATTATGCTTAGATTGAAAAAAAGTAAAGAAGAATAACTAATTTTGTACTTAAAACAAGTTTATTGGTATAATTTGGCCATACCAAAATAATAATGGTTAGAAACCGAAAAATCCGAAAAACCGAACCAAAACCGATAACAAACCAAAAAAACCGAACCGCGAAAAACCAAACGGTTTCGGTTTTGGGTTCTACAAAAACCGAACATTGTGGTTCGGTTTCGGTTTTAACCAAAAACCGACCCAAACCGAACCATGCACACCCCTTATAAACCTCATATCATCAAAGGTAATTTAGTCTTTTTATTGATTTCATTCCGTCCTATCATACCAACCAAACATAATTAATAATAGTAATGAATCATTGCATTACATCGTTTATTCCATTACATCGTTTATTCCATTCATTTGGCATTTCATTTCGTCTAATTAGTTACGGGTAAAACTGTCATTTTCCTAAAAAGTAAGAAAGAGACAGCAATAATAATTATGTTTTATTTAAATTGTGTATTTCTTATCATGAAATAATTATTTTAAGACAGATGAGGTAACATATTTATGTATTAACCTTTTTATCTAATCATGTGACAATTTTCAATCGGTTAACACCCGATAGCCAATTCTTAAAATAACTGCATGAATGGTTTCAAACGTTTAGTAACTTTGATGAGCCATACGCAAAGTTTAATAATTTAGTGAAAAAAATAAAGTTTGGTAAATTAAGCAAACATTTCCGTGAAGTTTGGTAACATATTTTATGTTAAGTCGTATATATTAGCGTTGACTATGATTTTATTAAACAATTTCTTGCAAACAATGAGGCACTTTATTTTACATACCTTTAAATTGATGCATACCAAGGAACAGATCTGCACCGTTGGATCAAAAGGACAAAATTTAATGAAGAAAAACACGGAGGGACTACTATTGTAAATTCGTCATTCTACCCCCAACCCACACACCAAACACGTCATTTCTCACAAATATTACTAACACAAAAAAACACACAGATAACACTTTCTCTCTCTAAATGAAGACTTCAAAATAAAACAAAAACATCACAAATCATCCAATCTTAACCGTCAAAATCAAAGAAAACACATAAAAGTGAACGAATTGAGGCAATCAAAACCAGATCCAGAAAAAAAAATATGTATGGCACTTCCAATTCATTATTTTGTTATTTATTAACAATTTGTTGTGATTTTATTCTTATATTTCTGTTTTTGATAGTGTTTATGAAGATTTTTTTTGCTTTTTTGTTGATTTTAGTTGTTAATTAATATATATACATGTGATACAAAAAATGAATTTGTTTTGGTGTGATTTTTATTGTGGTTGTGACATGCTTTGGTTGTGTTTTTAGTGTTTACATTTGGGAGAGTTTGAGTAAAACACTTTGTATACATGGATGCACACCAAGTGTTTGATGAAATGTGAGTGAAAGTATCATACGCAAGATCACCATGATATTTTAAGTTGAACTGTATATATGTATTATCACTAGTATATTTGTATTATCACTTGTGAAATTTTTGTTTATTTGATAAGTTTTTTGTTTACTTGTTAAGATTTATTATATGTAATGTATAATCTCACTTTTGATATTTTATTGTTATTGTTTTGTAATGATAGTTAAACTTTATTTTTTATTTTTTTTTTTTTTTTTGCTAAAAGTTTTGATGATATACTATTTATTGTGAGTAAATGCGCTCATCGTCAATCAAATTTTTTACTCCATCTCCAAAGATTCATAAAAGTAAAGGTATATTGTAACGTATAAGCATGTTTCCTTTAGAAGAATTAACTATGATAAAACCCTGAATGTATGCGGCATACTTGATTTAACATTTAGCTTATGTGTTGTATCACCATTGATACATACACATTCAAGAAATGTATGTATACTTCGAGAATGTTATAATCGTATCTCTAAAACACGGATATTTATTCTACAGTGTGAACACTTTGCTGTTTTTGTAGATTTTAGTAGTTTATTGAGGGATTGTTATTGTGATAATATGAGAGACTTAACAGGCTAAAATAAATGTTGTGACTGTAACATGCTTTTGTTAGATTTGTGGTAGATATATGTGCATAATGGATAGATTGGACATGCTTCGATATGTTTAAAAGCGGTATTTGACTCTAGTATTCGTTGGTAGTATATCACCTACGATACAATGATTCAATGATTGCTTATTGTTAGTATATCACCGTGATACAACGCTTGTAACGATTGCTTAGTTGCGAGATATCACCGTGATACAACAAGTTGTAATGATTGCTTGTCGGTAGTATATCACCTATGATATTTGATGACGATACTTATTCAATTTATATATCACGTATGATATTAAAAACAATGAACTATTCATACACTAACATGGCATATATTTTATGCGATTTGAATATCAAGAATAAAAGAAGCAAAAAGGGGGTTGAAGGTGAAAGGAAAAAGACATTTGCTAAAAAATAACAAAGTCAAACCAAGAAGTGAACAAAGAAACAACATCATCACCGACAACACTAACAATACCAAGCAAATTAACAAAATCATTGCTAGACATTTAAGCTTAGAAAACACAACAAGAACAAAAATGTAAACCGTTCACCACCAACAACTATCGAAGAAACATTTGTGATATCACCGTGATATAACATGATCTATAACCACCAACACCACCAACAAGTAAGTGTTGAACTGAAATGAGATCGCATGTAAGAAAGCAAAGTTGCAAGAAAAGAAGAAGAGGAAATGAAGAAGAAGATGTCGCAAATTAAAAAGAATGAAGTGGGAAAGAAGACAAAAGGAGGGATGCTCATAAAGTGGCAAGAAGAAAGTTGTAGAAAATAAAAGATAAAAGCACCAATTAGTAATTTTCTTTTGTCGCTTAAATTGTAATTTTCTCTTGCTACTTAAATTGTAAATAATGGTAATTTATATTCGAGTTGTAAACAATGCTTTTGGTTTATCTCGAATATAACTTTCTTTCGGTAATTTTATTAGATTATCACAAGTGATATTAATGAAAAGTCACTTAAAAATACCGTTGACTTCATGAAGAAAACTATGAAAATAAAAACATGACTAATTCTCAAAATCAAAAAAGAATAGGATTAATTAAGCAATGCTTTTGAGTAACATAACGATTCATATTCTCAAAACCATACATGATTAACAAGAACACCACCACATCCAAAGACATCAACAAATACCACATCATCTTCTTCATCTAGAACTAACAATAATAATAGCAACAGTAATTCTAACGCACAAACACAAGGAGTGGGAAAACCGAATTTAAACACATAAATAATGTAAACATTTCATCATTTTCATGTTTTATCACAAAGTTTTAAAATGACAAAATATTCCATAAACTCACAAAGACCTCATAAAAATTAATTCCATTTATTTATCACATGAGATACATAACTTCTAATTTATGACAAAAGACGGGCTTGGAACCGGAAGCTCGGCTTACAATTACTTTTCGTGATAGCACCATCTTGACCCGATTTACGATGATATTTGGATAATGCACAAAAGCTTTCTTGAATGCTTGGAGTAACCATACACAAGATTCAAGAGTTTCGCTTTTAAGCATACCGTAACCAACAAGAACACATCTCCAAAGTGATTATCAATTGCGTAAAAGGCAAAACCATCATGTACCGGAAAGAGAAATATCTCGGTGATCATATATACAAAAACAATGAAATCTCACAGAGATATTACAAATTAAAAAGCATACTTGTTTATTTTGTATGTGTCATAAAAGAGACGATATCATCAAACTATTTGTGATTGCAATTTGCAAAAAATGGCTCCATCAAACGAAAGAATCAACAACAACCGCAATTGTGGTTAAAAAGCACAACACCCACAAAACAAATGAAGAAGCTCAAACAACTTTGATATCGCCCGTGATATCATAACATCCTCCATTACCACAACCGATTCAACAAAATAAAAGAAAGTCGGCACACCGCGATATCATAGATGATATCACATTTGATATCATAGATGATATCACATTTGATATCACTTGTGATATCACTGTGATATCACCGTGATACAACCGAGAAACCAGAATACGTAAAATCAAAAGGAGAAAACGTAACCTCAAGTACAACACACTAGGTCTTCTTATCTTCTCGCAATTAATCAATTACATGATTTCAAACAAGGTTTAAGTTGTAATCAACAACCTTTCTTTTGAACTTTTCAAGTGGTCGAATATATGCAATCACATAAGGATTAGACTTCCCAATCATTTCCATGTTTTTCAAATTATTTGCCTTCACGATTGTTAAGGTAAGCAGTTCTTGTAGCTTAAGCTCTAGGTCACTGCGCAATTATCGAACAGTACATCAAATTTGCATCACCTTAGATATAGAGTGATTGAGAAAGCAAAATACAAAACGCACTAAAAATAATTCAAAAAGAAGCCATTCAGAAAAATGAAAATAAGCCATTCAGAAAAATGAAAATAAGCATCACCTAATGCAACATAGGATATGATTACTCATTTACAATAACTACAATGCACTTTGATTAATTCCCCAAAGCTTGTTTATTCAAATAACTATTTTTGATTTGGTTACATATATGAAATGATGGACAAACAGGAACATGTGATTGCTTCTCAACTCAGGCATCCTCTCCTAGGAATTTTGTCAAACACCTTCCATGCATCAAATTTCCATCAATTCACCCATCCCAAAATGATATCATACTAAAACCTAATGCTACTCACAATCTAAAACATAAACTAAAAGTATCAAATAAACAAAATTTCAAAAGTGATAATACAAATATCACCGGTGATAATACACGATACAGCTCAACTTCAAATATCACTTGGTGATACTATACGCACGATACATAGCGATTCGAAACAACAATCAGCATAAAACAAGATTCAAATGCGCTTAAAACAAAAATTCAACTAACGACTTAATTAATAAGCGAATTACATGAGCGAGATAACAAGATTATCAAACATTTTCACACACATTTCATCAAACACTGGTGTGCAACTTAATAAGAAAGAATGTTAACAACTTGATCCACATAATTAACAACCGATCAACAATATTATCAACCGCAACAATATCAATCAAATCAACTTCTGAAACAAACGGTACATTCAAATCAAAAAGAAGATATAAAAAAGGATGATATGATCATGAGGTGATGATGAGATGATGATCGAAATGGTGATGGTGATTGGAATGGTGATGGTGATGGTGATTGGAATGGTGATGGTGATTGGAATGATGATGGTGATGGTGATCCAACTCGTGATGATCAAAAGTGAGAGCAGGTTGGGAGGAAAACACAGAGTAAGTGTGTGAAAAAAAATAAAGCGAATGAAAAAAAGAAGAAGAAAAAGATTTATATAGTTGGTAGAATTAAGGTTAAGCATAATAAATCTTAGGTTAATCTTTACCATTAGATCAAAATAGATGGATGGTGGGGATTTGTCCATTGGTAAGTATCAAAATAAAGGTAAGCAAATGAAAATCCCTCTGCAAACAATAAATTTTGACATAATAATAAAACTTTTAAGAATATCTATAGCCATGTGGGTCTGGTTTATTTTAAAAGGTGCATGTATGTTTGCTAAAGTAGTTGTATCTGCAAGCTGACGGGTGTTGTATGTTGTAGTTGCAAGCTAACCGTGTTGTGGTTGACTGGTTGTACGCTGCATGCAGTTGCTAGCTGCAGCTTTTGCTTGAAGTTGTGAGCCGCAACTCATAATTAATTGATCGTAAAGTATCTGGGATTTCAGATAGAATGACACATATAGAAAAGAAAAATTAAACCTTGGTGAGCACAAATACAATACGAGTAGTATTGCTGGTAAAAACATGACATTTACACTTAAATTACACCGATTATATATATTAATATATATACACATGCATATGCATGCAATTCAACACGTACAAATGTTTACATTACATTTGAAGAATCCACATTATAATCGCAAATACTAATATACGCTTACCAAGGACAATGGATATATCTTTAAGAATTTAGAATATGAGCACGCATATTTTAAAACCTTCGACGATTTTAGTTATTTGTATACTACGTAAATAGCACACCTTAAAGAAAAACCTTGGATTCACCACAATAACTTTTACATTATTGTGCATGGATAATCCTTAGGGTGATCATCGCTGCTTGTACTCGACCCGTAGTAGTAAAAGGGTGGTGGAATGCCTGATGGCACTGTAGCGACAGGATATCCATACGCCTCTTGTTGTGGGAACGGTGGAGCTGATGGCTTAACGTCCATTTGCCTTGGTGGTTGTGGTGGTCGCAATATATAATGGTGTCGGAGAAGCACAACCAACCATCGACACATCTCCTTTACCATGTATCGCATTACCATGCAACAACATTTGATTCACATCCTTAAATCCCGACTTTTCTTTTGGATTGAAGCGTATACAAATCTCCACTTGTCCCAAGTTTCCAGTCTTAAACGCTTTGTCTAAAAAATATGGGATTTCATCGACGTTGATAATATTACCAGCAGTAGGTCTTGATTGGACCGGGATAGGATCTTCGTCATGTACAAGTATGACTTCATTATCGAGAAGATCTTGAAGAGCATGAATAGGGTGTTTGATGGTGGATACCGTGTATGTTCTCTTTTCTAAGTTGATTGATATTAATTCAATGTCTCCGATTTTTCTAAGACCACTTCTTACCAGTTTTTCATGCCATCCGCAACTGCAGTAGTTTGTGATTTGGAAAGTAAACCTCTTCGGATTCCTAGCATTTGAGTAATGATTCATCGTAAATCGATCTATAATCTCAAACTCGTACTCAATTAATGATTATTTACCTGCAGGTTGATAGAAACTTGGTTATCTTGTATTCTTAATTTGAGGTTATTTAAGGCAATGTATATATCTTTTTTAATCTAAAAGTTGATCATTGTTGCTAGATAACCTAATATATTGCTAAATAACTTTGTACAAATAAATGTCATGTTAATCTATTTTTGATTCAACAATGAATTTTAAAATGCTTGCATCTTTTGTTGTACAAACATATGACAACTAACTGATTATGGCAAAAACAGCAGAAGTTCGAGGTTGAAGCATAAAAGTGTAGAACTACTATACTTAAAGTTTTTTTTTGGATTTTTGAAGTTTATAGAAGTTTATTAAATAATATGTTATTATAAGTTCGTTTTTTCATTTAAGCAAAACTTATTCGGAGAGCACTTTTAGTCTGCGTTGGTGAATGGAAGCCCCTATCAAGCAAGAAAGAAGTGGCTCTTCCCCCAAAAAAAAAAAAAAAAAAAAAAAAAACCTTATACAAGCTTTTAGCCATTTTTCATAGAATCAAACTCGTTCAACTAGATCCGATTATAAATCCGTGCATCTCTAGTGTTACCAGATTTAAACACAAACGTCTAGTTCTTCTAAAAGAAGAAAACTTATGCTAAAAAATATTTTATTTATGTAGACTTTAGTTAAGAACTATACTTACAAGTTTTTGAAGACTACGCCATAATATCCTTGTTAACTGTTGGAGAACGGAGATAATCCGTAGCTTGAGAGAGGAGCTACTGTAACGTGATATATGTAGACCGTAAAATATATTTTTAAATTACAATGGCCGGCAAGCGAATTCATGCCAACATCACTCGATCACATTGAGTTATAGGTAATTTCTACGAATATGTTGAATTGATTATGTAGTTTTTATTTGGCGAAAGGATATCTGAAGGCAAAAGTAGGATGGCCGTACGATACTCACACGTTATATCAAAGTTCACGTGTTTACAAACTTCATAATTATCTTTGAGACTTATATTCTGACTAATTCATATATCCAATTTCGAAGACATTTACCATATATAGTCATATCTTTTGCATACTCAACGGAACTTACTATAATATAATTTAATTAAAGCGAGCTAACCACATTGGTCGAATTCAGATCATTTTTAAATACGTATGTCGGTATGTACATTCACACCATACACAGTGTAGTTATTTAATTAAATAAGCCAAAAACATATATGTCATACTTCATGCTTGATTGACCAAACATGTAATAACTCTAGAGTCTAGCTAGAATTGTGAGGTCACATAACTTGGAAACAAAGTTAACTACCGTATGACTAACAACAAAAGTGTAGTTTATGTGTTGAATATAAAAGTCAAAACAAAAATTGTTATGTTCATAGAATTTTCTTACTAAAAAAAAATATGGTGGCTATAATTTTATTTCAACTCTCTCTATGAAATAGTATGGTACTTTTGTCTCTTTGTCCCCTTTGACTTTTTTTTTTTTTTTTTTTTTTTTAATAAATAGAAATAAGTGTGTGTATAATAATGTATATAATAAGTGTGTGTATAATAATGTATTGTACATGTATGATTATTTAGTTTGTATAATAGCACGTTAAATATTACCACATTAAATAACTGCAACAACAATTGTTATTATTAAATTAAACGTCAACATTAACATATTATTTAAATACAACAATATCTACTACATATGAAGATTATTCATCTCGTTTAAAAGATCATGGAGCCTTGCACCCGACCGACAAGCGTGATCCTCGTGGATTCCTTGTCAATTCTAACTCCATCTCCGGCGTCTTTATTCTTGTCTTCAACAAATTGATCTCATTATCTTTAGCAACGCAGTTTGAGCATCACGTTGAAGATGAGGCTCGACTAAGGTACCGTCTTTCAAATTCATCTTCCAATCAAGTATCGACACCCATAGTCATTTGTACCGGGTCGTTACATGTTAAGAAAATAATAAGAAATGTATTTTTAACAAACAAATTATTTACATAAAACCCTAAGCAAACGATGATTATTTACCACCGAAAGAGGACATGCATAATACGGTCGACCCATAAATGATTTCGTGGATTTCGTTCTATAATAAATCCTCTATTACATCGACACCGTAAAGGATTTCCTTGGCCCACCCGACAAAAGAATTTGCATAAATCAAGAATCAATCATTTACAACATAAAACATGTATAATTTACAATGTTATTATTAATTTAAATATAAACAAGAATCAATCATTTACAACATAAATCAAGAATCAATCACTATGTTTACAACATAAATCATTAATCAATTATTTACAACATAAATCAAGAATCATCACTATGTTTATAATTATTTACAACATGAATCATTCACTATGTTAGTCGATGCCCATATAATGATTCCCACTGGGATGCAGCTTGGATCATGCGGCTCTCCATTGTGGGTGGAGATGCGGAAGTGGAGAATGTTCGTCTAGCGCCGAACAATGTAATGACCTACTGTCCCCCACACGGGCTATCACAGTGGGGTCGGGTTCTTTGTGAGAAGTCCGACCATCGATAAGCGGAAAATGATATTCCAACCCTCGAGAGATATAAATGCAACGGGTCGTCTAATCGGTTACGCAATAACCAACCCCGTGTTTGGCATGTCCATGTAGCGATCAGCGGTGCATTTCCATGTCCGGACCATCTATTGTAATCGCGAAGTTCGTTAAAACCATCTTCCCCCACAAACCCATGTAAACTCGCCAATGTAGGTCCATCTGTTGCAATAACATCTCGCTAACTTGGCGCCACAAATGGTGTTGTTCCCAAACACCATGGGCAACGACCGAAACCCACAATTTCCGCCACCCACCACATTATATATATCGATTATGTATGGATGCCAAAGGACCTGAAGCATACTCATAAGCATTTCGTCAGATTCCATCGTACAACTCGTGTCTTATAGCGGTGCTTCTTCGGTGATCACTAGGACCCGTGAAAGAACTATGTCACCAGTTCTTTGTTGAAGTTCGGGACTTGTGTAGATCTTGTAGCGGTGCTTTCGGTGATCTACGGTTGGAACTTCATTCAAGTCCTGGTCTTCATTCAAGTCCGGGACTTGTGTAGCCTGCCCATTTTGTCCTTTGCGCCGGACGTCCACGGGTATTTTTCTGAATAACAGGTTCCCGTGTGTCATCAGATGCAGGTTGGTATATCGATCTCAACTTCGTTATCATATTCTTCTTGACAAACGACGATGCTTTGGTAAAAACATTCTTGAATTGCCGAATGTCATCTCTAAACGAAGTATCATCATGATGATGATGATCATCATCATCATCATCATCATCGTCATCATCATTACTGGAAGAGCCATCTTCAGGCGGTGGCCTATTGATATTAGGCCACGGAACATGTAGGATTCTCCAAAAATATTAAGTTCTTCCAAAGGAATGGGCCCCGAAATCATTAAAAGTAGTATATTACAATGCCGCCCGTAAATAAATCAACGATATTAATGGGAAAACAACTTGATAGTTATAAATTTACTTACCATGATATACATAGTATTGCATCTCGTGAAAGCATGGCATCCGTAAATTGTACGCAACTTATGGCTACAATCTTCTACGGTGATAGACAGTGGAGTTCTTTTGCATGAGTTTGAAAGCATGGTGAGAAACTTTATACCACAATTCTTGAAATAGTAGTATATTACAATCATTTATTTTCTCGCCGATGCTTCTATTTAAACTCTCTTTATCGCATTTTCTTGCGCAAATACAATCTTATCAATTGCACTCAACAACTTGCCTAAATTGGACCGTGTGCCGCCCAAATATAATTTCAATAACGCGGTGAGCCACAACTCTACACGTTGTTGTCCGCAAGGAGCGATATTCATCGGTGATGTACGAGACAAACATGTGTCTCAGATTCTCGCAGCCGATTATCCAGATACCGCGATAATGCTGAAAAAACAATGAATTAATCAAAGGTCATTCGGTGCTTATTAATTGAATAAAAAAATAGAATTAACAATTTAGTACGCCGCATGGTTGACTGTTGTTGTAGGCGCTCATAATGTTACTCGAACAAGCGGCGTGTCGGAGCTTTAACCAACCGATCCCATATCCTTTTAATGGAGTCATACTCATCTATCCCAATCGCATCTGCTTTCTCATAAACTTGAGCAAATTTTTTCTATATGCCATCGACAGAGTAATTTGTGAGCGGTATGAAATTCGCTCTACATGCCCCAACCAACGCTAAATCTCTCGGTGACAATAACACGTGGGTAGTATCTTTCGCTCATCACCTCTTTCACGCTGCAATACCAACCTAAAATTATGCCCTTTTCACCGTGTATAAAGTTGTACGCCATTGAAAATGTTTTATTCGTTGGAGTTACTCCAACAATTTCTAACAATGGCAATTTAAACATGGTGGTATTGTACGTGGAGTCCATCAACATGATTTCGTGGAACGACGCCATAGAGCATACGAGTGGGGTGAACAAAAACACTCCTCAAGCTCATTATGCTCATTCACCCTGTAATATGCATACCACCGAACTCGGATGCGAGTAAAGGACTTGAATTTGAGTTCTATCACTTACTCGCTCTCCGAACTTATCAAGTGCATTATATATAGTTCTAACGCTAGACACATTATCCAGATACGTCCCTTTATTGTCGAAAGTATATTACGTGGTCGCACGCTATACTCGACAATTCTTTGACCAAACTCACTCATCATCTTTTAATCGCATTGCATATGGCACACCATGCAACGACTCTAGCAACTCATGATTATGGCTATCACACTTCATCCTCAAAATCCAATTATATCGTGTTGGTCTATATTTCGCAACTAATCTGAATGGACAATTGCTTTTTTTGTTTTGGTTTCCGCTTTCCACTATTGTGATATTCATAAATCCCGCTTTGTACACATATAATTAATTTCCATCATCGACCATTTTCGATTTGGTTCTCTTTTAACAATGACAAAACCGAGCCCCGAGGCTATATTTTGCACCCACTCGCCATTTTCCTCGAGAACGGAAAGCCCGAAAATACATAACAAATTTTATAACACACTTTTCTTTTAACTAATCCTTTTTACTACTTTTATAACGGAAAGCCCGAGGCTATATTTACCTCTTGTCCGATAAATGGGCAATCCTATGATACTTCCTCGAAAACCGAAAGACTAAAAATAAAAAACACAACAACTTTTATAACTTTCATTTTTAACAAACTTTTATAAAAAATACAAATTTGTACATTTATAACTTTCATTTAACTTTCATTTTTAACAAACTTTTATAAAAAATACAAATTTGTACATTTTTAATAAATTTCATTTTTAACAAACTTTTATAAAAAATACAAATTTGTACATTTTTAATAAATTTCATTTTTAACAAACTTTTATAAAAAATACAACTTTTTACATTTTTAACATTTTCTTATAAAACTAATACTTTTATAAATAATTTTTTTAACAAAGTTTTATTAATACTTTTATAAATACTTTTAAAACTAATACAAAATTTTATTAATACTTTTAAAACTAATACAAACTTTTATTAATACTTTTATAAAAGAGTTGATACGTGTGTGGTTATGGATGCGTGTACGCGTTCGTTCCATGTGGTTTATGCGTGTACGCGTTTTCTCCTGCCTTGAGTTGATATCCCGTCCTCTCTCTCTCTCACTATCCTCACACACGTAACTCGCTTTCTCTCTCTCACTATCTCTATCTCTAAAAGTTTTAGATTTAGATCTAAAACATATTAGATCGTGGTATTGTTGGTTATGTTGTGGTGATGTTGCTATCGTGGTTATGTTATAGTGATGTTTCTCTCACTATCTCTCTCTCTAATTTTTTAGGGTTTGGGTAAATTGGTTCGTGATGATGTTTGTGTGATGTTTGTGATGTTTCGGGTTTAATTTAATTGATCTATTTGAAAATTAAAAAACGCCTAATTTTTTTTTAGGGTTTGGGTAAATTGGTTTTGTGATGATGTTTGTGTGATGTTTGTGATGTTTCTGGGTTTAATTTAATGGATCTATTTGAAAATTAAAAAACGCCTAATTTTTTTTTAGGGTTTGGGTAAATTGGTTCTGTGATGATGTTTGTGATGTTTCTGGGTTTAATTTAATGGATCTATTTAAAAATGAAAAAATGCCTAATTTTTTTTTAGGGTTTGGGTAAATTGGTTCGTGATGATGTTTGTGTGATGCTTGTGTGATTTTTGTGATGTTTCGGGTTTAATTTAATGGATCTATTTGAAAATTAAAAACGCCTAATTTTTTTGGGTTTGGCTAAATTGGTTCGTGATGGTGAATTATGTGATGTTAACACCGCTATGTGAGTGGGTGTTCGTGATGGTGAACTATGGTAAAAGCGATATAAACCGCTTTGTGAGTGGGTGATTATGTGATGTTATGTGAAACCGCATGAGTTGTGTGGTGATTCGCTAAACCGTCACGTTATCTCACACAAGCTACCACTGTGAATGGCTAACCGTGAAGAAACTTAAAACAGCCTGGACACCAATACAATGAAGATCGAGAGTATAGGGTTTCCCATCGTTATGTCCCAACGAGTCGTGCGATGAATCACCAAACGAATAGTGATCGAGAGGATTTGAACGGAAAAGGTTATGATTGATTATGAACAATTATACCTAAAAGAAAAGTATATAAACTACAGGGGCTTAAATGAAAATTAAAGAAAATTAAAAAGATAAAATATATTAAATAAACGCTATCACTATTTGCAAAATTATGTTTTTGATTTTTCTTTTATAAATCTTAAATTAAAACTACGCGACGTACAAAGAAAATGTGAAACTGAAGCAATATTAATCCTAAAAATATGAAAATGATATTTTACAAACCTAATGATAAGAGAAAATTTATAGAAAAGAAAATTATTTTTATTACTATTTATCTAATTATTATTAATTAAAACTATTTTTACTTATTTAATAATAACCTAAAATACAAGAAAATATGAAATAAAGCTAGAAAATGAAATTATGACTTATAAAATCTAAAATAACTAAAGAGAATTTTCAAAACTATTTTGTATTTTTCGATTATTTTGTATTTTCTATGAATTAAAACTATTTAAAACTACTTAAATTGCTTAAAAATACAAATTTAACTAAGAAAAATCTGGAAAAATATTTTTTGACTTTTTATATTTATCTTAACCTAGGAAAAATGAAAACTTATTTTTTGAAGTTTTTCCGATTTAATTGTATTAAAAGCTAATTAAAATGACTTAAAACTGCTTTTAAATGAAGAAAATAGCAAACCGACTTAGAAAAATATGAAAATTCAGGAAAAGTCTAAAATAATATTATGAATCTATGAAAATATAAAAACAGTGGCTTGTGTGCAAGAATATGGAATCAGAATCACAAGTGCTTAAGAATAAGACTCAAATAAGCTAAAAGCCACAAATAAGTACCAAACTCATTACGTAAGCTATAATATACTAGAACTACTCAAAACAACTTATTGCAACTGCTCTTAACCTCTATAATACTGATTAACTTGGTTTGATGAATTGAGCTCAAGTCTTAAAATGCTTCTAGGCTACTACTTTTAAGCTTAAGCACAAGCTACCCAATAAGTGAAAATGAAAACCGTGTATTGGATCCTACACTAGACCGGCTAGCTACTTCTAAACCAAAGACTGGACCAAGAGAAGCTCAACTGAGCTTGTTACAAGACTGCACAAAACACGTGCACACTCAAGATATATCTTGAGTGTGTATGAGGCATTTATACCCATATTGACAAGTTGTTTAAGAGCTTATAAAATTTACAAAATCTAAAAAATGATATTCATAAACTAGACCAGTTGAAGTTTATAAACCCACAATTTCACTTGATTTGATCCAAGAATAAATCAATGAAAAATCACCCCATTTGGGTGAAAACTGGATTTTCACTCTTTTGACTTTTGAGACAATTTTGAAAAGTTGACTATGTTGAGATTTGAAACCAATTTGTGGATTGATTGTGATGTTTTGTGATGTTTTGTGATGAAATGAGACTACGCAAGCTATCTCTATGTAATGCAAACACAAAACAAGCTTTTGTTTTCAAAACTCCAACAGTTAAGAATTTAAGATAGATCCTAGATCATTTTGACTTTCTTGTCTTGATGAACAATTGAATGACCCAAATGATTCAAGTGACCTTTATTGAGACTAAGTAGACAAGGTTTCAAGCACCAACAAAAGCTCAAGCTCAAGTAATCCCATCGAACCAAACACACCTTAACCCTCTCGAGTTGCAAATTAAACTAACCCAACTACCGATCTAGCTCGCATTTTTGATTAAACCGAGTTAAGTAATCTTAATTACTACTAAATAAACAAGTCTCAACTATTGATAACTACAAACACAGATTATGCAATAAATTTAGAATTGACTTACATTTGGTCCTAGCCACTATGGCTCGCCAAAGAACACAAGAACAACTAACCTATTCCAAACCATAAACTAACTCAATTTCACCCCATATCCAATTCGCATCACCCATATATCATTTCCATTTCCATTTGAGCCCAGTTTGACTTTCGTTGACCAAAATCCAAAGTTGCTTGAAACTTGATTTTAAGCTAACCAAAAGCTATAAGGAGCTTTAATAAGCTTATTTGAGCTTAGAAATAAGCTATTTGAAACTTGAACATAAGAGTTTGAAATTGAAATTTGCAACAGTGAGCTTGAACCTTGAAACTTATATAAAAACTTGGATTAATACTCAAAAGCACATTACAATGATGATTTAACTTAAGTTTGATACATAGAAACTGAAATTACATCCTTTTGACTTAAACTAAAACACTTATGTAAAAAACGACATAAAGGAAATTTTTAAGCTAAGAACTACCTCAACTCTCTTTCTCTTGCTTCCTTTTATACACCAAACTGCTTCTCTCTCCAATCTGAGTGAATCCCACTTGCTTTGATAGCCATTGGATAGCTTGATATAATCTTGGCCGTTTGATCACATTTTGGCGCCAAAATGTATTTTGCCAGTTGGGGGTTGAGTGAAAGGGTAGAAGAAGCATTAAATGCTCTTTGAATGGTTGTTGAGGTGGGGGGAACAAGGAGAGGTGAGGTTTGAGCTGGAATGATGGGAGGTGAAGTGTTGCAGAGCGTTTGGTGGGGAAGAAAGAAAAAGGCGGGTAGGGGGTTTGACTTGGGATTTGACCAGGGACTATTATATTGAAGGGGGTCCAAAAAGCAAAGGGTCAAATGGAATGGCAGGGGTCACAAGGGGTTTTGATAGGGTCCAAAGGGTTATTAATAACAAGGACTTGTATTGCAAATTATGAAAATACAAGGACCAATGTCGCTAATTTTGCAAAGTTGTTCCAAGGTCATTTTGACAAGTTTCAATAGTAGAAGGACCATTTTTGACATTTTCAATTTTCCAATGACTATTTTTGCCAATTTTAAACTTGAAGGACCAAACTTGTAATTTCTCAAAACTTTTGACATTTTTCACCAAAGGACTAATTTTGACAACTTATGATTTAAAAGGACCTTTGGTGATTTTTCTTTGAAATAAGTGCTCGGGGACTATTTCCGACAACTTTGAAACTTGGGGACCGAAGCGCCAATTATGCAAACTTAGCTCATTTTTCATCCGATTTTAAACATTTTGTATCCAAACACATAAAATGCAATTTTGAGATATTTTCGAGATTTTGATGCATTTCGAGCATTTTAAATGTTTTGCGATTCAGATTTGACCAAAATGACGAGTATTCACACACTCATCAATCCCCACACTAAACTATTGCTAGTCCCCAGCAATCTTTTGAGAAAACTTAATGGATTTGAATCTCTTTACCAAAAGCCATTACTCGAGTAGCCAAATGTTTCAGTTCAAGTAAGAACTATGGTACACCGATAACCATGTGATTTTGAGCAACCCACCGCTTCCAACGGATTTGATTTGTCTTTACCGAAGCCGTTTGCTTCGGACTAGCCAACTCTTAGATAAATTATCAATATTATCTTTGGTGAACCGATTACCAATTATGGTTTTTCCATCGCCTTTACCACAAGCCATAAACTTGCGGGCTAGCCAACTCTTCACTTTTAAGGATATGGTGAGTGAATACCATACAATTTTGGGCAAATTGCAAGTCGTCAACGGATTTGAGATATCTTTACCAAGAGCCGTTTGCTCTCGGATTAGCCAATCATTTTGTTTATTAGACATGGCGGATCGATAACCATAAGTCGAGTAAGTGCAGAACACTTACTCCAAAAAAAAATTGGCCAAAATGGGGAATTGGGCGGTATAATTACATGATACAATTGGTGAAATTCCCCACACTTAGAAATGAATATTGCCCTCAATATTCAAAGCACCATGGTTATGCCGAAACTAAGAACGTAAAAGGTACTACGGCCATTATTTTGAAAGAGATTTTTTTCTTTTTCTTTTTTTTTTTTTTTTTTTTTTTGAAACTTATATACAACATGTGGGCAACTCCCCACACTAGGGTGGTAGAAAGTAGAAAGAAGTCGAAATATGGGTGAAAACCCATATGGCATGCTACTGTTTTTGATTCCCGAGTCGCTAGCTTGACTCGACCCCGTATTCATTTGTTCATGGGGAAAGTAACGTTTTTGGCAAACCCATATGGCATGCTACTGTTTTTGGCAAACTGCTTATTGCACACAAGCAGATTGCACACAGGCTTAGATTAGACCTCGTTCCAATAGTACGTTACAGGTGGGGTTATTTATACTGTGGCTATAATTTTATATTAACCCTATCTATTATTTAGAGGGTTTGGAGATGAAGTTGCTTATGAATTGAAAATAACAACCGCTTATATGCTTGATAAGCGGTTTGTTATTGTGTCGATTTGAAAATTGTTATTTTTAAAAAAGCGAGATAAGGCAATGATGATTTTGCAAAAAAAAATTATTTTGCAACCTTTGATGTTGCAGCCATATATGATAATATGATTTTGGCTTGGCATTTCTGAATGGACGGCAAAAAAAAATTATTTTGCAACCTTTGATGTTGCAGCCATATATGATAATATGTGAAACTTAATCTGAGCCTAATGTTATCTCTATTATTAATGTGTAAAATTGTTACCTCTGGTGATTGAGACATATTGGCAGCCTAAGATATTTGAGGTTTCTTTGTGGTTTGTTAGTTGCGGCTTTCACTTGCAGCTTGTGTTTCACTTGGCTTGTGTTATAACCCAACCCTAGGTACTAGAAAGGGTTTAACTAAAATTATAGCCACCGTATAAATAACCCCACCCTATCTGTAACTTGTGGAAACTTCACTTGTTGTAACTTGGTGATGTTTGTATGATGTTTATGTGATTTGTGGGTTTAATTTAATGGATCCGCTTGTGGTAACTTGGGGGTACTTTAATGGATCCGTTTGTGTGATGAGGTGAATATAACATGGGAGGTTTCACTACTACCATTTTGAGATTCTTCACTTGTGACTTCTGGGTTTGGGAATCTTACTTACGCTTTTGGTACTTGCTTGTGAACATTGAGAAACATGTGTTTCACTTGGGCATTCTAACTTGGTTGCAACTGGTATTGTGCAATCTTTGAGATTCTTCACTTGTGAGTTCTGCGGTTTGGGAATCTTAATTCGCTTTTGGTACTTGCTTGTGAACATTGTGAAACATGTGTTTCACTTGGGCAATCTAACTTGGTTGCAATCTAGTATTGTGCAATCTTATACGTGCACTTGTGTGCAATTTCGCACTGGACAAAAAATTTTCAAAAAGGCGATGACGATTGGTTTTATAACCGAAAGGATGGCAAAGTGATATTTTTATCACTTTGTAACCTTCATATCCGAGCCTAACACTTTTCTATCAATTGTTCAAATGGTTTTCTAAATCGCGATGATAATCGAGCCTTTGTGCAACTGCTTGTGTACTAATGCAACCGCTTGTGTGATAATGCATCCGCTTGTGTGCTTATGCACTTGGACAAAAAACTAGGAGATGATGTAACCGAGCACTGTGTGCAATCTCGCTTATGTGCTTATGCACTTGGACAAAAAAAACTAGGCGATGATGTAATCCGAGCATCATGTGCAATTGCTTGTGTGCTAATGCACTTGGACAAAAAACTTGGACATTGGACAAAACTACTTGTGTGCTTATGCACTTGGACAAAAAATACTTTTGGGACAAAATAACCCCACCCAAAATGCTTGTGTGCTTTGTGCAATACTTGGACAAAAAAATTAAAATAACCCCACCCAAATATTTAAACGGAAAAAAAAAAAAAAAAAAAAAAAAAAAAAGGGACAAAATGAAAAAGTACCCCCTAAACCCTAGACTCCGTTTGCATTTTATGGGTAGACCCCGTATGAATAGTAGGTCTAACGCTATGACAAGCTCACTTTTTTATTCAAGTCAACTAAAAGAGGAGAGAAAATATAGTTCAATAAACAATTGAAGTCGCCGCACATTGCTATATATCTAAAAGACATATAAAAATAGCATTATTCTTTCTATTATCTAGTGGACATCGAGTGAATTAAATCATATAGCAATAAGAAAATAATTAAGACACCTAAAACTTGGTTCTAAAACATGTCTAACAAGAGGATTAAGACATGTGGTAAAATAGAAATGAATGAAATATAAAATGTGAAGTAGCGGATCCTTCGATGTCATCAATAAGAGGATGACACATATTGTTAGGCATGTTTTTAAACATGTTAATTAGGGCTCGTGGCAATAATGTGAAACAATTCATAATGATTTAAATCAAAATAGTATGAATTCAGAGGGGTTTTTTTTCTTTTCTTTTTTTCACTTTTAAGATTGACAGTAGTTAAGAAGTTTGTGAAACGCCCATTTTTTTATACATACCTTATACACCATATAGGGCAGAACCCTGTACGCTGTATAGATCTACGGATGTCCAAAAGTTCATTTTCTAGAAATACGACCTCTACTTTTCGATAATTCATGAAGACCTGGAAACATACTTCATATGTACTAAATATCATTTATGTTCTTAAAGTTTACAAAAACAATGCACGGAAGTCTTGCATTTCAAAATGAGAGAGTTATCTCAAACACTTCTTACTTTCAACCATAACTAGTTTACATGTTCATAAACATACAAAATGGTATTAAATATTGTACTCGTTAAAGTTTTTTCTCTCCCATGGAGAGAAAACTTAGATCCGCCAACATCACAACATTTTATGTTGTTTTGGGCCATCCATACCCTTTTGATTCATCTTGGAACCCTATAACATATTTTATGTTTAGCGATTTGGAGTGATTGATCTTTATGAGCAATCTATCCTAATGCTCTTCAAACTTTTATTAAGGTTTGCGTTGGCACAAAAACCTATTCCTATCAATCCAAAATTGCTCTCCTTATTTTAATCCTTAAATTGTTTCATTTATGATCCGATTTAGGGTTATAACAATTAGATTCAGTATTATGTTCTTGTTTTGGTGGGTTCATCAGTCGTGGGCACTTTGTCCGAGGGTTTCGATCTATGTTATTGCGATCTTAGATCTTTATGGTTCTAGAGTTGTGTGGTATTGGTGTTCGATATGGATTCATCCCTATGACCTTGTCGTCGATCTACGGACTGATGCTAGATATCGATCTGTATTCTCCATTATTGGAGTTGACGGCTGGTCGAAACCTAAATTATTAGGGTTTTCGTCTTTTTTTCTTGTGTGGTTCTTTGCGACCATGCATCTTGGAGTTTCTCATCATTTTGATTCTTTGGACCTAATGCATTTACTCATCGTGTGAAGATTTGGATTTGATGTATGTCTGTCTCAAAACCTTAAATTTAGGGTTATGTAGAGGTTGTCGTGATCGTGGTGCTATGATAGTTTATCTTTGAATCGTTTATTGTTTCAAAACCCTTGTTATCGGGTTTATGCATTAGTTTCGTGGTAGGTTTTTGCTGGGAATGGATGTTGCGGCTAATTTTTGGGTGTGCATTAAGAACATGGTATCCGCATACCTTGTGGTTAATGCAGATGATTCATTTACAATGGTTCACTCATGATGGTTATGTTGCTTGTTCGTGGTTTTGCAGCCACGGTTAAGACGTCTCTTGGTTCGTTGTTATGGAAGTTAGCTATGTAGGCTATTGGAAGATGCCACTGAAAAACTACATGGACGTTGCTTATTATCAAGGTTTTAAGAGTTAATACATATTGTCTGTTAGCCAATGATGAGTAGTTTCAGAAGCCGGTATTGCCACATTGATGGCTTAGTTTTAGGAAGTTACTTGTGCTTCTTTCTTTAGTAGTCATAAGAATGGTGTGTCATTATTATGTCGTTTTTTGGTTTTTGCACATTGGTGCGTTATTGTTTGCCCATGTAACGGGCTAGGTTGTAGGACTTCACCTACAACTTTTGTACTTAAAACCATTTTTTGGTGTAATACATTTACCGAGGAATATCGGCCAATCCGAGCAAATCGTACCATGACTAATATCCGGCTAGTCCCGGAGCAATATCGGCTAGATCCGAGCAAAACAAACATAACTAGTATCCGGCTACTCCCGAAGCATTATCGCCTGTTATCCGAGCAACCTTAACATAACTAATATTCGGCTACTCCCTGAGCAACATTAACATAATTAATACTCGACTTACCCAAAGCAACATTAACATAACTATTATCCGGCTCACTCATAGCAACACTAACATAACTATTATCCGGCTCACTCTGAGCAACACTCGAGGCATATATAAACTAGTATTTGATCTATACTATATATTACTCACCTTATGCTTGGTGTAGGCAATCTTCTCGCTTTCTACGATCACCTAAACACATAAAATCATACTAGCACTTATCATAACTCAATAGCTCATCTTATTGTCATAAAATTCATCTTAAACTAGTAATCTTGGTTACTTAAGGCCTTATACCAAACACCCTTTGGATTCATGAACAATTCATCATCATAAACTTATAACAACTCTACCAATTTCATAAAATGATTTTTACTAATTTTTCTTAGCAAATTTCATACTCATCTTTACTAATGTATCATCATAACTAACGCTAGGTTTAACATAACACATGATGTACATAAAACCCCAATTAAATTATTACATGAACTCATGCTTACTTTGATGGGAACTAGTAAGAACATCGAAATATCCTTATAATTCTACAATTCTATAAAGCTTGATTCTAGAATACCTTTATGTGATTTTTTTTGCTAATCCTATTAGTAATACCAATTTTCCTCCTAAATAGCAATGATAAACACGTCCCCAACACGTGTCATAATAATGGGTTAAACTCTTGCAAATTTGATGTTATAAGCCCATAAGGCACTCATGTAATTCAAAGACTTTAATCCTTACTTTGCACCTTTAGTCCTCGTCGTTAATTATGTTGCATCGAGGTCCTTTCCATTAACTATTAGCGTTGTGTCCTTATTTCAATAAATGCTATCTCAGAATAACCTTTTAAATCTTCATAAACACTTTTAAATATCTATTGCTAAAACTTTAAATTTCGAGATGCCATAGTTTGTTAAATTTGCATAAGCACACCATTTAGCGGTTTTTCATTCTAATAATGTTCACTCTTTTGTAAATTTTTAATACAATAGTATATGCCTACAAAGATTTTATAAAGAATCAACGTGTTTATTTTTGGAAAGCCTATTCGAAGACAAGGTAAGAGTGACAAATATACTGATGGAAACAAAATTGTTGGCAATTATTACTGAAATTCTAAGGGTTTTGAGAGAGAGAAAGAGAGTTAATGATGGAATAATGACAAATTTCTTGACGAATTACCGATGCAATAAGTTCCCGTTGATAACACGTCACTAAATACTGTCAGATTTGTTGGAATAACAAAGGATGGGAGATTTCGTAGGTATTTCACTACAAAATCTAAAGACATTAAAAGCAAGATTGGTATTTTAACATGCAAGAACCTAAAAGAGATAATTTACACGTTCGACCTTTAGAACTATGCAAGAAGAAACATAACTTGTGAATGTGTCATGGGGAGGCGGAATAACGAAAAAAATGGTAGTGGTTCGTAAGCGTGTCAAGAAGTTTAAATTATCATTAGGTAACGTCAATATTGAGAAGAAATTCAATAATTATAGAGAGAAATGCTTTGAAAAATGTTATAGCTCCACTTTGGGACACCGGAAGACATTGAGCTAAAACATATGATCTGATTAAAATATTTCTTGCAACAATCAATCTAACAATTTGTCATCTATTTCAGAGCTACGAGGTCATTGGGTTATCATGTAACATTTGTTAGATAAGTAAGACCTATTGGTCCGGCCTGTTTATTTAGGCCCGTATAGCATTTAGGGTTTAGGTCATTGTCTTTTTCATTTAATGTCTTTGTATTGTAACTAGTTACTTGAATATGATAATATAATTGTCATTTCCCCCCTGATTTCTACATGGTATCAGATCCAGGAACCCGTATACACGAGTCCATTTGATCTCGCATTCTTGTCGCTGAATTTGTTTGGTCTTTGCTGTTAATATGTTTGCTTGGTGTAATTGTTTGTATTAATATTCATCTTCTTGTCGTTCGGTTTTATACGCGTCACCTTCGTCACATCTTTTGTTCAAGTAAGTTTATTATTATTCAGAATCTTGATTGGATGTCATATTTTCCAAAGTAATTAGTGGGACGGTGGTTTATATAAATAATTGTGAATTTGGGATATGCACTGATTGGTGGAAAATAGATTGAACTTGGTTGTGGCAAATTTTTGGGACGTTTTGCTTTAGTTTGATTTTAGGCGTAATTGTTTTAGCACATTTTGTCCGAACGATTTGGTTTTATTGTATTTTAGGTTTTCTTGGATTTTGGCGAATTGTTACGAAAGTTTCTTATTGGTATTGATATCGGTATTGAATTGGAAATTGGTTTTGTGTTGGCGATGGTGGTGTAATAGTCTTAACTAATCCGATTAAGTCTTGAGTAGTTATGTGTTGCGTCTTGGCATCAACAACATATTTTGGTTTTACTGGTTTCGCTCTGTTACGCATTTAGTTACGCCCGGCTTTGCATCCGTGCGATTTCATTTGGTTTTGTTTGGTTGAATTTATGTGAATTTAACCCTACTGTGGTTCAAGATGGTTCTCCATCCGTCGGTTTTGTCTACCTCAATCGCTTCTTTACGCACTGCCTCGCGCCTACTCTTTTCCTCTTGCTTGATTCTCATGCTCTACATCCGTATTCTAGTTATGCATATTCTACTCGCTTATCTCCGACGCGTGTGTTTCGTGCTCGCAACTATCTCGCATATGTCCGAACTTCTTTAAATATGTCCGAATCCGCACCGGTTTTGCCTATTCTACTCGCTCATCTCCGTGACGTGTGTTGCCTCGCTCGATTTATGTTTTATAATGCCTTTGGTCTATCCGTTTCAAACTTGGTTGTTTTCGCCTTGTTACAAATTGAATTGCATCGATCGAGACTCGCTCAGTACCGAGTTTGTACTATCGGACACTCCATTTTTTGTTTGTTTTCTAGTTTTAGTTTATTTTTGTTTGACAAACTCTTAATGTTTACCGATGCAAGCATGGCGAGTTTTAGAATGGATGTTTTAAAGGCCTATTCGTCGGGCCCGCTGGTTTAGGTCTGTTTAGAATTTAGGGTTTAGGTCTTTTCTTTTCTATTTAATGTCTTCATTCTAATAATGTTTGCTCTTTGTAAATTTTAATACAATAGTATATGCCTACAAGGATTTTATAAAGAATCGACATGTTTATTTTGGAAAGCCTATTAGAAGACAGAGTAACAAATGACAAATATCTTGATGGAAACAAAATTGATGGAAATTACTATCAGAACTCTAAGGATTTTGAGAGAGAAAGAGAGTTAATGATGGAATAATGAAAAATTGCTTGATTTAATTATCGATGCAATAAGTTCCGTTGATACACGCCACTAAATTAAATATGTCAAATATGATGGAATAACAAAGGATGGGAGATTTACGGTATTTCACTACAAAATCTAAAGACATTAAAAGCAAGATTGGTATTTTAACATGCAAGAACTCGTAAAGATAATTTACATGTTTCACCTTTAGGAACTAAGCGGTGAGAAACTGAACTTGTGAATGTTTCATCGGGGGAGGCGGGAATAACGAAAAAAATGGTAGTGGTTCGTAAGCGTGTCAAGAAGTTTAAATTATCATTAGGTAACGTCAATATTGAGAAGAAATTCAATAATTATAGAGAGAGAAATGCTTTGAAAAATGTTATAGCTCCACTTTGGGACACTGGAAGACATTGGAGCTAAAACATATGATACGATTAAAATATTTCTTGCAACAATCAATCTAACAATTTGTCATCTATTTCGTAGCTACGAGGTCAGTTGGGTTATCATGTAACATTTGTTAGATAAGTAAGACCTATTGGTCCGGCCTGTATATTTAGGCCCGTATAGCATTTAGGGTTTAGGTCATTGTTTTTTTCATTTAATGTCTTTGTATTGTAACTAGTTACTTGAATATGATAATATAATTTTCATTTCCCCCCTGATTTCTACATGGTATCAGATCCAGGAACCCGTATACACGAGTCCATTTGATCTCGCATTCTTGTCGCTGAATTTGTTTGGTCTTTGCTGTTAATATGTTTGCTTGGTGTAATTGTTTGTATTAATATTCATCTTCTTGTCGTTCGGTTTTATACGCGTCACCTTCGTCACATCTTTTGTTCAAGTAAGTTTATTATTATTCAGAATCTTGATTGGATGTCATATTTTCCAAAGTAATTAGTGGGACGGTGGTTTATATAAATAATTGTGAATTTGGGATATGCACTGATTGGTGGAAAATAGATTGAACTTGGTTGTGGCAAATTTTTTGGGACGTTTTGCTTTAGTTTGATTTTAGGCGTAATTGTTTTAGCACATTTTTGTCCAGACGATTTGGTTTTATTGTATTTTAGGTTTTCTTGGATTTTGGCCAGAATTGTTACGAAAGTTTCTTATTGGTATTGATATCGGTATTGAATTGGAAATTGGTTTTGTGTTGGCGATGGTGGTGTAATAGTCTTAACTAATCCGATTAAGTCTTGAGTAGTTATGTGTTGCGTCTTGGCATCAACAACATATTTTGGTTTTGCCTGGTTTCGCTCTGGTTCTGCATTTAGTTACGTCTGGCTTTGCATCTGTCTGATTTCATTTGGTTTTGTTTGGTTGAATTTGCGTGAATTTAACCCTACATGTGGTTCCAGTATGGTTCTCCATCTGTCTGGTTTTGTCTACCTCAATCGCCTGCTCGCCTCAATCGCTCTTTACTCGCACCTGCCCCGCCGCCTACTACTCTTTTCGTTGCTTGATCCGTGCTCGCATCCGTATTCTAGTTATGCATCTTCTACTCGCTTATCTCCGTGACGTGTGTTTCGTGCTCGCAATCGCTCTGCGATATGTCGAACTTCTTTAAATATGTCTGAATCCACACCTGGTTTTTCTTATTCTACTCTCGTTCATCTCCGTACGTGTGTTGCCCTGCTCTGATTTATGTTTTATAATGCCTTTGGTCTATCTGTTTCAAACTTGGCTGTTTTCACCTTGTTAAAAATTGAATTGCATCAGATCGAGACTCTGTCTAGTACCGAGTTTTGTACTATCGGACACTCCATTTTTTGTTTGTTTTCTAGTTTTAGTTTATTTTTTGTTTGACAAACTCTTAATGTTTACCGTTGCAGCATGGCGAGTTTGAGAATGGATGTTTTAAAGGCCTATTCGTCGGGCCCGTTGGTTTAGGTCTGTTTAGCATTTAGGGTTTAGGTCTTTTTCTTTTCTATTTAATGTCTTCATTCTAATAATGTTCACTCTTTTGTAAATTTTTAATACAATAGTATATGCCTACAAGGATTTTATAAAGAATCGACGTGTTTATTTTTGGAAAGCCTATTAGAAGACAGGGTAACAGTGACAAATATACTGATGGAAACAAAATTGATGGAAATTACTACTCTAACTCTAAGGATTTTGAGAGAGAGAAAGAGAGTTAATGATGGAATAATGAAAAATTGCTTGACGAATTACCGATGCAATAAGTTCCCGTTGATACACGTCACTAAATTAAATACTGTCAAATATGATGGAATAACAAAGGACGGGAGATTTCGTCGGTATTTCACTACAAAATCTAAAGACATTAAAAGTAAGATTGGTATTTTAACATGCAAGAACCTGTAAACAGATAATTTACATGTTTCGACATTTAGGAACTAAGCAGTGAGAAACAGAACTTGTGAATGTTTCATCGGGGGAGGCGGGAATAACGAAAAAAATGGTAGTGGTTCGTAAGCGTGTCAAGAAGTTTAAATTATCATTAGGTAACGTCAATATTGAGAAGAAATTCAATAATTATAGAGAGAGAAATGCTTTGAAAAATGTTATAGCTCCACTTTGGGACACTGGAAGACATTGGAGCTAAAACATATGATACGATTAAAATATTTCTTGCAACAATCAATCTAACAATTTGTCATCTATTTCGTAGCTACGAGGTCAGTTGGGTTATCATGTAACATTTGTTAGATAAGTAAGACCTATTGGTCTGGCCTGTTTATTTAGGCCCGTATAGCATTTAGGGTTTAGGTCATTGTCTTTTTCATTTAATGTCTTTGTATTGTAACTAGTTACTTGAATATGATAATATAATTGTCATTTCCCCCCTGATTTCTACATGGTATCAGATCCAGGAACCCGTATACACGAGTCCATTTGATCTCGCATTCTTGTCGCTGAATTTGTTTGGTCTTTTGTGTTAATATGTTTGCTTGGTGTAATTGTTTGTATTAATATTCATCTTCTTGTCGTTCGGTTTTATACGCCACCTTCGCACATCTTTTGTTCAAGTAAGTTTATTATTATTCGAATCTTGATTGGATGTCATATTTTCCAAAGTAATTAGTGGACGGTGGTTTATATAAATAATTGTGAATTTGGGATATGCATCGATTGGTGGAAAATAGATTGAACTTGGTTGTGGCAAATTTTTGGGACGTTTTGCTTTAGTTTGATTTTAGGCGAATTGTTTTAGCACATTTTGTCCGCACGATTTGGTTTTATTGTATTTTAGGTTTTCTTGGATTTTGGCGAATTGTTACGAAAGTTTCTTATTGGTATTGATATCGGTATTGAATTGGAAATTGGTTTTGTGTTGGCGATGGTGGTGTAATAGTCTTAACTAATCCGATTAAGTCTTGAGTAGTTATGTGTTGCGTCTTGGCATCAACAACATATTTTGGTTTTGCCTGGTTTCGCTCTGGTTCTGCATTTAGTTACGTCTGGCTTTGCATCTGTCTGATTTCATTTGGTTTTGTTTGGTTGAATTTGCGTGAATTTAACCCTACAGGTGGTTCCAGTATGGTTCTCCATCTGTCTGGTTTTGTCTACCTCAATCTGCTCTGTCTGCCTCAATCTGCTCTTTCTGCACCTGTCTGCCAGTCTACTCTTTTCCTCTTGCTTGATTCTGTGCTCTGCATCTGTATTCTAGTTATGCATCTTCTACTCTCGTTTATCTCCGTACGTGTGTTTACGTGCTTTCGCAACCTGCTCATGCGTCTGTCTGAACTTCTTTAAATATGTCTGAATCCGCATCTGGTTTTTCCTATTCTACTCTCGTTCATCTCCGTACGTGTGTTGCCCCGCCTCGATTTATGTTTTATAATGCCTTTGGTCTATCCGTTTCAAACTTGTTTGTTTGCTTTGTTACAAATTGAATTGCATCGATCGAGACTGCTCTAGTACCGAGTTTGTACTATCGGACACTCCATTTTTGTTTGTTTTCTAGTTTTAGTTTATTTTTGTTTGACAAACTCTTAATGTTTACCATTCTGACATTGCGAGTTTGAGAATGGATGTTTTAAAGGCCTATTGGTCGGGCCCGTTGGTTTAGGTCATTTTAGCATTTAGGGTTTAGGTCTTTTCTTTTCTATTTAATGTCTTCATTCTAATAATGTTCACTCTTTTGTAAATTTTAATACAATAGTATATGCCTACAAGGATTTTATAAAGAATCGACGTGTTTATTTTTGGAAAGCCTATTAGAAGACAGTGGTAACAAAGGACAAATATCTTGATGGAAACAAAATTGATGGAAATTACTCTCAGAACTCTAAGGATTTTGAGAGAGAAAGAGAGTTAATGATGGAATAATGATAAATTTCTTGACTAATTACCGATGCAATAAGTTCCCGTTGTTAACACGTCACTAAATACTGTCAGATATGATGGAATAACAAAGGATGGGAGATTTCGTCGGTATTTCACTACAAAATCTAAAGACATTAAAAGTAAGATTGGTATTTTAACATGCAAGAACCTGTAAACAGATAATTTACATGTTTCGACCTTTAGGAACTAAGCAGTGAGAAACAGAACTTGTGAATGTTTCATCGGGAGTGGCGGGAATAACGAAAAAAATGGTAGTGGTTCGTAAAAGAAGTTTAAATTATGATTAGGTAACGTCAATATTGAGAAGAAATTCAATAATGATAGAGAGAGAAATGCTTTGAAAAATGTTATAGCTCTACTTTGGGACACTGGAAGACAGTGGAGCTAAAACATATGATACGATTAAAATATTTCTTGCAACAATCAATGTAACAATTTGTCATCTATTCCGTAGCTACGAGGTCAGTTGGGTTATCATGTAACATTTGTTAGATAAGAAAGACCTATTGGCCAGGCCTGTTTATTTAAGCCCGTTTAGCATTTTCTTTTTCATTTAATGTCTTTGTATTGTAACTAGTTACTTGAATATGATAATATAATTGTCATTTCCCCCTAATTTCTACATGGTATCAGAGCCAGGAACCCGTATACACGAGTCCACTTGATCTCGCATTCTTGTCCCTGAATTTGTTTGGTCTTTGCTCTTAATATGTTTGCTTGGTATAATTGTTTGTATTAATATTCATCTTCTTGTCGTTCGGTTTTATACACGTCACCTTCGTCACATCTTTTGTTCAAGTAAGTTTATTATTATTCAGAATCTTGATTGGATGACATATTTTCCAAAGTAATTAGTGGGACGGTGGTTTATATAAATAATTGTGAATTTGGGATATGCACTTATTGGTGGAAAATAGATTGAACTTGGTTGTGGCAAATTTTTTGGGACGTTTTGATTTAGTTTGATTTTAGGCGTAATTGTTTTAGCACATTTTTGTCCAGACGATTTGGTTTTATTGTATTTTAGGTTTTCTTGGATTTTGGGCAGAATTGTTACAAAAGTTTCTTATTGGTATTGATATCGGTATTGAATTGTTATTGGTTTTGTGTTGGTGATGGTGGTGCAATAGTCTAAACTAATCCGATTAAGTCTTGAGTAGTTATGTGTTGCGTCTTGGCATCAACAACATATTTTGGTTTTGCCTGGTTTCGCTTTGGTTCTGCATTTAGTTACGTTTGGCTTTGCATCTGTCTGATTTCATTTGGTTTTGTTTGGTTGAATTTGCGTGAATTTAACCCTACAGGTGGTTCAAGTATGGTTCTCCATCTGTCTGGTTTTGTCTACCTCAATCTGCTTCCGCCTCGC
Source organism: Chrysanthemum lavandulifolium (assembly GCA_022545495.1). Taxonomy (NCBI): domain Eukaryota; kingdom Viridiplantae; phylum Streptophyta; class Magnoliopsida; order Asterales; family Asteraceae; genus Chrysanthemum; species Chrysanthemum lavandulifolium. The sequence continues at coordinate 100,872,286 of CM040239.1, read as the reverse complement.
CTCAATCGCTCTTTTACGCACACGTCGCGATCTACTATTTTCCTCTTGCTTGATTCTGTGCTCTGCATCTGTATTCTGGTTATGCATATTCTACTCTTGTTTATCTCCGTACGTGTGTTTCGTGCTTTTCGCAACCGCCTCATCGAACTCGAACTTTAAATATGTCCGAATCCGCTTTGGTTTTGCCTATTCTACTCTCGTTCATCTCCGTACGTGTGTTGCCCTGCTCTGATAATTCCTTTGGTCTATCTGTTTCAAACTTGACTGTTTTCGCCTTGTTACAATTTGAATTGCATCGGATCGAGACTCAGATAGTACCGAGTTTGCACCGAGACACTCCATTTTTGTTTGTTTTCTAGTTTTAGTTTATTTTTGCTTGACAAACTCTCATTGTTTACCGTTCTGACATTGCGAGTTTGAGAATGGATGTTTTAAAGGCCTATTGGTTCGCCCGCTGGTTTAGGTCTGTTTAGCATTTAGGGTTTAGGTCTTTTTCTTTTATATTTAATGTCTTTATATTGTAACTAGTTAGTTGAATCTGATAATATAATTGTCATTTTCCCTTTGATTTCTACAAAATTATGTACATTAAAATGGGAAAGCTTTGCACACGACCGTATTTCAAAAAAAAATTTTACGAACATACGATAGGTCGCACGCTACCTTGTGCGGCCGATGCGACCAGTCAGGTGATGTCAAAGCCGCTTATGTTAAAGAGCTTTAAGATTGTCTAAGTTATCTGGCGTTAAACAACCCCCACCCACCGGCATAAGACTATGTTCAACCGAAACCACAATAAAATAAAAAACCATCACTACTAAAAATGACCCTAAACCGAGACAAACGATATTCAACAGCAAATCGAATCACACTAATGACTACAAAATTCAACCGACAAAACATATGCATATAATTTTGTTAGGCGCTTGTTTGTTTTTTCAAAGTTTCTTTCTTCTCTTTTGTCTGCATGCTGTAAGTATTCCTGAAGACCGTTTGTTTTTTTTCGACATAAGAGGCTAAAATCTCTTATTCCTCTTCTACCATGCAGACATAATTTATCTCTTCTTTTCCACTTTACCTTTTCTCACAACCCCTACATCTCTTTCTCAATATCTTACATCTCTTTACGTTCATCCGCCTTTTTACGCCGTCCGCTTTTTTACGTTTCACCCGCTTTTACGTACCGCTTTTTTTACGCCGCCTTTTTACGTTCCGTCCGCTTTTACGTTTTCGTCCGCTTTCTTATGTTTTCGTCCGCTTTTTACGTCGTCCGCTTTTTACGTTTTCGCCTCTTTTTACGTTTTAGCCTATTTTTACGTTTTCGTCTGCTTTTTTACTTTTCGTTCGCTTTCTTATGTTTTCGTCCGCTTTTTACATTTTCATCCGCTTTCTTACAATTTCTTTGCTTTCTTAAGTTTTAGTCCGCTTTATTACGTTTATGTTCGCTTTTCATGTTTTCGTCCGCTTTTAATGTTTTCGTATTTTTTTTATGTTTAAATCTGCTTTACGTGTTCATCCTTTTTACGCTTTTGTCCCGGTTTTTACGTTTCGTCCGCTTTTCTTACGTTTCGTCCGCTTTCACCTTTTTTTACGTTTTCATCTATTTTTACGTTTCGATCATATTTTTATGTTTTCGTCCGTTTTTATGTTTTCGTCGCTTTTTTCGTCCATTTTCGTCCCATTCGTTTCGGTCATTTTACGTTGTCGGTCATTTTTACGTTTCGTCGGTTTTCTTACTTTTCGTCCATTTCTTTACGTTTCGCCAAATTTTTACTTTTCGTCCTTTTTACGTTTTCGTGCGTTTTACGTTTTCATCCGTTTTACGCTTTCGTCCGCCTTTTACGTTTTAATCCGCTTTTATATTTTCATGTGTTTATTTTACTTTTCCTCCATTTTCATATGATTTTATAAGTTTTTTGTACGTTATTTTATCTTACCTAACAAAACGTAAGATAATGTAAGAAAAGCACGAAAAAAAAAAAAAAAAAAAAAAAAAAAAAAAAAAAAACGAAAACGAAAACGGTCGAAAATGTAAAAAGGCGTAAAATGTAAAAAGAAAAAGCGTAAAAACGGTCGAAAACTTAAAAAAGCATTCGAAAACGTAAAAGGAGATTAAAGCGACGAAACGTAAAAAAGGAAGAAAACGTAAGAAAAGGATGGAACGTAAAAAAAAAATAGAGAAAAAAACATACGAAAACGTAAAAATAAACGAAACGTAAAAAGATGTAAACGTAAAAAAATGACTAAAACGTAAAACCGGACGAAAACAAAAATGGACTAAAATGTAAAAATGACAAAACATTAAAAGCAGAAAACATGAAAATGAGAAAATGTAAAAACATACGAAATGTAAAAACTAGTGAAAAAAAAGAAAAAGTTCTTCGTTGAAGACAAAAATACTAGTGAAAAGAAAAAGAAAAAGAAGAAAAGAAAACGAAAGAAGATTTCAATAACAAAAAACAAATATTTTTTTTTGAAGATGAAGAAACTTAAACGTACTCTTCTTTCGCAGACGTGTGTTTTTGTTTGTCTAACACATGACGTTTTCTCACATGACATTGAGGTCGCATAGCTTGTGCTACCGATGCCACGCCTGTGTCTATATGAACATTCTCTTAATTACCCTTTCTAACATACATTTACCACCTCGCCTAAAACTTTTATGCCAAAAGTGAAAATATTTCAAAAACACAAGTGTGTGTAAAATACCATAGTCCACGGTGTTTATAGTGCGTGTTTAATGATGAAGGCGAAATTTGGCGGTAAACCAGCGACGGGTACTCCATCAATGGCATGGTCAACAGTGGTCGTTGTGGTTTCACTTCTCTCAGGCGCATCTGTTGTTCATAACATCTACAAACCTGATTTGGTTCATTCATCTTCACTTCTTTTCTTTTTTGTATATCAAATTTGTTTATGTTTTAGATAGTGTTCATTTTAAATGTTATTCTATGTTTGATCCAATTGTTGAATATCCGTTAGATTTTATGTTTGTGGAGTTAATTTTGTGATTTAGTACTTTTGACTATGCACACCATGTGTTCGATAAAATGCCTAGGTAAATACTTGTTACTATAGCTTATTCAAAGGCATTAGTTTGTGCGTTGAGTTTAGTTCTTATTCGCGTTTGATCGTTTTAGTTTCCACATGAGGTCTCGTGTTCAAACGTTTCTAACTCACTAAGTACACATGTTTGGGGTGGTCCACGGGGATAACCCGGTTAGACCACGTACATCCGAGTCAAAGACTCCCCTTCACGGGGAGTTTGAACAGGGAAAGACCTTTTTTTTTTTACCTTTCCGACTTGACATTGCGAGCCGACTAATCCTAGGGCGACTACCCTTGTGGCCACAAGGGGATTAATTATCTCCCTGTTGGATTCAAACCCTTGACCTCCATTTTGGAAGGCTAGTATTCTTACCGTTGGTTTACCCGTTTATGTTTGGTGTAAAGTTTGTGGCTTTAGGATTTATTTAGTTGAAAATTTGAAATTACTCGGGTTCTAGAATAAGGGGCTAGTTTATTTCCTATATAGCATTCTAGCTAACCTAGTGGTTATTGCTTCTTTCTGCATTGTTATGGAACATTTATGTAATGAGATCCTGACTGGGAATAATTGATGTAGCTCGTCATCTTAGGTCGCACATGTTCTGACGAAGAGCAAGTATTTCGAACTGTTTGATCACCGTGGTTGTTTGGGTACAAAAAGGCTGTAGTTACAACTATAGTTCTTGAACAACATGTAAATGGGTCAAAAGATCCAAGATCAAATGATTTCCATAGTGTTTAAGCTTCCTTTTTTTTTTAATCGGCAATCTACAAGCTGTAATGGTGCATGAATACTTAAAGACTAGATCTGCATACATGTAAAATGATGATTTTGTTTTTCCTAAATATTCATTATATATGTTAAAAATGCTAGTTCTAAAGTTCATAATTGTTTGATCTGCAGACGCTGCCTCCAATTGATAGTGTTAATGAAGCTAAGACACCTGGTAAAGAATGACCGTTTTCGTCAAACATTTGTGGTTTATGAAAGTGGGCATCTCTTTGGAATTTGTATTTGGAGTAAAGCAATAGTTTAAATCCTCATTGTTCTTCATCAGATGTAGGTGAACTGTGATTTTCTTTGATAGTTTGTGTTCGGATCTAGAAATATAAGTTCAAAATAAAGTTTTCTTTTCTTACTGTTTTCTCTTGAAATAAGCGGATGGGTCTGTTTAGGCTTGATCAATGATGTGCTTCATGTAGGTACATTTCAGTTTTGATATCTTAAAAGCTTTGTCAGGATGGTTTGATATCTTCACAAGTTTTGGTGAATAGAATTGTCCACAAACTTTCGAAGTTCTCGTTTTATGGTTGTTATTCTTTTTGTATCTGAGTAATGGAGTTATTTAACGTCTTTGATGGTTACTAATTTCATAGGAAAAGTCATGTTTAGTCTCTTGATCACAAAAACATGACAGGTTTTCTGGAAGAAACTTAATGATCTGGCCCGTGTATATTTTTGGCGTTGCTTCTTGAAAATAATAATGATACCCCTCAAAACTGACTATCAATAAGCTAAAATCCAAATGTCATCACTTTCATCCTCCAACAAATTAGGGTTCACCACGTCATGAAGATTCAGTTCGGTTTGTTTGATATAACCTCGTTGATCAACTGCTCACTAGGAACATTGTTAAGTTAGATATGTGATATTATTCTGACTTATTTCCGTGAACAGTAATAAAAATCAAACACATATTTATAAAAAAAAGTTACTAGATTGGAATGTCTTGAAACATAAAGGTAAAGATTCAATCTCAATTCTAAAGTCCTGTAAAAGCAAGAGACTGGTTACAAGATGCTCTGGTTCAAACCCATTGTATTCTTCATAACACAGTCAAACTTCGCTCCATCAAGAAGGAAATTAATGGGACTGTATTGAAAATTTAATTTTTTGATGGAGAAAATTGGCAAAAGATAAGATAGAAGGGCCGATGTACCCGAGCAAGGGTAGTATTATAACTGCCTAAATATGTTGTTCAACTAACAACTGCTCTGTTCATCTACTCTAACCAGACTCCATTCATATCCATTGCAATATGCCACTTAGGCACCTAACCTTCATGCTTATAGCTCATCTACAAGTCTACAAGTCTACAACTGATATTATATAGCTGAGTACCTCCTATTATAACCCATAAATAGTAGATGCATCTTTGTACCCACATTTTCTATTAATTCCATTTTTCTAAGGCCATACAATTTCAACCACCTTTAATTTCTCCTTTGGGTGCACAAAAACTTTTAGTCTCACGTGTTAAATTCGCCTAAGACGATGAAAGTGACTGTTACTACCGGAGCGGTAGAGAACTAATCAAGGGTCAACTTGATCTTAATACCAATGTGAGTTTTCATTTTGCGTATGTGATTTTAAGATTGATGGCTTTTTAGTTTGAAAATGATCCTTTTGGTTTTATTTCTGTAGACTACTGTGGCTGATTTGCAGGATGCAATTCATCAAAAAAGTAAGTTCTTGAAGCCTTGTTGGTTAAAAACAAATTTTAAGACGTGTATAAGTAGAATTCTTTTTATGTTCTGCTTTTTGATGTTTCAAACAATTACTCTACAGCCTGCAACAATTTCAATTTCATTTTTTAGTTACAGTTGCACCAAATTTTGCTTATTTAGGCGTGTTTGGACTTTGGAATTGCATTTTGAAACTGGTAATGTGATATTGAAGAATCAGAAAAATCTAACGTATATATAGAAAAGCTGCACATTTTATTGTGTCATTTGAGGTTTAGGAACTTATGAAGCATGATTATAATAATAAAAAAATCATGTAAATTGCACGCAAATAACCAAGATGATCAGTTTTGTTGCAGTTACTCTTAAAATGACTACTTGACCCCTTAGCTTCACTATAGCCATTCATAAGAAACTGGATATATGCGACGTGAAAATGCAATGATTAGATAATCACACATTCACACCCTGTTAGGATATTTGACGATGAATTAATCAAAACTTTGGAGAAATAATCTTAACCGTTCATTAGAATTTTCTAGTTTGCTATATAAGGATATGCGCTGCTAAATTAGCACATAGCATCCACGGATATGTGCTGCTAACCAGTCATTATTATTTTTGGCTTATTTAGGCGCTGCTAAATTAGCACATTAGCACATTAACATTTAGATTGTCTCAAATTCTCAATATCATTTTTTAGTTACAGTTGCACCAAATCTTCCTTTTTATGTTAATGTCGTGTACATAAGGATATTGAGACAACCTAAATGTGGGATCCGAAACAAGATTGATAGTAGACCTTAATTATTTATTGCAAGTAGAATTGAAGATCTAGCTTATAATTGTAAAATGTTAAATGAATAGAAAATGTATGGACGTGCATGAGTTATACGACCTAAGCTTCTCGATGCATACTTTTTCGTGTTTCTTACAATCGCAAAAGAGTTGTTTGTCAAACCAATTCGTTCGACTCATTTCCCTAGTTTAGTTCTGAGAATTCTGTGAATCTAAACATCTATAAAAGTTGTCCTTCAGTTACCATATTGACTCACTTCTGTATTCTGTATACAAGTATATAGCTTTGTTATGCTTGATATTTATTGATCATTTGTGCATATATACACATGTATATCTATCTTATAACCTCGTTTGCAAATTCTGATAACAGTCAAGAAGTACTATCCTTCAAGACAGCGGTTAACCATGCCTCACCCACCTCAATCAAAGGGAAAGCCGATTGTCCTTCAATACAAGAAATGTCTAACAGATTACACCAATGGAAACTCCGACACCATAACCATAGTATTCAAGGATTTGGGCCCACAAGTATCATATCGTACACTTTTCTTTTTCGAGTATTTGGGCCCACTCCTCCTCTATCCAATCTTCTACTACTTCCCTGTATATCAGTATCTTGGTTACGAAACTAAACGTGTTATCCATCCAGTTCAAACTTATGCCTTATACTACTGGTGTTTACACTACTTTAAACGTATCATGGAGACCTTCTTTGTGCACCGTTTTAGCCATGCCACCTCACCACTTTCGAATGTATTTAGGAACTGTGCATATTACTGGACTTTTAGCTGTTTTATTGCTTATTATGTGAACCACCCTTTATATGTACCTGTAAGTGATATCCAAATGAAGATCGGGTTTGGGTTTGGGTTGGCTATGCAAGTTGCAAACTTGTATTGCCATTTCATACTGAGGAATCTTCGAGGGCAAACTGGGAATGAAGGGTACCAAATTCCACGTGGGTTTTTGTTTAACTTTGTGACTTGTGCAAACTACACAACTGAGATTTATCAGTGGTTGGGATTCAATGTAGCAACACAGACTATCGCTGGTTATATCTTTCTTGTGGTTGCTGCTTCGATTATGACTAATTGGGCCCTTGCTAAGCATAGTCGCCTCAGAAAGGTAACTTATTCTTTTCTTTTCTTAAAATTACGGAATAAAAATATTTACATTATTCATTTGAATGGTATGGTTTGCGTATCAACTTCTAAATCTAATCAAGTCATAATTTTTTGCGTTGCTAATCAACCAATAACCAATAGCATTTCTATGTGATATTTCCATAGAACTCTGCTACTCATGTACACACCAATTGGTTAATTCCAGTTATGTTTTATCTTCAATGGTTCATACGGCTCAAAAGTCATTTGAAATGTTTTCAAATGCATAAAACCTCCTAAAGTGGCTTACTAATAGGAGTTCAAATTACAGTTGTAACACAATAGTATTTATAATCATATTTAACATGTTAATTTGTTTAAAGAAGTAAAAAATAATGAATACAGGAGTGGTTAACCGAGGCTCAACCTGACCTGTTTTGACCCATACTAAAAATTGTCTGCTTTGACCATGTCCCCTTTTGACTTGTCACTCTACTTACCCTTTTTGCCAACCTAATGCTGCATTTTCTTCTCTTTGATTTCTTATTGTTACTCTGATACAATCTTTTTTGTGTTTTTCCTCTTCACTTGGCAGCTATTTGACGGGAAAGAGGGAAGACCCAAGTATCCTCATAGATGGGTAATACTCCCCCCGTTCCTCTAAACGACTGCAAAAGGGATAGCATATGCTGCTGTTTTCTTATTTCCAGTTTTCAGTTATACAGATTTGAATGATCCATACTCATTGACATGTCTTACTCTACCCATCATGAGTTCATACTCATTGACATGTTCATAAACGGGATGCAGATGGTATTCTTTTCTTCATTTGTTTAAGTTCAGTTTATGATCCACAGTGCTTCTATGGTGATTTTATGCCACTAAGTAAGCTCTTTTAGAAAATTATTTGCCACAGCTATAAGTGCTGACTATGCTTAGTTTGACTTTCTCTTTGTGAAATTTGGATCAACTCCAATATGTAAAATCTTGAATGGCTTGATATAGCACAGCCATATTATACCTTTCCCTTTGAGAGTACAAAGCAATCTGCTCAATTCCTAATGCATTCATAAGAAATGTTTTCATTTTTCTGTTTTTCTTGTTATCATATATTTATAAGTTTACATATAAAATTGTGTTTTCGCCCTTTGACTTTAATAAGAAAGTAGGGCTTGCAACTTAATAAACATAAATTATCTTTCTATGTGGGTTATTTATGTTCACTTTTTGGAAATGAAATGATTTTGCTGTCAAACAAAACCTATAACAACGGTATAGTGCAGATGGTACAAGTTTGAACAAATAGTTTAGCAAAGTTATTAAGTGAAACTTTGTGTAGCATCTAACAATGGAGAACAAAATCCCAAGTTTTCTAGAATAATATCAAGAAAACTGGCTATTGTAAGAATGGAATCATGAGATAAAAAGAGGCATAGTCTGAAATTTTGCAAAACACAACACTCGAAACAAAGCGTTTTAAGATCATACTTGCTACAACGACAACCATTTTGCCCACCATTTGTTAACCAAGTAATTTGATCAAAACCGGACAATCTGTGATCTTAGAGCACACGGTGTGCTTGTGTTATTTGTCCGCCAAAACCAAAAGTACAACCAATCACACGCCATTCATGGTATCATGTGTCAAGCCATTTATGAGCCAAAGTGTTTTGAGTTGATGGAGTGGCTCACGTTATTGAATGCATGTACCTTCTTCTTTTTTTATTATTATTATTATTATTATTTTTTGTCTCTTGAGTTGTCTTGAATGTAGGGCTGAGCGCCGGTCCAAAACCGACCGAACCGACAAAACCGAAACCAAAATCGTAAAAAATAAACCGAAACCGAACCGGATATGGTCGTTTCGGTTCGGTTTTGCGTTGGTCCGTTGGTTCGGTTCGGTTTAGGTGTGTTTGTGTGTGGTTTTGTCGGTTTTGGGTCGAACCGAACCGAACCGACCCGAAACCGAAAATCGTAAGAAACCAAAACCGAACCCGAACCCGAATCGAAAGGTCGCCGGGTCGATTCGGTTTTGTCGTAATCGCTTTTTTGTAACATTTTTTTTTTTTTTTTTTGTCGTAATATCCAGTCCCGACAACTTTTTCATTCTTTTTGTAATCTTTTGAACCCTTTTTTTTTTTTTTCCGAGTAATATCCCGACAACTTATTTCATTCAAAATTTTCTTAGTTCATTTTTAGTATTTTTTAATCGTTTTATGTATTTGATTTTATTTTCGTAGTGTAATTTATCGTTATTAGCTCTTCACTGAGAAGGTTATTCAATCCACCACACTGTATCGTATGTTTCCAAATGCGACAATAACACGTTAATTCTTCCGCTCATAAGTAAGCTCTTCTCCACGCTATTGATATTTTGACTCGATCTTCGCAACTGTACCTTCATTCGGTTACAACACATGGTTCATTTTTCGAAAGTATTTTTTAATTTTGTTTATGTATTTGTAATTTTATTTACGTTTAATAACTGAGGTGTGTGAGTCGTTTATAATTAAATAAAATAAAATGAATGAAAAAAATTTTAATATCAAGTTGACTAACGTTTTCAGCCATTGGATGGTTGTTTATTCCCAAGGTCCACAAAGATGTTATGCAATAGTAGAGTATGAAATAGATAAAATGTTTGAGTTATTGGTGTGTTATTTGAAAATGTATGATGTGACGTTGAACTAAAATACCAATGTGTTATTGGTATCTTACATACATTGTGCTCTTAACATTGGACCCTCAAAAACAAACTCTGGTCGACTCGTGGTCCTGCCATCCCTTTCTCTTCTTCTTCTTTTCTTTTTCTCTATATACTTTGTGCTGACAGGTACGCATGAGATTAAATTTCGGGTACTTTATCGTAAACATTACAAAACTATAAGTTGAAAAAAGGGTTGTCAAAAGAATCTAAACAAAAATGAACAAGCCTAATTGGATCTAAACCAACATAGAACCATAGTCTAAGATCCCGTTTTAGCTTGAAAATAATACTTATAAAATGTTGATAACCAGCAACACTAATCCATACGATTATGCTAACAAGTGCAATCTTATGTTTTACATCAATCTTAACACATCAAATCATTTTCAAAAGTTATTTTAGCATCATCTGGGACTATCACATATACTAGTTCCGATTCCAAAAGTTATTTTAGCATTCTGGGACTATCACATAACTTTCGATAACTTTTGGAATGTAAATACTTTTTAGGTTTAAGAATCACTAATCAGAAATAAAGTAACAACTCATTAGACAATGTGCATGTGAGAAGAAGGTGGATGCATGATGAAGAAAACATGGACAACATTCCTCTTTTAACTATAAAAAAGCTAAATTGACAACAAAAAGGCTTCTCCTTTCTATCATCATTATATTGCTCCATCTTTTTAAAAAATAATTGTACTCCAAATGCTACATTTTTCTAACACAATAGCCACCTAATTTGTGTTTGTTTGGTAGTTTCTTAAGGTTTAAATTCTTATTGGTCCCATTATTTCTTTTTTCATTAGTTTTGTCTGGCTTTTTATACAAAATCTTTGAATGTTCATAGAAATAGAAGCTTGGAAAATGTCTTTAGGCTTGTAAGAAAAATCAAATGAAAGAAAACTTGGGGTGGAAGTGAGCAGCTTTCGGGATGGGACCGATCGGTTAAAGATTGTATGAGCCAATCTTAAACGAAATTTGAGCCAAGCTTTATATACAAACTCGATTGAGGTCATGAGCCTAAACAACACCAAAATATTTTAAATATTAAATATACATAATACGTTATGCATTTGTATTATAAACGAGCTTATTAACGACCTAAAAAACAAGCTTATTAAGGAGCTTAAAATTGATGTACTACGAGCCGAGCTTAAGTCAAGCTTTGATTTTTCATTGGCGCATTGTAAAAACAAGCTGAGCCTGAGCTAAGCTCGAGCCTTTATAATATACCACTAGCCGAGCTCGATCCTAAAAAACAAAGCTCGAACAGAGCCGAGCTCGAGATCGAACTTTATAAAACTTAAATGAGCTAAACTCGAGCTCTGACATATTCGAGCTCGACTCAGCTTGTTTTCACCCCTAGAAAACTAAATTTAATATTATCATTCAAAGGTTTAAATTCTTATTGGTTCCATTATTTCTTACTTTCATGTAGTTTTGTCTGGCTTTTTATTCCAAATCTTTGAATGTTTATAGAAATAGAAGATTGGAAAATGTCTTTAGGCAGATAAGAAAAATCAAATGAAAGAAAACTAAGGGAGAAAATAAGCCGAGCTGTTTGTGAAAAGCTTATGACCAGATCGGTTAAAAGCTCGTATAAGCCGAGCTTAAACGAGCTCGAGCCCAAGCTCAAGCTTAAATTTCGGCTCATTTGGTAATCGAGCTCGAGCCCGATTTTTATATACAAAGCTTGATTGGGCTAGCGAGGCTAAACGACACTAGGATATTTTAAATATTAAGTATATAAAATATGTTATGCATTTGTATTATAGACGAACTTATTAACGAGCTCAATAACAAGCTTAAAATAGATGTACTCCGAGCCGAACTTAAGTCAAGCTTTGATTTTTCATTAGCGCATTGTAAAAATAAGCCGAGCTCGAGCCTCTATAATATACCACTAGCTGAGCTCGAGCCTAAACTACAAAGCTCAAACAAAACCGAGCTCGAGCTCTGACAGGCTTAAGTCCGATCGACGCTCGTTTCCACCCCTAAAGAAAACTAAATTTAATATTATCATTCAAAAGCGAGCCATTTTTTTTGGAGACATAACACATGAGTGGGATCTTGATGATTTCGTAATCTAGAAAGTAACAATCTTTATGACTACCAATGGCCATGATGTTTCATTGATATTAATAGCAATATGTCCATTCGTAACCTAATACATTTAAAAGATTTAAATCAACGGAGTAACTTGTACACTATAACTTACTAGCGAAGTCTTCGCAGCGTTCTTCTGTGGTCTTATTAAATAAAGTTTTCGATGAATAATGTATTTTAGTTTATTATATTCTTTTTACAATAAATTACTGGATATCAAAATTTCGTATAGCTAGTGTAGTTCGAGCTCAAGTCCATTAGCCCGTTAAGCATTCGGACTTGAATATTTGTATAATGCGCTTTTATTATTTGTAGTAGTGAAATTTAATGCGAAATTGTGTTTTAATTTGTTGTACAATATGCTTGATAATTTGTTTTTCTTATATAAGGGGTGTTTTAACTACTGTATTAATTGTATTTATTGACCAATAAAATAATTGACTAAATTAAATAGCATTAATGTGATGTTTTGTTGTACACTATGCTTTTTGTCTTGTACGTCTGAAAATTAGGTGCATGAAAGTGTTGTACACTATGTTTCTTTTCTTGTAAGTAGTAGTTATTATAGTAATTAATGTCATTGACCACTTTAATAGCATTAATGTTGTAAGTCTGAAAATAAGTCTGAAAATTACATCATGCTTATTTTGTTGTACACTATGCTTATTTTGTTGTAAATCTGAAAATTGGTTGCAGCTATTGTACATTGTGCTTAAATTGTTGTAATTTTTAGTGAAGGGGTATTTTTAATAGCATTAATGTTGTTTGATAGAATTTTGGTCTTAAGTGACACCACGCTTTATTTTGTTGTACAATATGCTTACTTTGTTGTAATTCTAAAAATTTGGTGCATTAAAGTATTGTAAACCATGCTTAATTTCTTGTACGTCTCAAAATTAAGAGTGAGGTGCTTTCGTGCATTATAAGTAGTATAGATATTTCATTTGCAACATAATTTAACCCTCAACATTTCATATTTTCATTTATTTATATTTATAAACAATAGATGAGTACCCGTACATAGCAACGGGATTTTATAACGACAGATTGTTTAGTGATAAAAAAAGTTTATGGGTTATAAACGAAAAATAATAAAAGTTTGAAGATTTGGGGATTAGAGATAGTGTTTTGAAACCCGAGTCGACCCGGGTGGTTCAACTGGTTGAACCGTTCCGGTCTAAAAACGTGTAACCACCCGCATTTTCAAGTTACTTTTCATTTTCGAGAATTTACTATTCACTTTTACTATTCACATTTACTATTCACCTTTACTATTCATTCGTAAAATTTTTATTTCACATTCTCGTAAGATAAATTATTTTAGTAATGTCCTGAGAATTCGACAATCGTTAGAACATCTTCGCAAAAGTTATTAAGAAAACATCGTTATAAAGTTTCATTTTGGTGGAACATCGTTTAAACATCACGCGCATAACGAAAATCAACTCGATAATTTTCCTAACATCGATAAATTATTAGATCACTCATGATTAATTTGAGAATTTTAAGATTTATTTTTATGTTACCAAATAAACCATCTGTTGAACAAAACTAAACTTACGTTTTAAACAATTCTACTTACATCCGGACTTAACGATTCACCTTTGTGTTTCTAATATGTTTTGAAACTTTTACATTTTTGGAAAAGTCAAACATATTTCCTCCTCCTTTGACCATAAAGGAATTAACCTTGTACGTCTACATTTTTGCTTAAATCGCGTAACTTTTAAACTTCACGAATAATCGTAAAGTTATCTTGCGTATGATGAAAACCACATTTTGACATCTCATATCACTTTTAGACTAATTTTAGTATACTCTAAATAAATTCACGGTCGTTTCCACGAAATTTCGTTCTTTTCAGATAAGCTGCGAATTACGTTTTTTACCGTATTTCCGACTTTAAGCGGCGTTTTGCACCCAATGAGACTTATCACCCATTTTATATTTTTAGATGGAGTATAATGATGAGTCTCATCATTCCTGCAAGTTTCGTATTTTTACGATACCCGGATTTACGTTTTATGGCTTAACGACTTACGGTTGGCATTTAACGGAACCAAAACTTACTCTAAACTCAAGATAAGATCAAAACTTATCATCTAAGCCACCTAGGCACATTGATACCGACCTAAGGGGGGGAGTCGTCATATTGGTGGCTTGATCTTAACCATGATTCATTTAGATGATTACAAGTGTCCTAACTTAACCATGGTTAATATTTAACCCAATATATGGTTAACCAAACTTACCCTCCTATAAATAGGAAGTGAAATACATCATAAACTCCCTCACATACTGATTTTGGTCGTTCATACCCTAAAACATTCACATCATCCATCATTTGATCTATAAACTCCAAGTTTATGCAAGGAAGTTCCAAAGATCAAGCTACTACATCAAATCTCTAGCAAGTTTAAGTGATCTTCTTGAGTTTAAATCCACTCAAGTCACTTAGTACTTCATCACCAACTCTTCAAGTTTGAAAGGGTGCCAAGGTGTGGAAAGCTAGCTCAATCCAAAGACTTACGCGATCAATCAAAGTCCTATCCTTACTAAGTTACTCCTTTCTTATTGAAAGCCAAAAGTTGTAAGCAACTTATCACCACCATCATCTCATCTTTATTATTCATAATCTTAACTATTTCATGCTATATATATAGTTACTATGTTGATTCATGATATACATATACTCAATCACATGTTTTAATTTACATATTGTCATAAAAGTAACAAACTAGTAAATTAGTTATATTCTACATATGGAGACCATTAAAATCAGTAACATATGGACTTTCTAACTTACATAATATGCTAGACAAGATAAATAGGTAAACATAGCAATTTGAATCACCCAAAACGGACAAACAAGTCAAAAGTTATAAGCAAAAGAAGTTAGCGAAACCTAAACGCCAAAGCGCCATGTATAAGTCATTAAGAGTTACGCCGTTTTAAAAGTGATACCAGTCCGAATCATCAAAAGTTAAAACACGAAAGTTGTCCAAACGACGTTTCCTTTGTTCATAAAGAAGCTCGGACCTTGAAAACGCATAAATAGGCCATAATCTTTCAAAACAGAAGCTGCCAGAATATAGTCTCACAACTATACTTTTGTCACAACTAAAAACAAACCAAGAGGCCTAATGGCCATAAGCCAAGACCACGGCTACGGCTAAGGTCAAGGATAAGTCTCAAGACCATGGTAGTCAAGACCAAAGTCACGGCAAGACCATGGTTAAAGCCTTAAGGCTTGTTTGTCTAAGACCGTTAACTAAGGTAATCATATTTATGAAACGACGAGAACTTGTAAGAACATGATAAACTTATTTATATAACAATCTTCACTCAAAACATATATTATATCTACTAAGTGCTACAATAGTAGGGAGCTTCATGTGAGGGTTTCATTTGAGTAAAACGTATCGACGAGTTGCTAGATTTACGATTTAAAGTTTCCTAGCTCCTCGAACGTTTACTGCATGACCTCTGAATTATGATGGCCTGAACGGTAGTACGATATCTATAAACTAAATATGTTTTCACATAATAAAGTTCTTTCTATAAACATCAAATGATAATTGACTACATCATGATCAACATAGGAATATATATAGGATGGTTTATGTTTTCTTAAACATTACTCCAAACCTAAGTCGCAACATTTCATTTTTAGGTTGCACGTAGAAGTCTTCGGACTTATCCATCACATCCGTTAGTACTTAACATCATCAACTCTTGGTGAGTTCATAGCCCCACTTTTATTAGTTAATTGTTTTACAAACTCTTGGGGGAGATACATGCTTTATTTTAAATCGAACACATTGCTTTCAAACTTCATGCTTATCTAAATGTATTATTTGCACTAAGTACCTCTATTGCCAATCTTAAGTCCCTATTATCATGAACCATTAATCACTTGCGAGTGAAGCGAATATTGTGGATAGGCCTATTGGGATTGTGAATCCGTTTGTGTTGACCGGGTAGGCAAACAAACGCACTATATTTGAACATCTATAGGTTTGTTGGCAAATTACCTATTAGGGCAACTGTTACTATTATATCAATTTCTATTGACAAGCTGTTAACGTTTTCGGTGTCATGAGCTTAGTGCAATAATATCTGTTTTGCTTTCAAAACCTTGGTGTGAGTCAAATTAACTCACACTACCAACATAATGTGTTCAATCATCAAACAAACTCTATGAATTTCACTCAACCTTTGTGTTGACAGTTTTAAGCATGTATTTCAGGTCCATAATGTCAGAAGCTGGCAGGGAAGGGCAAGATCAAGAAGGCTATATATATAAATAATTTATCATTCACAAAACATCAAAAACTTTATATTGGTGTGTTTTGTAATCAATGGAACCTCACTGGGACCTATTTTGTAAACTCGATATATTTGAATGATAAAGCCTTTTAAAACGACTCTTTATAGATCGTTTTTATTATTATGACTATTGTGCCATCAAGTAATACCCAGTTTGAATTCACGCATATCGTAATTGGGGTGTTCTGATTAGTATCGAGCCATAGTTATAGAGAAACGAGTCTAAATTATGACTTAAACTATAAGCTTTTACAAACAAAAACATTTTATAGCCTTCCGTTCTCCGCGCCTTCCATCCTCAAGATGATTATGTACTTTCAAGACATGTTTTAATAACATGAACATATTAATATATTGATATATACACTTGAATTATTTAAAGCATTCCCCTAAATATTATAACTATTTTAACATCATAATACTTATTGTAGATATCATGTCTTCTTCCGCCTACCCCATTATTATCCCGTCAGACTCAGATATTGAGGACACTTTTTCATCTACCAATACACATATGTCACTAATCCTACCAACTTATACCCCGACATCTCCGAACTACTCTTCATCATCAGACGATAATTTCTATCTTATTGAAGCATTAACCTAGTCTTAAGAAACTACTACTTTTCCATCACCACCACCACCATTTCCTTTTTTCATCCCTACATGTGATGAGTTGGATCACTCATTGTGGATAGTACCACGACCTCCATTGATTCAACAAGAATGTCAGCATGGGCACTATAGCATCTCAGATCTAATCAACGCATTCCTTCATGATACACTAAACCAAGAAGTTGCCAATCAACCAGAGTTACTAGGATATTCTAAACCTGTAATAGACCAGTGTGATAATACTAGTTATCTTTTGTACTTCTAAACTGATTAGACTCAGTTAGAAAAATCTATGTAATCCATGTAATAGCTAGAAGTAGTAAAATGTTGTAATTACTAAACTGAAAGTTTCAGTTTGTAAATTTTGAAGAAGCTTGTAATAGGTTTCGATTTTGTAAATCAATCAACGTTATATGAATAAAACCCTTGTTTTATGTTATCATGTGTTATGGTTTAAACCTCCAACGTTATTATTCTATCATTCGATCGAAAATCGTGCTTATTTTACCAACCTCTACTTACGAAATATCTTTTATATGATAGAATCATGCCTCTAAAGAAAAGCTAAAGCACCGCAACCAATGACTCAATGCTATTGAGCGGATGATTCTTGAACAGTGAATCGCGGCAATTAACGCCGAACGAGCAGAGTTGCCACGCCGCTTATAGCAGCTGGCATTGCCGCATTATTGCCGCCGGTCATTGCCGCCATGCAAGCCGCTGAAGCCGCTGCCATTGAAGCCATTGAAGCCACACTTCGCCGCTTTAAACCGCTTGAAGCTTCTAGGCTTTTGCACTAATGCAACTAGAGGTTGCTCATAAAGAATTTATGAGTTGCAAACCCACAAATTTCAAGGTTCGTAAGGAGCCGTGGGTTTAACTCACCTGGTTTGAAAGAATGGAGTCTGTGTTCTCAATCAAGAAATCTGTTGAAAGTGACAAAGTTCGAGATGCAACTTATACACTCATGGATCAAGCATTATCATGGTGGAATGCGGTTGCTCAACCAATAGGCATCACGAATGCTTATAAAATCTCTTGGGTTTCTCTAAAGGATTTAATGATCAAGGAGTATTGCCCTCGTAGTGAAATGCAGAAATTGGAAGTGAAGTTCTGGAACCATGTTCTCAAGGGTGTTGACATTGCCACTTACAACCGCCGATTTCAAGAATTGGCGATACTATGTCCATCAATGGTTCCAACAACTGAAAAGCTGTTAGTATATATCTGGGAACTTACGCCTATCATCCAGGGAAAAGTGACATCGTTTGATCCAAAGTCACTTGATGATGCTATTCGAATGTCTCAAAGTCTCATGGATCAAGTGGTTCGAATAGGAGCTACCCAAAGACAGAATCTCAATAACAACACTACCACCAACAATACCAACTACCGTAATAACAACAACCATACCAACAACAATAACAACCGAAACAACAACAACAAACGACAATGGGATAATAGCCAAAGAAACACTTCCAACAACCAGAACCGCAACATCACCCATCACAATCAACAGAATCAAAGGCAAGAAAATGCCAGAACCTATGCCGCTACTACCCCAGCAGTAGGCATGGGATATACTGGACCCCACCCATATTGTAGTCAGTGCAAAATCCATCACTTGGGTCCTTGCAAATGCAATAAATGCCAAAAAATGGGACATCTTGCTAAGGATTGTAGGGGCAAGGCTATAGCTACCGGAAGCAATACACAGCCTACATGCTTCGGGTGTGGAGAAAAAGGGCACTACAGAAACAATTGCCCTCAAAACAGTGGTCAACAAGGCAGAGGTGCTCGTGGTAGAGCCTATGTTATGGGCAACGGTGAACCTTAACAAGACCCGAACGTAGTCACTGGTACGTTTTCACTCAATAACCATCTTGTTAAAATCTTATTCGATTCCGGTGCTGATATGAGCTTTATATCTTCCAAAATTTCACCTTTACTTAATATTGCACCAACCACTATGGATACTCACTATAGTATTGAATTAGCCAATGGAAACTTAGTAAACACCAATACTGTACCCTCAACCTTTTAGATCATCCATTCAGCATCAATCTCATGCCAATCGAACTTGGAAGTTTCGAGGTTGTTATTGGCATGGATTGGTTGTCAACACATCGAGCCAACATCATCTGTGGCGAAAAAGTTGTTCACATTCCTTGTAACAATGAAACTTTGGTCATCCGTGGTGATCAAAGTGGAACTCGCTTAAACATCATCTCATGTATGAAAACCATGAAGTACATTGAAAAAGGATGTTATGCATTTCTAGCTCATGTTACCGAGAAGAAATCTAAAGAAAAACGACTTGAAGACGTTCTTATCGCTCGTAAATTTCCTAAAGTTTTCCCTGAAGACTTACCCGGACTTCCACCATCACGCCAAGTAGATTTTTAAATTGACTTAGTGCCAGGAGCGGTGCCAGTGGCCCACGCACCATATAGACTGGCACCATCCGAGATGCAAGAACTAGCAAATCAACTACAAGAACTTTCGGACAAGGGGTTTATCCGACCTAGTTCCTCACCTTGGGGAGCTCCCGTCTTGTTCGTGAAAAAGAAAGATGGATCGTTACGTATGTGTATCGACTATCGTGAGCTAAACAAATTAACCATAAAGAACCGATACCCTTTGCCAAGAATCGACGATCTATTCGATCAACTACAAGGTTCGACCTATTATTCTAAAATAGACCTTCGATCGGGTTACCATCAAGTTAAGGTTCGAGAAGAAGATATTCCAAAAACAGCCTTTAGAACTCGCTATGGTCATCACGAGTTCCATGTAATGCCATTTGGCTTGACGAATGCACCAGCAGTATTCATGGATCTCATGAACCGTGTATGTAAGCCATACTTGGACAAGTTCGTGATAGTATTCATCGATGATATTCTCATATACTCCAAAAGCGAAGAAGAACATAAAGATCATTTGAGAACGATTTTAGATTTGCTCAAGAAAGAGAAGTTGTACGCAAAATTCTCTAAATGTGAATTCTGGATTCAGTCAGTACAATTCCTTGGGCATGTTATCGATAGCACGGGTCTACATGTTGATCCCGCAAAAATTGAGGCTATCAAGGATTGGCCAACACCTAAAACACCCATGTAAATTAGCCAATTTCTAGGTTTGGTCTGGTTATTATCGAAGGTGTATTGAGGGTTTTTCCTCAATAGCCAAATCTTTGACTACCGACTCGAAAAACAAGAAGTACATCCGAACGAAGATGAAGAAGAAGCTTTCCAAATCCTAAAACAAAACTTTGTAGTGCCCCTATTCTAGCATTGCGGATGGGATCGAAAATTTTGTAGTCTATTGTGATGCTTCGCACCAAGGATTAGGAGCCGTACTCATGCAACGAGAAAAAGTCATGGCTTATGCTTCACGACAACTCAAGAAACATGAAGAAAACTACAATACTCATGACTTAGGGTTAGGAGCAGTAGTCTTTGCACTCAAAATCTGGAGACACTATTTATACGGTACTAGATGTATTGTGTTTACCGACCACAAAAGTCTCCAACATATTCTCGATCAAAAGGAATTAAACATGAGGCAACGACGATGGTTAGAATTGCTGAGTAATTATGATTGCGACATTCGCTATGATTTAGGAAAAGCCAACGTAGTAGCAGATGCCCTGAGCCGGAAGGAAAGGGTTAAACCTCTACGAGTTCGAGCTTTAGTCCTAACCATCAACTCAAATTTCCCTGCTCAAATACTCAATGCTCAAACCGAAGCGGTGAAACAACAAGACATTGAGAAGGAGAAATTGGACGGCATGATACAAAAGAAATTTGAAACCCGTTCTGACGGAACTTTATGTTTCCAAGGGCGAAGTTGGTTACCACTTTATGGTGGTCTACGAGATTTAATCATGCTTGAATCCCACAAATCCAAATATTCCGTACATCCAGGATCTGATAAGATGTATCATGATCTAAAGCTACTCTACTGGTGGCCAAACATGAAAGCCGACATTGCCACCTACGTCAGTAAATGCCTTACTTGTTCCAAAGTGAAGGCTGAACACCAAAAACCATCCGGTCTCTTACAACAAGCCGAGATTCCGATGTGGAAATGGGAACGAATCACAATGGATTTTATCACTAAACTCCCAAAGACATCCAACGGTTATGACTCTATCTGGGTCATAGTGGATTGTCTCACAAAGTCCGCATACTTTATACCAATCAAAGAGACTTACAAGATGGATCGCTTAACTCGACTTTACGTCAAGGAAATAGTCTTAAACACGGTGCACCGATCTCTATCATATCGACGGGATGGTAGATTTACCTCAAACCGGCGATACTCCAAGATGCCTTGAACAAACCTAGACATGAGTACAACGTATCACCCTCAAACCGATGGTCGAGTGAGCGAACCATTCAAACTGGAAGACATGCTTGAGCTTGTATAATCGACTTTGGAAAAGGATGGGATAACCATTTACCATTGGTGAATTCTCCTACAATAACGCTTATCACACGAGTATCAAGGCAAAGACCTTTGAAGCACTTTACGATCGAAGTGCCGATCGCTGTCTCTTTGGGCGAAGTGGGAGATGTTCAACTCATCGTCCGTAACTCATTCGTGAAACAACAGAGAAAATTACACAAGTCAAAATCGTTACAAAAGAAAGAGATAGACAAAGAGTTAGGCGATGTACGGCGCAAACCTTTAGAATTCCAAGTTGGAGACAAGGTTATGCTAAAAGTCTCACCTTGGAAAGGTGTCATACGATTCGGTAAACCTAGAAAACTAAACCCAAGATACATAGGTCAATTCAAAATCCTAGCTAGGGTTGGTCCAGTGGCATACAAACTTGAGCTCCCATCGGAACTTAGTAATGTACATCCCACTTTTCATGTATCCAACCTAAAGAAATGTTTATCCGATGAATCGTTAGTTATTCCACTCGATGAACTTAAACTCAGCAACGACCTACACTTCATTGAACAACCTGTGGAGATCATGGACCGAGAGGTCAACCAACTAAAACAGTCGAATACCAATTGTCAAAGTTCATTTGGAACTCCCAACGCGTGGCCAGAATTTACATGGGAGCGAGAAGACCAAATCGTCGAAAGTACCCTCACCTTTTGAAGGATCATCACCATCAAGTAACAATTAAATCACGAGGACATGATTTCTCCAATGGGAGGAGACTGTAACCACCCGCATTTTCAAGTTACTTTTCATTTTCAAGAATTTACTATTCACTTTTACTATTCATATTTACTATTCACCTTTACTATTCATCCGTAAAATTTTTATTTCACATTCTCGTAAGATAAATTATTTTAGTAATGTCTTGAGAATTCGACAATCGTTAGAACATCTTCGCAAAAGTTATTAAGAAAACATCGTTATAAAGTTTCATTTTGGTCGGAACATCGTTTAAACATCACGCATAACGAAAATCAACTCGATAATTTTCCTAACATCGATAAATTCTTAGATCACTCATGATTAATTTGAGAATTTTAAGATTTATTTTATGTCACCAAATAAACCTCACTTGAACAAAACTAAACTTACGTTTTAAACAATTCTACTTACATCCGGACTTAACGATTCTCGCAATGTGTTTCTAATATGTTTTGACACTTTTACATTTTTTAAAAGTCAAACATATTTCCCTCCTCCCGTGACCATAAAGGAATTAACCTTGTACGTTCTACATTCTTGCTTAAATCGCAGAACTTTTAAACTTCACGAATAATCGTAAAGTTATCTCGCAGATGATGAAAACCACATTTTGACATCTCATATCACTTTTAGACTAATTTTAGTATACTCTAAATAAATTCACGGTCGTTTCCACGAAATTTCATTCTTTTCCGATAAACTGCGAATTACGCTTTTTACCGTATTCCGACTTTAAGCGGCGTTTTGCACCCAATGAGACTTATCACCCATTTTATATTTTTAGATGGAGTATAATTATGAGTCTCATCATTCCTGCAAGTTTCGTATTTTTACGATACCCGAATTTACGTTTTATGGCTTAACGACTTACGGTTGGCATTTAACGGAACCAAAACTTACTCTAAACTCAAGATAAGATCAAAACTTATCATCTAAGCCACCTAGGCACATTGAGACCGACCTAAGGGGGGAGTCATCATATTGGTGGCTTGATCTTAACCATGGTTCATTTAGATGATTACAATTGTCCTAACTTAACCATGGTTAATATTTAACCCAATATATGGTTAACCAAACTTACCCTCCTATAAATAGGAAGTGAAATACATCATAAACTCCCTCACATACTGATTTTGGTCGTTCATACCCTAAAACATTCACATCTTCCATCATTTGATCTATAAACTCCAAGTTTATGCAAGGAAGTTCCAAAGATCAAGCTACTACATCAAATCTCTAGCAAGTTTAAGTGATCTTCTTGAGTTTAAATCCACTCAAGTCACTTAGTACTTCATCACCAACTCTTTAAGTTTGCAAGGGTTCCAAGGTGTGGAAAGCTAGCTGAATCCAAAGTCTTACGCGATCAATCAAAGTCCTATCCTTACTAAGTTACTCCTTTCTTATTGAAAGCCAAAAGTTGTAAGCAACTTATCACCACCTTCATCTCATCTTTATTATTCATAATCTTAACTATTTCATGCTATGTATATAGTTACTATGTTGATTCATGATCTACATATACTCAATCACATGTTTTAATTTACATATTGTCATAAAAGTAACAAACTAGTACACTAGTCATATTCTACACATGGAGACCATTAAAATCAGTAACATATGGACTTTCTAACTTACATAATATGGTAGACAAGATAAAAAGGTAAACATAGCAATTTGAATCACCCGAAACGGACAAAGGAGTCAAAAGTTATAAGCAAAAGAAGTTAGCGAAACCTAAACGCCAAAGTGCCATGTATAAGCTGTTAAGAGTTCTGCCGTTTTAAAAGTGATACTTCTGGTCTAAATCATCAAAAAGTTAAAACACGAAAGTTGTCCGGAACGACGTTTTCCTTCAATGTTTAAGAAGCTCGGACCTTGAAAACGCATAAATAGGCCATGATCTTTCAAAAACAGAAACTGCCATAAATATAGTCTCACAACTATACTTTTGTCACAACTAAAAACAAACCAAGAGGCCTAATGGCCATAAGCCAAGACCACGGTTACGTCTAAGGTCAAGGATGAGTCTCAAGACCATGGTAGTCAAGACCAAAGTCACGGCAAGACCATGGTTAAAGCCTTAAGGCTTGTTTGTCCAAGACCGTTAACTAAGGTAATCATATTTATGAAACGACGAGAACTTGTAAGAACATGATAAACTTATTTATATAACAATCTTCACTCAAAACATATATCATATCTACTAAGTGCTACAATAGTAGGGAGCTTCATGTGAGGGGTTTCATTTGAGTAAAACGATCGACGAGTTCTTGATTTACGATTTAAAGTGTCCTAGCTCCTCGAGCGTTTCTTGCATCACCTACGAATTATGATGGCCCGAACGGTAGTACGATATCTATAAACTAAATATGTTTTCACATATTAAAGATCTTTCTATAAACATCAAATGATAATTGACTACATCATGATCAACATAGAAATATATATAGGATGTTTTATGTTTTCTTAAACATTTTTCCAAACCTAAGTCGCAACATTTCATTTTTAGGTTGCACGTAGAAGTCTTCCGACTTATCCATCACATCCGTTAGTACTTAACATCATCAACTCTTGGTGAGTTCATAGCCCCACTTTTATTAGTTAATTGTTTTACAAACTCTTGGGGGATATACATGCTTTATTTTAAATCGAACACATTGCTTTCAAACTTCATGCTTATCTAAATGTATTATTTGCACTAAGTACCTCTATTGCCAATCTTAAGTCCCTATTATCATGAACCATTAATCACTTGCGAGTGAACGCGAATATTGTGGATAGGCCTATTAGGATTGACGAATCCCGTTTGTGTTGACCGGGTAGGCAAACAAACGCACTATATTTGAAAATCTATAGGTTTGTTGGCAAATTACCTATTAGGGCAACTGTTACTATTATATCAATTTCTATTGACAAGCTGTTAACGTTTTCGGTGTCATGAGCTTAGTGCAATAATATCTGTTTTGCTTTCAAAACCTTGGTGTGAGTCAAATTAACTCACACTATCAACATAATGTGTTCAATCATCAAACAAACTCTATGAATTTTACTCAACCTTTGTGTTGACAGTTTTAAGCATGTATTTCAGGTCCATAACGTCGGAAGGCGGCACGGAAGGGCAAGATCAAGAAGGCTATATATATAAATAATTTATCATTCACAAAACATCAAAAACTTTATATTGATGTGTTTTGTAATCAATGGAACCTCTTGGGACCTATTTTGTAAACTCGATATATTTGAATGATAAAGTTTTTTAAACGACTCTTTTAGAGATCGTTTTCTATTATTATATTGTTGTGCCATCAAGTAATACCCAGTTTGAATTCCGCTGCATATCATAATTGGGGGTGTTACAAAATGGATCGATTTAAACCGGGTCAACCTGACGGGTTGGGTTGAACACGGGTGAAATTAAAACGGGTCAACCCGTCGGGTTTGAAGCGTCCTGGGTCAACCCAGTTTTTGATCTGTATTAATAGTTTCCTTTTAAAATACATGTTTTCAACATTTCTATTTTTAGTTTCAACTTTTTACTTTCACTTTTTGTTTTTTCCTTTATATATAGTATCGCGGGCACCCTGTGATGATTAATCGGAGAAATATATCTCAATGAGGCCTGATTTACCACTTTGTATCGGTTTCAACGGGTCCTCTCTGGTTCGTTTTTGGATGGCTTTTACTGGTTAGTCGAACGGTGGCGACACCGGTTCCCGGTTGAACCCATTGGTCCGATCCGGTTTTCAAAACTATATGTAACATCAACTTGTTAGCTTATATGAAACTTTGTGTGTTTTATTAATCTGTATAATGTATATAATAACATGTACTTTTCATTTGAGGGTGTTTTAAAAATAACACTAATTATTGTATTTAATTATTTTATATTCTGGATTATGATTAATTATTGTGTTTAGTTATTTTATATTCTGGATTATGTTGTAGCATGTTTAAATTGTATATTGTTAAACCCAAGAAAGTGTCATTTGCAAACGTTGTTTGGGTCTGTCAATTATGAAAATGGGGTATCAAAAACATCAGCTACTCCTTGCCGCCGTGTTACAAGATCGTAGGGTGTCATTAACGAGGCTATTATCCTACCGCCGCTTCGGATGTACATCACCTTATTAAATTGTAATCAAACGAATCTTTTTTTTTTTTTTTTTTTTTTTTTTTCGCTTATCTTTTAACTTTGTTTTCAAGAAACATCTGGAAACCCAGGCGTGTCTAGTTAGTCGATTCTATTCGCCCACAATTGAACCGTTTGTAGAGGTAGGTTCTTTTGTTAATCCAATAACATCATTATCATTGTGTGTATGTTATTGAATATATTTATTTTTAGGAACTTTACGACACCGAAATGCAACAAGAAGAAGGTTACTGTTCACGATTACCTTCGCAAGTATTTGAAGCTTAAAGAACCATTACTTTATAGGTTTCCTTGGGGCTCGGTGCGGTTATTGCTTATAGGGATTTTGGGTAGCCTTGGCATGTGTGGAAGATCGCCGTGGTGGCTTAATGAGTTAGTGAGTAAACCCGATGCCTAGCTGGTCTCTCGCACTTGTTTATTATTTCGTTTGTTACTTATGAAATGAATTTTCAAAGTTTTGATTTGCTTTATCATCATGACACTTGGATGCATGGGTTGAATTGATGTGGTTGTTTAGACCAACCGATGCAGATTGGGCTTTGGCGGGGTGTACTTTTGCAATCAAATCCTAGGTGGCAACATGCCTACAACTTATTCGGATGGCACAACATACCACGTGGCTTGGCGAGATGTTGCAAAGGTCATTTTATGCGGACTCTTCTGTACATATACCACTATTGTTATAAACAACTTATAATATCCTGCATTTGTTTTATATATCGTGTATTTTCCCATGAATGAAAATACAAAACACTTGGTACTCTATGAGCTCCATATCCGACTGAGTGTTTACATTTATGACTCTCTTGGGTCACCTCGGAGGTGAGCGGTGGTTGCGAGGTTCCAAGAGAAAGTTACAAACACGGCTTAAATCGTACCTAACAAACGCTGGTCTTTGTATAGTAAGGGCATATCACGGGGATTATAAAATCACATACAAGTGTCCAAAAGTACCAAAACAATCAAAGTTGTATGGTGATTGCGGAGTATGGGTGTGCATTATTTTGTACAGATTGCTCCTTAACTTGACCTCTGAAGTAGACGACTCTCTTCAAACGACTTTAGCTTACCGTGAACGGATGCTTGAATACTTCTAGAAGCACAAGGTTGAATACATAATTTGATAGCGGTCTTTCAAGGTACTATCCTTAATGTCCGTTTGACCCATAATTATTGTCTAATATTGACATGTGAAGTATTTTTCTTTCAACGTATACTGTAGGTATTTTTACTTCTATTATATATTAGTCGATTATTATAATATTTTTTAACTCAACGGCATTTCTTTAGTTAATACCCGTGCACATATACAAAAAAGCCTATGCTTTGCAAACCACTTATATATATTATGGGTTATGTATACTTTATTAATTTATTTGGTATATACTAGCAGAATTTAATATTTGGTTGCCCTATAGTACATTAAGGTACATGTCCTTAAATGTCTTCTTTGCCAATCTCTTTCTTCAATACAAATCTTTCTTAATTTGTTTAACAACATATTTCTTTCTTCTTTTGGTCTATTCACTTCATATCTTTATCCCAATCTTTCGCTTTTGTTTAAAAATGTCCGACTATATCCCATGGATGTTCAACTAGATATCATTCGCAGTTACCTCCTAAGTCTATACTCCACCACGTAGTGTTTGCAAGTTATGGAAGGCTAGTATAGATTGTGGTTTTCATCTCCAATTACGGTGTTCGTCGTAACGATGAGTGTTTTTACGCTAACATTTGATCGTGGTCACAAAGGTTTTATGTTAGCTTTTAATGAACAATGACCGCTACGGTGCTTGCATGCAGTTAATGCTTTCATCTATAATTGCGGTTGGCAATTCTCATGGTCTTCGTGTTTTGTTTATGGCTCTAATCTAATATACATTATTTGGAACCCGACAATCCAAAAATCACTTGCAGTACATGTCCCGTTTACACGCATCAAATTGAATGTAAAAGATTTGTTTTGGTTTTGCCGTCCGTCCGGACACTCTTGACCCGACGATCGTGAAGGTCTCCTATTCGTTTTCCAAAGTCGTTTACGGTATGTTTCGTCTTTTCTTTCAACTCGTTAAGGTGGGCATGCCTTGAAAATTTCCACCCCTCGTGAAACTATCAAATTGAAACGTCAAAGTCAGGCAGTTGTAGGTCATTTTATCTATTTGACTGGGAGTG
Organism: Chrysanthemum lavandulifolium; assembly: GCA_022545495.1. NCBI lineage: Eukaryota > Viridiplantae > Streptophyta > Magnoliopsida > Asterales > Asteraceae > Chrysanthemum > Chrysanthemum lavandulifolium. The sequence goes on along the minus strand of CM040239.1, from coordinate 100,843,623 downwards.
AAAAGTTAACTAAGGAGGACGGTGTTACATACAAGATTTATATGTTGATTTCATTTGATTTGGTAACCAACCAATTTAAAGTTATAGACCTTCCGCAGATTTCAAAAAATGAACTCCCAGTTCCCTTCTATGTTTTCGATCTTGGAACCTCTCTAGTGATTTCTGGTATGATCATTGATGAAGAATAAATCTGTTTGAGTGGCTGTTATTGTGGACCTGTTTACCTGGTTGATGCAAGTAAATCTCATTATTAAAATATGCATATGGGAATGTATCGTTTCAAACAAACAAAGTGTATCAAGTAAACGACACAAAAAAAAAATCATGCTGTTGGTTTCCGACATGTCATATAAAACATAAACCCTAACAATTAGAATGAACCACTAGAGTTAAAGGGGTATAATGAGCATACCTATAAAACATAAACCCTAATAACAATTTAAATAACTTTGAATTAAATAAAAAATTTACTAATAGAATATAAAATATAAAAGTGCACAGTTATTTATATTCATGTATAAATATATGAGCGAATACGGTAACAAAGTACATACGGAAGAGTACAACTGTTAGGATTTGGAAAATCCTGTATTTAAAGTGTCGGTCACCTCAAGTATATGTAATCGTTAGAAAGCTCGTAGTCGTAGTTATTTGATGTTAAGTAGTATTTAGTTTAGTAACACCGTGGAGGACGGACGGGTCTTTACCTCAGATGCCCGATCCATGACCCGTAGGTGGCGTTTATTTGTAAGACTATAAATACCCTCTACCTTGGAAGGTAGAGGGTTGAGCTCAATACCATTTTTCTTTGTTTCATAGTTCCCAACTCTCTTCCCTTTCTCTAAAACTTTCTCTCTAAACATCTTGACGCCTACTTTGATCATGGTTTAGTGTGTTTGTGAAATCCTATATCCTACAATTGGTATCAAGAGCCATGGTTTGATCACTCATCTTTCATGCTCTTTGTTTTGGTGGATTTCATAAGGTTTTTGGGGTATTAAGTGTTTAGGAGAGTTTAAATCATTTGGACAAATTCTAGTGTTAAAGTTTGAATTTTGCTTGTACTTTTGTGTTTATGATCATCATATGTGTTTAAGTTTTGAATTGGAAGGCTTAAATCATTGTGGTTAGGTTGTTTTTGATTGATAAAGTGGTTATTTTTTAACTTTGTACTAAGCGAGTTGAGTCTCGGATATACATTTCTTCGAAGCGAGTTGCTTTGTTACTGGATGCGATTTGTTATATGCGACTTGGCTATTTAGCAAGTTAAGCTTTTAAGCGACTTGGTGGTTAAGCGAGTTGTGTCTGTTTGCGACTTGCTATTAAGCGAGTTGATTACTAAAGCGACTTGTTTCATTAAGCGAGTTGATTGTGTTGCGAGTTGGTACTAAGGCGAGTTGGCTATTTAACGACTTGTTTCATTAAGCGAGTTGATTGTGTTGCGATTTGATACTAATGCGACTTGGCTATTTAGCGAGTTGATTCCTTAAGCGATTTGATTCTTTGAGCAAGTTGGTTGTTTAGCGAGTTGATAACTAAGCGTGTTGAGTGTTTAGCTACTTGTCTATTTAGACTTGTTACTTCTTCGTGATACATTCTTACGGTTGTTCTTTTGGTTTAGTAAAATCGTGAAAGAATCAATTTCCGGTTTAATCAAAGAATAGTAAAATCCGTAGAACTTGTAATCATGGCAAACATCGTTCCTACTATTGTCTCTTCCGTAGTCGAGGGCGTTCAAGTTGCATGGGTCGATACTGCCCACCGATGCTTGACAAACCGATTATGACTCATGGGCAACGAATCCGATTGTCTTGTTTGGGAAAAGAAAATGGAGTCAACATTGTCAAGTCAATCGATGAAGGACCTTATCGATTGAGACTACTAGAGACTTAATTGATACATTGCAGATGGAACAATGATCTATGGAATAGATGGACCAAAGACGTATGATGAGCTCGATGATAAGAAGAAAAAGAGATTCGATGCAGATATCAGGGCTTCTAACATTATACTTCAAGGTCTTCCAAAAGACATCTATAAGCTTATTAATCACAAAACTGAAGCAAAAACGGTATGGGATAATGTCAAGATGCTTCTTTCTGGTTCTGAATTAACTATGGAAGACTGAGAATCACAACTCTATGATGAATTTGAACACTTCAAGATGAAACCATATGAGAGTGTCTATGAGTATTACGTGAGATTTCACAAGCTTGTTAATGATATGAGGAACATCAGAATGACTATGCCAAACATTCAGCTGAACACAAAGTTTGTGAACAACATGAATCCCGAATGGCACAAGTTTGTCACCTCTGTGAAACTAACCAAAGGATTGAAGAATACAAACTATGAGCAACTCTATGCTTTCCTTCTTCATTATGAGAGACATGCTATGTTTGAAAAAGGATTCTTGATCGTTCAAACCAACGAGGAGAGACAAGCTCATCAAATGATTCAACCGCCTTCTACTCAAACATTGGAATTACCACCAAAGCATCTCAAGTTATACCCATGGGTAATGGTAACCACAAACTCATTCCGATCCAATGTTCAAACAAGGCGATCTTTGATGCACACGTGGAAACTTCATTAATCAAGCGGCTCTCATGATTAGTCAAAACATGAACTCTCTCCCATGTTGTTGGAGTATGCTTGTGTCATAATAAATAATTATATGGCTAGTCATATGTGAGCCTATGGGGTCACACACATATACACTTAGACACCATTATTATAATGTATTTATCGTATTTACATTATTAATAACCTTTGTGAAACACATAAGGGTGTAATGAGGAGTATCATAATAAATAATTTGGACTTTGAAGGACCTAATGTGTAACTTAATGGATTGACATCAATTATCATTAATTCTAATTGATGATAATTAATGTTGATTTAGGAGGTTACCAATTGACTTCATAATCCCTCCCTCCCCTTATGGTGACGCAACACATTCATCCAAAAACAAGGGTTTTGGTTTTGATTATTATTCCTTGATAATTCTAGGTGTAGTCTTGTGCAAGGATTGGTGAAAAGGTTAGACTAGCATCAAAGGGTGATTGCTTGACGTGTAGTGTGTTTCATTCATTGGGAAAGGCCAACATCATTGGTCTTTTGGTTTCTTGATTCTATTCGTGGTGGTGATTGGTGTCTTGCAACCGGATTCACGCTCAAAGGTATAAACCTTATGTTTGTTTTATTTGATTGATCATATGGCTATATGGATCCGTTGTTGGTGATGATTCCGCTGCGTTTATATGTTTACTTTATGTTTATTATATTCATCATCACCTATAGTGGTATCACGAGCCATCATATGTGCCATATGATTATCGGGTATCTTGAAAAAATGGTCAAAACGCGTGTTTTAAGTGTTTTTGTAACCACTTTCAAAACAGCCCGAGGGCTCCATTTTCATGGATTAAGAATGTTATTAGTAATATAAAGATCTGTGATTTTTGGTCCTATGGCCATTGGTTTCGTGACACGTTAATTAAACAATGTGTTGATGCACGCTAAAATGGCTTTAATCGCGTTGTTTTAATCGATTCTTGAAACGATTTGAAAACAGCCCCTAAGGCTAAATTTTCTGTGGTAAAATGATTTTTAGAAGGTCTAATATCAGTAGGTTTGAGAACCTAAATCCATTTTACACGCGTACCAATCGGGGTTTTAATTCTTGTTGATTATTTCTTCGATTCGTTGGCTAATTCTTTTATTTCATGTCATTTAAATTGTTTCCATGGCAAATACATGCATGTTTGCTCATGGGATTAGCCAACACCTTGTTATGTTCATAATTTTATGGTATTATTATGTGTATATGCAAAGCCGATGAAAACCTAGACCACTTGTGCCATGAATGATTGTGATTGTCGTTTATTTCTTGTTATTTGGGGTTTGCCATTGTTTCGGCCTTTATGTATGAATTTTAATTTGGTTTTTGCCATTGTTTGGGCATTTTACAATAGATAGATAGTAGATTAGTTGTATTTTACATTCTATATATTGTAACCGATGCTTGGAATGGAATGGCGAAGCATAAAAGACATAAAGACGCAAAATGGCTGCTCGTACAAGCTGCAGTAAAACGGCGTTTCCCGGTGATTGGTAGCGTATTTTTAACCAATTTTTACTGCAGGTAGACAACTCATGGGCCCACAACTTTGTAGTTTGGTGCTAAGCTCGGGGATGACTCCTTCTAGGCCTATTGGGCCTCCGAATGCAGAAATTCTGGGCTGGCAGATTCACTTTTCATGTGCATAATGGGCTTCTACTTGTCCTAGCTTGGTCTTGGAGCAAGTGGGAGTCCTCCGTGTGGTTGTGGTTTATGTCCCTAGATGACTCTTGGTTCTCGTGATGGCTCACGAGACCAAGCATAGGTTCTTTCATCGGTTGAGGCTTTGCATATTGTGGTTGTGTGTTGGTTGTTTGCTTATTATGTATGTTGTGAATGTATATAACTTGCAAATTGTTTTCTAAAACTTAAAACGCAACACAAACCATTTTCAAACTAAATCTTATGATTTAGTTTAACTAAGTTTAAATCTGGATTTAACTTAAAATCATTGTTTTAAAAATAACACTTAACTTGTTATGTATGTTATTCGATTTATGTATTGTCCAATCTCTATTATAATCCACATAGGTTCTATATTAGACTTGAAAATGGACAACTTGACACACATAAATTAAAACAATGATTAGACTTAAGTTAAGAAGAGTTTTTAACTTGTGCTACGAAGAATGAATGCATGCTTTTTCGTACACCTTTTTTGATTCACATCAAAATATTTTACCCGTCACAAATTTAAGTCATGCCGTCCAATCGCTTGAGAACACTTGCAATTACTTTTTGCCTATGCGTGGGACCTAGGTTGAATTGTAACCCAAGGTGATTATTGTCTATGCGTGGGACCTAGATATATTTTCGCACGTTCTCAAATTGGATGACTTAATCGAGTTAAGCGGTGAGACCTTGACCCGAGGCAAGGATGGGACTAAACATGCCTACTTGACACTAGATGCTTGTTCACTAGTGCCATGAGTCCCATAAGGATCTAAGAGTTGCACATGTAATGCAATTGGTGATCGTCGCCTACCAATTGAATCTACTATTGCTAGCAGATCAACTGATGTGATAGTAGAAGCACAATGTGGATCTTAGCCTTTTTTCGTAAATTAATTGTTTTAAACATGGGGTAATTAATTTGTAAAAGGATAATTATCGAAAATACTAAAAATTGAACTTTGTAAATTCATATTAATGATATAATGCATCACATCCGTAAACAAAAGTTTGTTCTTTTCTTGTTAAAAAGACAAACTAAGTACTTCTTTCTTGTAAGAAAGAGACTTGTTCCTATCTGTTTTCTTTATGAGGAAATGCCATAATAGGAATATTTGAATTGTCCTAAATCTAATCAAACTCAAAGAACACCTACTCTAGAAATCGTGATGTCTTGCAAAAGTCAAAACGGTTAAGTATGGTTGCACATCTTATTCTTTCAAGTTTGTTTTATAACCCTAGTTCCGGTTCTGAAACATTGAAGTAAGATAAGATATTTGGATAACTAGAGAACACGTTTTCTATAGCTACCAAAATAATATGAGTTTTAATAATTAGAAGATGGAAATATCAATAAACCGCAAAATGGTAAAGACAATTACTAGCATGATTACCTAGCAATTATCTTAACCCAATAAACCTAATAAGGTACTACACACCCTTGTGGTAAAATAGACCTTATGGAGGAATTGCATGCCTATTTTCAAGTTAAAATATCAATGATGGCTAGCCCGTCATCTATATGTTAGAACTTGATGCACTTCATTGAATATCTAAGTACATGTTTACTAGTCCAAGTGACTCACATTAGCAATAATGTGTAGATATTCAAAGAAAGAAGGAAAGTATCCAATCGACACTCAGTCTCCACTGGTGACATAACATTTATAATGTTGTATAATCCAATGGGAGCTATGTGACTTTAATACTGGTGACGAAACACATGTAATGTTGTCTAATCCGATGGGAGCCGTAATCTTTATTACCTTGCAGGTTGCCCATATTATTTCTTGATTGTCTTGAAATAATACATTACTTTCCACACGTGAAGCATCATAGTTTATATAAGAACCATTGCATGAATTTTATTAGATAACTTGTCGCGTTCATGATGTTGCTTCCTGAAATGTTATCAATAAATTGTTATGCATGATTCATTATTAAAACAATAAAGTTCTACATATCTATATTTTGATTTTGTATAAAATCATATATGTGACATCATTGTCATATTACACATGATGTTGTGCCGTGCACAAGTGGGAGAAATCTTCATTGTGTGCAAGATACAACATATAACAATATGACTAATAGTTTTTCTTGACTGCATGGTAAGAAAACTAATATTCTACTAGGACTTCTACACATAAAATGTAAGTTGCCCTAATTAGAACAAATGTCAAGATAATATGAAAAGCTACTTCAACATATTCACCGAATTGTTCGGTAAATATGATTATGTATTATTGTAAAGTCATAATCTTGAAGTATGAAATTAACTTGAAATTACTATTGAGGCCAAGAGTCGGCACTCTAAATTGCTTTACTTGAATATGTTTAGGTCTCTTGTAAAGACTTAAACATCAAGTCTATTAATTGTTGAAAGACTTATAACGTAAAGTAAGACGTTAACTTGTTATGTATTCTTGTTAAATACATGTACATGAAGTCATTAAATTGTAAATGACGATGACGATAGTAAAATATTAAATGTTTATGTTTTCTAGTCAAAACATGCACATGAAGTTATTGACTTGGTCAACGACTTGTAAATTAAGTATGCAATGGGTGAAAACACCGTTGATGCCATCCGGTTTGACTTGGTTGGCGATACGTAAGCCAAAGAGTATAAGTTCATCTAATGAGTTGTGGGATAGTCTCACAACATCAATCCTCATGGAATACCACATCATTATGGTATGTCCATCATGGAAAATCAAACTCTATTGATATTGTTTGATCTTTGATGACTTAAACTCTCTTACCTCCAAAGCTATTAAGGTTAGAAAATTGAATGTGCCATGGGTACACTCAATATGGTTCCAATCGGAAGGTATTTAAGACGCCATTGTGTTATGGAATGGGATGAATTCCATTATGTCTTGATTGAAGTTCTTAATTTGTTAAATACCTTAGAGTAAGTAATTAACAAACCGAGTCAAGAACTACTAATGTATTTTGGATGTCCCAATTGAAAACAATTTATTGTTTCTCAAGATGTTGTGTATCTAGAGATTAGTCTCTATGTACAAAGCAAGTGGGAGCACCTTTAGATCTTGAAGTTGTTCAAGAACTAATATACACAACCTTCTAGGTACACTTGTCGATGTCACACTAAGGTTGAACATGCATATGTTAAACCATAGTATGATATCTCTCATTCATAGATCCGGAAGGAAACTTCTTGCACCTGAATGATATAGTCTTATATCAATGCTAAGGGATATAAGTTAGAGGGTCATTGTGAACCTGCTAACTAAGAGCTGCATTATCAGATTTTGAATCTGATGAATGGCTCAAAACTATGAATGATAAGATGCAGTCCGTGGAAGACAATCACTCATGAAGCTTGATTGATCTCTTACCAATCAGTTAGACTGTGAGGTTAAAAATGAGTTTCTCAATGAGAAGACTCAAAAGGACAAACTTGTACACACATTTAATTCACGAGTAGTGAAATGAGTTACTCATACTCAAGAAATTGACTATGATTAAATCTTCCTACCTGCAAATATTAAATGTATAAAGATGATGAATTGTCATACTTATCTTCATGTAAATGAAATGTGACAATAGGATTTCAAAACTCTTTTCTTATTGAATACATTTGCGAGGACGATGTGTATTCAAAAGGGTTTGTGAATATATATAATCTTTATTATGTCTACAAGATACAAGAATCCAAGTGTGGATTATATCATGCATCTCCGAGCTAAGATCTTTAGTTTACCATAAAATCATTAATTTGATTTTGATTAATAAGATCAGTACGAAGTACACTAAGAGCAAGTGGGAGCATTGTATTTATTTTCTTAAATCTCATATGTTGATAACGTATTAGAAACATTATTCCATCTAAGCTAGAATTTATTCCTTAGTTTGGAATGAAGTTTCTCTTGAGATTTTTAGAAAATAAAACATGCAACCTTGTTACATATGTTTGTTTGAATAAACATAAGCGGTTATTAAGTCGACACAATATGAAACATTATTGAGGGGAGTCTCAATAATCAATCTTACCTGATGAGATTGAAAGCATGAATAGAAACCTTAAGTTTAACTAAAGGATTCATTATGTATATCATATTGTGCATTGGACTAATTATATCATTTGCATGAATGCAAGATGAGTTGATAACAACAAATATCTAAGTGAATGTCATTAGATAATTGTTAAACGAACATTCTAATGGACCTACAAAGGACCAAATATATGTTCAACATTTACGGATATTTGAGGATCTCTGTTCTGTTTGCATACATTGATGCTTATTTAACTGAAATGATGCTCAAACCTAGTCATGGTAGCATATCATCATGAATGATGACATTGTTGACTAGATGTGCTCGACTGAGAGCATTAATGCATTATACATTAAAAGAATAAGAATACTTTACAGTTTGAGAAACTGTTTAGATGAATGTCTAAAGTAGGTGTTTTGCTAGCTTCAAACACCCTATGGAATGCATTGTTGCAATACTCGTATTGTACTTGAATGCACACATACAAAAGCACAATCATCATACCTTTCATGGATTTTGAAACAAGTATTCTCAAGGTTTACTCAGATGACTACTTGTTGTCTTGAACAACATAATTTGATCATGGTGGGAACACCGGTTTCCGATCTATATGTAGTCTTATGCATATCTGTTTATAGTATTTGGATAATGGAACATTAAGCAGTCGTATTATATAATGAATTGAAATACCTGGTATGATCGTCTTCATTCATACTACTGTGTTCTATATTTGCATGTTTAATCCATGAATAATTTATTTATTCTAAAATTGTCCATTGCCGGTTGATGATACGGGAGTATCATCGAATTAAGGCAATTGTGAGCGTGTTGGTGACTATTTGCCAAACTCACATGTTGTTCATTGTGATGAACATTGGACTGACCCAACCTACGAGTATTCACTGCATGGATCGGCGTCAAATAGTGAATCTCGAAAATGGTTATGTCTATTATCCTTAGACTTGAGATGCAAGCAGGTCTTGCATGTGTGGAGTTTCATTCCTTGATATGGTTAAACGCTGTCCTGAACAAGGTAGTTATAAAGGCCACTATCAGGAATGATTTGAAGCACATGAATGACACGTGCAGTCAAAATAGGATTTGTTCCTCCACATGGTTTGGAGTTAGATACTACTGGGCCCCTCGATGATTTGAACAGATGTTTGTATGGCCGTACCCAAATGAGATTAAGATGAATCTTAATTCACTTGGTAATCTTGTTCAATATCAAGATCGAGAACATAATAGTTGAACCATTAGAATGACTTTTGATCCATGTCTAAAGTTCAACATGGTATCTGAAACAAAGGGATATATGACATATAAACCATTTAATGAAATGTTTGAGAAACTGACCTCACATATCACTAGGGGCATTGGCGTGTTGCTAGACGCTAACCATTGCTTGTATAATTACTTGTCTATTATGACGTCGCAAGTGGGAGCTGTTGGAGTATGCTTGTGTCATAATAAATAATTATATGGCTAGTCATATGTGAGCCTATGGGGTCACACACATATACACTTAGACACCATTATTATAATGTATTTATCGTATTTACATTATTAATAACCTTTGTAACATAAGGGTGTAAAGAGGAGGATTTGGACTTTGAAGGACCTAATGTGTAACTTATGGATTGACATCAATTATCATTAATGCTAATTGATGATAATGATAAATGTAGTCTTTGATTGGGAGGTTACCATCATTGACTTCATAATCCCTGGGAAAGGCCCCTGGTCTTTTGGTTTCTTGATTCCCATGGTGATTGACGCAAACATATTCATCCAAAAAAACAAGGGTTTTGGTTTTGATCATATGATTCCTTCATAATTCTAGGTGTAGTCTTGTGCAAGGATTGGTGAAAAGGTTAGACTAGCATCAAAGGGTGATTGCTTGACGTGTAGTGTGTTTCATTCATTGGGAAAGGCCAACATCATTGGTCTTTTGGTTTCTTGATTCTATTCGTGGTGGTGATTGGTGTCTTGCAACCGGATTCACGCTTCAAAGGTATAAACCTTATGTTTGTTTTATTTGATTGATCATATGGCTATATGGATCCGTTGTTGGTGATGATTCCGAACCTGCGTTTATATGTTTACTTTATGTTTATTATATTCATCATCACCTATAGAAATAAAAACTCAACAACCCTATATGTAAAGAAAAACATAACCATCAAACCCCATGATTACAAGAAGGAAAACTGGATTTCCTTGAACAAGTTTAAGCCTCAACGTTGTTAACTCCCGAACAAGTGTTCGGAAAAGGATTTAGATAAGCAAAAGCGAGAGAACCTCGTTGAAACAAACCTCCTTAGGAAAATGCTGCAACAATCGTGTATCCTCCAATACACCAATGCATTTAGTTCCTAGAACTATTGCCACTAAAAGCAAGACCTTAATCAGTCAATATGTTATATTTCAATTATTTGTTGACTTTGAGAAAACTTGTAAGAAAAGTATCACACCCATGGGATAACGAAGGGAAAGGGTTTGAGCAAACAAAGAATGCTATTTAACCGAGGTCATGCCCTTCTTTAAACAACTAAAAGATCAATTTGAGAGTCTTAAAAGGGATAGATACTGATATTAAAGGAATGGAAAAGGAATTTGATGCAATGATTGTTGAGGTTAGTGACTATGAGGAGCATTAAAATATAATGAAATTGAGAGGAAGAACTTGCATACCTTAAATGAGAATTTGATTTACGAATGTATCTCTCAAGATGTGTTATATCACGCCACTAATTGTTCCATTATCGCTTCTCAATTTCATGAATTATCTGTTGCTTTGAAAGTCTCCCATGATCGTGTCATTGAGCTTGAAATCAAAACTCTAAACTAAGTGAGATTGAACAGGATGATCACGATACTTTGGTAAAACATTTTTCTAAACTAGAAGTTGAACATTTTGATTTACAACTAAAATATCAACATCTCAAAGAAAAGGTCAAAACCTCAAACATCAAGATATCCTTAGATGTTCCAGAGTTTGATGCAGTTTTTGAAATAAACAAACGTGATGAACAGATTCAAGCTCACAGTAACACGATCAGAAAGTTGAAAGCCTAAATTTCTCAATTAAAGGGTGAAATGAACAATGTGACTGGCTCCCAAATGCTTCCTCTTTTAGATTCTCGGAATTCTCAAAATTTTCATCTTCAAAACTTGGTTAATGCTTTACAAAAGGAAAATGAGAGTTTTCTAGAAGAAAATGAAAAGGTTAAACGTCATTTCAATGAGTTATTTGAGACAATAAAAGTCACTCGTAACAAAAATAATGAAAAATAACTTCATTGAAAAAGGAAATTGAGAATCAAGAGTCGGTAAAAGGAAAATGCCAATGACAAATTGGGAGAATGGTGCTCAAAGGTGCATGTCATCATAAATATGCTTTTTCTATGAAATATGTTCCTCCTCATCTTAGGAATAACAAACTTGCTATTCAAACATATTTTCACACCTTAAGGATGACCTAGAATGTCTCCGTGAGATTATAGAAGAGGATAAGTTAGAGAAACCACTTGATAATGCAATTGGCCATGCATGCTTATATGCCAAACGATCTCAAGAACTTCTAGAATGCTTAATTACAATATGCCCTAAAACCTTAGGTGAGCAAGTCAATCCCTTGATACCTTGTTCTATGCCTAGTGCCAAGTACACAACTCATTCAATGCCCAATGTTATGAATGTGAACTCTAGTATGCCTTCAAGTAGTTTAGATCCCAACACCTCTAGTGTTAAGAAAGTGAACTTCAGTGCGCCTTCAAATAGTTCACATCCCAGCATATCTAAACAGGAAATGCAAAAAGTAGCAAAACCAACTAATGTTCCCATTGCCTCTACAGGAGTAATCAATGACTGTAGGACCTTACTTTTATCAACCTTATCACTAACCCAACACGTATACAAGTATAACCACGTGAAACCAAACACAAACGTAGAAAGATTAAGAAGAAGGAAAGATGGTGACTTGATGTTAAAACCGTGTATATGTGTAGAGAAAAGATAAACACAATAAGTTGTATATTCCAAAGAAATAACACACACACACACACACTTAAGCACACCCCTCAAATGAGACTTTGAGGGGTTTATATAGTCCAAGGGACTTGATGCCCTAAAAGGCTTTCCATGGGCCTCGTGGACTTGGACATGGGTTGGATTGGATAAAAGGCAAGCTTTACATAACTAGTACCCATTTAGCTTAGTCCAATCCACGAGCCCGTTGACTATTCTATCACGATATCTAACACACATTATAAAGTTCCTAAATGTGAATGACCATTACTTCTAATAAAACAATTAAGGCTAACAATCTCCCCCTAAGGGGTGGTCATTCAAAAGATGCTCCACTTGATAAGATCTTTACTTTCCTTGAGCTTGAACTTTGCGTGGAGATATAGAATAGTCATGAATCTTTGTTCCTTCATGCTTTGTGATTAATTAATGTGGTTGTCTGCCGTTGTCAACTTCGTTGGTTTGGTGTCTCCACGTCTTTCTCCACCATGCTCACACTTCTATTTGTCTTTTGGTTACCAATGATGTAGATCTCGAGTCTTTACACTTTATAGATTCTTTGACATTGACGAAGAATCATCTTTAACTTTGTGTTGCCTTTGATTTTGATGAGAACTTTCATGTGTTGTTGGTATGAGCATGTGGAGAATCTGCACGGTCAATCCGCTCCGGAGCTTCCATAAGAAGAAAACATAAAAACAGGTTAGTAATAAGCGGATTCCGGCACTTACAAGTTTGAATTTCGAGGGTGTTAATAGCATAGTGTGAAAACACGTCTCTAATTCTCACAAGGGCCGTTCCTGAACTGGAGTCCTACAAGTGAGATAACGCGATGTGCAAATACACCTCTGATTCGAGATGAGTCACGAGGTACACAAGCATCACCCCACGATCGTAGACCGTTTGAGACATACTAAGCGTAATCCACGGGAGTTACCGAGTGACTCTTTGTGGTCGCTGATGTTGACCCCGACGGGAGTTTCCATTCAATCATTGAAGATCACGGATGTGAAACTTCTCATAAATGTTCGGCGGTTGCTAAGATCTGCGTGGGACTCTAGAAAATATCACTTGTGCCCTTATTGATGAACAACAAGCGATGTCATGTCAAGTGTTCCTATGAGATCTTTTGATGAATCTTGTGGCTCTAGACTCAATTAGTGCATTTTGGTTTTCCTGAGCGGAGACTAGGGAGGGGGTCTCCTTCTTCAATACCAACCAACTCTAAGAGAAGGTCAATAGATTATGTAGGGTTCCCAGTGAGAATGAAACAAATCCTTTTAAGAGGAATTGATTGGCTAGAAGGTTTAGTGTAGTGCGCCACTAGGTCCATGACGCCTTGTTCTTCAATACCAGTGTCAACTTAGTGACAACTAGTAGCATATAAATTGAACCCGGTTTCTGCCCTAAGGTTGAATATGGAGGGCTATTTCTTTTCACCCTGTTTCATTACATTTCTTTTTAATTCTTCAACCCCTTCTTTCTCCTTTCTCACATTACTCCTTTTTTCAATCATACCTAATGACTTTAGTTCTAAACTATAGGTGATGTCCTTGGGTAGATCCCTCCGGCTCTGGCGGATCATAGGACGAATTTCCTATCCTTAGTCACCTTATAACTCCATGACTGTCCTATTGTTGCCATAAAACCATTTTTCTTGAAAATCTCTCAGAGTGTTTATGATAGAAACCATGTTTGAAACATTCCGAGAGTTTTATGTTTTTAGAAACACTCCCCCTTCGCATGTGCTTATATGTTTTGATAGAAATCTGCACATAGAGGGTAGAGTTCGCACTTTTTGAATTGATCGACTTTAAATGAACAAGATCGATTCGAGACACGCTTACATCACTAGAGAACTAGCTTGAAATTATTACCCGTCCTGGTCAAGTCCATAGAAAGTTTCTCGAGATGGTACATTTACTGACTTTGATTCCCGTCAATTCTTTGGTTCCGACTGAGTCGAGCTCATTTTGAGATTCAAACACCGATCATTAAACATTTTTTTATCACATTTTAATCACGTCTACTCCCCCTCAAAAATAGCATAATCGTGATATTTTTGATATCCACAGATTAACAATCATTTTTAGAATCTTTTAGGGAGACAAACGGATATGATTTAAGCATGAATCTGGAACATTTTAGTTTTATACTCCCCCTTTAATAAAGCATAATCAATTAAAGGGTTTTAGAGGGAGTTATCTTGAGCACAAAATATTTTGAAAGATTTAAAAAAAAAATCTTTTTGAACAATCTTGAAAGGTGCTAAAGATGATGATGATTTCTCACCATTTTAAATGTAGTGCAATCAAGCGTACACTTGTGATTTTCATTAAAAACACGAGTTTTGATTTGAAAAATAATCAAAAGTCATCATTTTGGTCCGGTTTCGTCATCAAGTATATGAAAACCATTTTGAAGAAATTTTGAGAAACGAAATGTTTAAGAAAACAATTAAAGAACTCTCGTCAAGCATCCGTACATGCCCGTATCATTGTTGAATGACATTTCTAGAAACGCATGTAATATCGATTATACAAGAGACATGTCGTGAGAAGAATATTTTGGATTTTTGATTTTCTATTTTGGATTTTGATTTTAAAATCTCGGTTGTGTATTTAGCTTGATTTATAAAAATTCAACGAGGGGCCGATGTATTTGTAAACCAAGAAAGAATTTTAGTTCCCCCATCATGGACATTTCAAATTTATTTTCATGAGATTTTCAAAATGTTTTGAAAGATTCGGATTAGTGGACCCAAAGATGATGTCGTCCACATAAATATGAACAATTAAAATGTCGTTTTGCATTTTTGTGTAAACAAGGTAGGATCAACTTCCTTTGGTGAAATTGTTTTGGATAAGGAAGAGAGGATTCGTCATACCACGCTCTTGAGCTTGTTTCAATCCATAGATTGCCTTTTGAGTTTGTAGACGTAGTCTGGATGTTCCAAGTCGATGAAGCCTTACGTCGACTCACGACACTTCTTCTTTCGTAGTTCCATTCAAGAACGCGGTCTTAATGTCCATCGATAAACCGTGATGTTTTTGTGAGTGCATAGGCTAAGAATATCCTGATCGATTCAAGTCTAGCTACCGCGAATGACTCTTCAAAGTCTATCCCTTCCTCTTATTTGTATCCTTTGGCCACAAGACGAGCTTTGTTGCGAATGACAGTCATTTCTTCATCCCGTTTGTTCTTTCATAACCATTTAAGATCAATGACGCGAACGTCAATGGGTCTTGGAACCATTTCCCAAGATTCATGTAGATGGTATTGGAGAAGTTCCTCCTGCATTGCTTCTATCCATGCAGGATCTGCCATTGCCTCCCTAATGTTTTTCGGTTCAATATTGCTAATTGAGAAAAGGTAAATGCACAAGTCACAATCGGTGGCAAGTTGGCGTCTCGTCTGAATTGGCCTTGAAGGTTCACCAATAACTTGTTCAATTGGGTGGTCTTTTGTCCACTTCAGAGTAGAAGGATACCGTTGGTTATACGTATGCGAGTTAGATGGTTCTCGTAAGCATGAAGAAGATTCAGCTGATTCCGTAGCAAACGGGTTTTCAAATAAGTCTTCATCTAACGTTGCATCGTTTTGGTGTTGGTTTTGCTCATCAACTGCTGGTAGAATGGGTGCAATAACTATAGTAGATGTAGATGATGTAGATGGAGTTGGTGCATTGGTTTCGACCGTTGTGGATGCATCTTCTGTTGGTGGTGGAGGATGATTTTGAGCGGTGCATGGAATGATGGTTTGATGCATTTGTCAAGTTCCACCAAAGTATTCATCGAACATTAACTCAAGAAATTCTCCCATTCTTGTTCTTTAGGATTGTCAAACGAAGTTGATTGAGCTCTTTGAGGTACGAGTCCCGAATCGATGTGTCCGTAAGTCTTCGGGTTTAGTGCGGGTTCTAGAGCGAGTCTCTCGGAAGCCATATGTGAAAGTTCGTCAAATTTCACATTCATCGCTCCATGATCCTCCTAGTTCTTCATTATACACCACAATGCCCTCGATTTATCCGAATATCC
The DNA here is from genome assembly GCA_022545495.1 of Chrysanthemum lavandulifolium. Classification (NCBI taxonomy): domain Eukaryota; kingdom Viridiplantae; phylum Streptophyta; class Magnoliopsida; order Asterales; family Asteraceae; genus Chrysanthemum; species Chrysanthemum lavandulifolium. The sequence goes on along the minus strand of CM040239.1, from coordinate 100,827,240 downwards.
AATGAAGATTCCAATATCACCTTTTGCTTTCAATTTTCTAAGATCTTCTCGTCATTCGTAAGATAGCACAAAGCGCCAAACACGTGAAAGTAAGAGATATCGGGTTTCGTTGTTCACAAGCTCATACGGGTTTTATTGAATCTAGGATGGATTAGGGATCGGTTCGAGTGAAACAAGCGATGGCAACAACATCACCCATAGAAATAACGGTGCACTAGAATAAATTAGCATTGTGCGAGCAGCTTCCACAATAGTTCTATTTCTTCTTTCAACTACCCCATTCTCTGTGGAGTTCTAACAACCGATGTCCGATGTGTAATTCCAACATCTTCAAATTAAGTTCTTAAATCTCGATTAGTGAATTTCGTGTCGTTGTTCTTCTTACAACTCTTCTGGAGCTTGAAGAAGTACTTGAATACGCTTCGTGAAGGTGATGATGATGCTCGGTGCTTTGTCTTTTGACCTCATAAACTTAACCCATGTATATCTTGAATAATCATCGACGATAACAAGAATATACTTTTTCCCATTAATGCTTTCAACTCTCATTGGGCCACATAAGTCCATGTGCAACATATGCAACTTTGCTTCCGAACTAGGTACGGATTTGGGTTTATATGATGCTCTTTTGCTTTTTCCTTGTTCGCATGACGGACATAAGTGATCCTTGGTGTATTTGAACTTTTGAAGTCCATTGACGATGTTGTCTTTGGCAAGATTGTTGATGGTGTCAAAATTGAGATGGATAACCGTCGTGCCACAACCAGGACTATGTTCCGGATGCTCGTGTCATAAGACATATTGGTGATGAAGAGGCCATTTTGTTGATGTTGATAGCATACAAGTTTGTATCACGATTCCTAGTTAAGAGATCGATGCCATCCAAGTTTCTAACGAAGCAAGCATTTTTCCTAAAAGCAACCTCTAAATCGCATCACGTAATCGCCTGATCGAAACAAATTGTGTCCCAACCCTTCGACATAGTAAACCCGTGTGATCAAATAATTTCCAAATGGTAGATCTCCATAGCCCATGATAGCTGCTACATGATCATTTCCAAACGACGGTTCCCATGAATTTCCGCACCGAAATTGATCGCAGACTTGATTCGGTCATATGCTTGGAACAACCCGAGTTGACGATCCAAAGACAAATTTCGATAACATGCCGAATGAAAAAGAATATTGTGGAAACCGTTTTGATTTTGGTTCCTTTGGGTTAGAGGTAAAATCTTGATCACACTCGAGAGGTTTTCTGAGGAATTCGGTTTATCACTCATTGTACCATTCGAGTGTGAAAGTTCTACCGTGGGTTTCAAATATCATCCCTATAGTATACACTATAGTTCCTGTCAGAGTGTAAAGCCTAAGTTTTGCAACTAGTCTTCGTACTGTTTAGCGAAGATCTTTTGGAACGTTCTTCTTAACAGCTTATCATTCACATTCTTAGAAACACAATCATCTTGAACATTAATTAAAGATTTATTGCAAGTTAAACAAAGAGATTCAACACATTCATTAGACTTAGCAAGTTTCATAGGTTCAAGACATTCAGATGAAATGTCTTTCTTATTCAAAAGCGGTAAATGCCTAGGTGTTCTTCTACTTTCTTCTCTTTATTCAAGCTACTACTCCTAGAGGGCCGAGACTCTATTGTTCCTTGTATTGCTCTTAGGCTTTAGTCCGCTGCCCTAGAGGTGCTTTCTAGTCCTGTAGAAGGTAAGGCACACGTATTAGGATTCACATTTTATGAAAGGAGGTGGTTTCACCGACCTAGTCTCTTTAGAGTGCTTTTCTTAACTTATGTCGTTTGTTCCATATGTTTTAGATGTGAGGCGCACGCATTAGTGGTACTCATCTTAAAAAGTCCAGTGCTAAACTTTTGGTTTCTCGATAACCGCTTTTCCTTTATCAACATTTTGTTTAGGTAGGCGGTGGAGTGATTGGTTTTGATGAAACATTTTCTCATTGACTTTTGGATGAGGCATAGAAATAGACATTTTGGTTTGGAAACCGGTTTGGGAACATTTTCTTTCTCCATGATCAATTGTTTTGTAATCACAGATCCATCGCTTTTCCTTTTGACATTCCACCGAGTCCTCAAAAGATCATTTTTCGCTTTCATGTCATTGTAGGCACGCTCATACTGACGCTTTGTCATACTTGCATTCCTCGGTTTTCGATCAAGTTGTTTAAAATATGAGACATTTTCTTTTCAAGTTTCTCAAGTGCTTTTCATATTTTGAAACAATTTTGGAGGTCTCAGATTGAGTCTTTCATGATCTTCAAATGTAATATGTTTGCAAAATAATGGACATAATATCGAAGAGTCGAACATCTTCAAGAGAGAATCATTTAAAATTTCCAAAACTTTGATGTGTTCAACACTTTCATTAGCTTGCTTTACCAAGGATTTATGGTCCTTGACAAAGTCACTGCTTTTCAAAAGGCTTGTTCAAAATAAATTACCCTTGAGTTGATGTTATTCAATGAGGGCAATTTCGATTTCAAAAACTTTTTGTTCAATATCAAAACTATTAAACCAGATGTTGGTTGTAATATGAGTTTTAGTTTTAACAGTCTCCTGAAGTCGCCCAATTCTAGTTTTAACATCGTCTAAAATGCTTCGCGCATCACTTGTGTTAAAAGGATTGTGTGAAGACATTTGTTCAATGTTCGAAAGAGATTTGGAGACAACAACTGGTTTTGAAACTGATTTTGAAACAGGTGTTGACACTTTGTTTGAAACACTTGGTTTGGTGGAAAACGTTGATTGAGAAACAAACGAAATACCATTAATTTTGTTCCATTTGTTATAATCAATTGGTTTGATTTCCGGATGTTTTTGTTTCATTTTTGATCTACTCTCCTTAGATAGTTCCAACGTTTCAAGAGAATCATGCACAATTATAGGTTCATGCAAAGGTTTTCCATTGTTCAACACATTTCGTTGTTTTCGAGCTTTAGGAAACAAGGAGGTGAGTTACCAAGAGCCATTTTATGTGAAGTATGAAAATCGGATTTACTTGATTAGAAAGCATCTTGTTTGTTTTAGCGGAATGACCCGTTGTAAGAAGTAAATTATCCAATTTTTGATAGATTCATTTTATCCGAATTTCATCAAGAAGAGAATCTTCTCGCTTTGAAAAATCGACAATCAACTGCTTCTTCTCTTTTCAAGATCAAAAAGCAGTGTTTTTGTTTAGAAAGTTGATCATTTAGTTCGAAATTTCCTTGTTTAAAGATTTTATTTTCAAGTTCAGATTCACATCAAGTGTATCATACTTGATATGCAATTGTTTTCTCTTAAAACAGTAATCTCGATAACCAATTTCTAATTCGATACTTTGTTTGTATGAAATTCAAAGGCTCGTGTTCTCTTTGTAACTCTCAAGCTCGGTGGTCAATTTAACATTCGCGGCCTTAACTTCGCGATTGACCTTACTCACTTTCTCAATTTTAATGCCACGCTTATTGATTAATGATTCAAAATAAGCACGTGTTTCCTCATTAGTCTCGTGATTTTGTGTCACACACCTCCACTAGGATCCACATCCGGATTTTCGAGTTAGTATTGCTACAACTTGGATTGTCCATGTATGTATCATAAGTAGGTGATGGCGTCACGTAATGTTGTTCGTCATGAGTAAACACATCAAATATGACATTGTTATAACATGGATCAATGATTGGTACCTCGACATCTGCGCTGGCATCATACACAAGAGGTGCGTCGAGTCGTTGTCGTACTTAGTCTCCGAAGATTTGCCATGAAGATGCAGTTTGCATTGAGTTCCTCGAGGTCTTCAAAATCATCTACAATAGCGAAGAAATCATTTTCCTCAAGACTCAACCGCATCCCCGCTTGCTTCGTATAACAAAGATAGCTTTTCAAGAAACTCAAGATTCTTCTTGTGCGGCTTAGTGGGACAGTTTGTGCCATGTGACCCACTCCTTGACAGTTATAACACTTAACCGATTACCCCGATTCACATTTCCATAATTCCCAACGACTAGAGTCGCAACATTCCCATTCGATTACCCACTACTCAATTCCCAACATTCTCGACCCAACTGACACCCCGATTCGAACCGCCGATTGCCCATACGAATCCAAAGAGTATATCCTCGCCGATTCCCAATAACTCCAACCATTTGTCCTTGATTACCCATATTCACACCCTACTGCAATTTGTCCATTGCGAGTGTTTGATGAAATCCGTTGGTTGTTGTTAGTTGGTGTGGAATAGCGACCGAATGCTTTACCCAATAAAGAAAATACTTGTAACAAAGCTTTTAGGGTTCCATTTCAAGATCGGTGATTCCTTGTTCTGGTAATGTTGTTGTTCGTGGATAGTTTTGTTGTTGAGGATAATTGACTGTGGTTGTGGAATGTATTCTTTGCAAGTTGTTGTTGTTGGAAAATGATGAAGACCGATGTTGTGTATTCATCAAGGTTGAGTCTTTGCAATAAGAGCCAATGGATCATGATTCTTTGTCAATCTTTCTTTCCCGACTTCATTCGCTTGACTTGGTTTTGTTTCGGAAAATCGCTTAGTTGATCAAAGCTCACCGATGTAAGTCTTTGTTTGGTTGACAATAGTGACATATCGCCCCATTCTTCCGGAAGATTGTTCAGAACTTGATGTTTTGAACGATAGTTCGGGTGATAGCTTGTTTCGATTAGCTCATTCATCAAAGTGCAAAACCTTTCATAGTAGGATTCAATGGATTCTCCCGAGTTGAAGTAAACTTTTCCCATTCGATTAGCGCTTGTTCTCCATGTCTTGTTGACCAATTTCTATTCCATAACAAAGCCGTCTAACACGCTCCCACATATCGAAAGCGCTTCACAACCTTGTCACAAAGAAGAAAGATGTCTATTGGTAAACCCAGTTGGACAATATGAATTGCCATGTCATCTCTGATCGACTTGCTTCCGATCCTCTTGATGTCTTGATTCGGTTTAAGTATGATAAGATGGTGGGACGTCGGGAGTTCCGTGGTCTAGGATTTGTCGAGGCTTGAAGGGTCCATTCGTAATGGAGTTAATCATGAGTTTTCCATTAGGTTTGGTCTTGATGTAGCGAAGCATACGACTTTTCCATTGAAGATAACCACCTTTTGCCAACATAGGAGGACGGTTTTCAAAGACCTACTGCATGAATGTCTTGTTGAGTTGCCATTGATGAAGGTATGATATGATAAAGTTGATGAAGGATCGATTCAACGATAAAGGAGTTGTGGTTGATGAAGATTAAGCTCGGTTGAGGTTTTTCCGAAATTGCATCAGAACCTTGGTTCTTAGGCGAAAAAAATTTTCTCCCAAAATTTGAAATTCACTATAAAAATCAATTCTAAGGTCGTATGAAAATTTTGAGTTATGACAATTTTGACGTCAAATTTGACCCGAAAATTTTGAATTTAGGCCCAAAAATTTGAATTTTTGACCAAAATTTTCACAGTTAAACCAAAATTTGAATTTCGCGTATAAATTGAACGTTTATGCGTAGAAATTTTGAAAATTTAAAATTTAAATTTTACTCCCGAATTTTATTTTTTTTTTTTTTTTTAAACCTTTATGCTTAGAAAGAGCTTAGGCGTAGACAATGTGGTTACGAGTAGGATATGGTTACGAGTAGGATGGCTTAGCGTAGGATTCCTTAGGCGTAGGAAATGCTTATGCGTAAGTTTAAAGTTAGGCGAGAAAACTTATGCGTAAGATTTAGTTATGCGTAAGACAAGCTTAGCGTAAGAAAATACTTAAGCGTAAAGTGTTATACGCGTAAGTCTAAGCTTATGCGTAAGATTAGGGTTTTGCCTAAAATCCTTTACACTATCACAAATGTAAAAGATATCCAAAAGTCAAGTGTTCCACAAACTTATCCAAGTGAGGAAGCATCGAGTAATCGTTATAGCTCAAGAATCGCACCAAAAGCTTATGCGTAGAAAGTTATGCTTAGACACGTGACGTTGACTTTTCTTACTTGTAGAACTAGGGTTTTGACCTACGCAGAAAAATTTCCAATGATTCAAACAATTTCTCTTGCACAAACAACCTTAAAAACACTCGAATAACACAAAAATGTTGACCTTTTTCACCCAAAGTGCTTAGAAAGCTTACGAGTAGAAATGACCAACGAACCAAAAACGAGTTCAAAATGAAGAAAACACGTAAAGCTTGAACTTTTCCAAAAAACTAAAACTTTAGCACCAAATAAACCTTAAACCACAAGAATCTTGAATTTTAAGTGCAAAATTAAAGCTTTAAGCGTGGCAAATATGACTAACGAAAAGACGCATAACCCTTCAAAACAAACACAAACACTCCTAAACCATTGTTAGGCGATTGATACCAATTGCGGGACCTTACTTTATCAACCTTATCACTAACCCAGCACGTATACAAGTATAACCACGTGAAACCAAACACAAACGTAGAAAGATTAAGAAGAAGGAAAGATGGTGACTTGATGTTAAAACCGTGTATATGTGTAGAGAAAAGATAAACACAATAAGTTGTATATTCCAAAGAAAGAACACACACACACACACTCAAGCACACCCCTCAAATGAGACTTTGAGGGGTTTATATAGTCCAAGGGACTTGATGCCCTAAAAGGCTTTCCATGGGCCTCGTGGACTTGGACATGGGTTGGATTGGATAAAAGGCAAGCTTTACATAACTAGTACCCATTTAGCTTAGTCCAATCCACGAGCCCGTTGACTATTCTATCACGATATCTAACACACGTTATAAAGTTCTTAAATGTGAATGACCATCACTTCTAATAAAACAATTAAGGCTAACAATGACATTAAAGCGAGAAGGTCAAAGTCTCAAAGCAATACAAGAAATGATAGGACCTTGCAAGCTAAGAATGTGCATTGGAAAAGAGTAGAAGATCACCCTAGGAACACTATGTCTGAGTTAAATAAAACGAATCATGTTGATTCTAGTATTAGCTATAAGCGTACTATAATTAATTCGAATTCTGATACTATCTGCAAATCATGTAATGATGTTTGCTTGAATTCTGTTGCTAATTATGAATGTGGTGTGAATGTTTTGTCTAATGTCACAAATGCCCGATTAAAATTGTTAATGCTAAAAATCATGCTAAGAAGGCTAAAAGGCAAAGACGAAAGAAAGTTAGAAAACAAATTGGAAACCCATAGGAAGAACATTTAGAAAGATAGGTTATCAATGGATACCTTTTTTCTCGCTAAGACAATGCCCTCTAGAAAATGGATGCCTCTTGGTAGAACTATTCCTTAAGAAGTGAACATACTTTGAATAGGTCAAATCTGAGACACCAAGATCGTGATCTATTCCTAATGATTCCATTGCTTCTATCTCGATGTGGGTGCTCCAATCATCATTACGAACCAAGTGGAACCATTATTGAATGGGGTTCCCAGTTATCCGCTTATCCATTCTTGTCGTGTTCAACTGCAGATCATTCAAATCGTTCTATGGTACCTCGACTCGTTTGTTCCAAGCATATGACTGGAGACCGTCATGCTCATGAACTTCGTGAGTAAATTCATCGAATGTTAGATTCGGAATGATCATTTAGTGCTATTATGGGTTATGGTGATTATGTAGTTGGCAAAAGTGTAATCTCTGTGGTATATTATGTGGAAGGTCTTGGTCATAACTGCTCTGTTGGTCAATTTCGTGATTCCGATCTTGAAGTGGCCTTTAGAAAACATACTTGCTTTGTTAGAGAACTTGATGGTGTAGAATTATTAAGAGGCACTTGTGGTTCTAACCTATACACCATCTCTATCAAAGACATGATGAAGTCTTCTCCAATCTGCTTGTCAAAGGCTTCAAAAACTAAGTCATGGTTATGGCATCGCTGTCTCAATCATTTGAACTTCGCACCATTAATAACCTTTCCGTAAAGGATCTTGTCGAGGCTTACCCAGTTGAAATATGGAAGAGATCATCTTTGTTCGACTTGCCAATTGGGTAAAAGTACGAAATATGCCCACAAACTCAAGAATGGAAGTTCTTCATACCATTCATATGGATCTGTGTGGACCAATGAGAGTGCAAATCATAAATGGGAAGAAATACATTCTAGTAGTTGTTGATGACTACTCTCGATTTACTTGGGTAAAGTTTTGAGGACTAAGGATGAAACTCCGATGTCATCATCAAACTAATCAAATAGCTTCGAGTTCGACTCAACAATACAAATGTAATTGTTCAAACAGACAATGCCACGAGTTTGTTAACAAAGACTTAATTCGCTTTTATGAAAGTGTTGGAATCGGTCATCAAAGAAGTGTTCCACGAACTCCTCAACGTAACGGTGTAGTTGAAAGACGAATCGAACTCTTGTGGAAGCCACAAGAACAATGCTAATTTATTCAAAGGTTCCAATGTTTCTATGGGTCAAGCCATTGCCACCGCTTGCTATACCCAAAATCGTTCCCTTATTCATACCTCTCATGGAAAACTCCATATGAACTTGTTCATAAACGAAAACCTGATCTCTCCTACCTTCGTGTGTTTAGTGCTTTGTGCTATCCAACGAATGACGGTCAAGACCTAGGTAAATTAAGAGCAAAGGCAAATATTGGAATTTTTGTTGGTTATGCACCAAACAAGAAGGTTCTAGAATCTACAACAAGAGAACCCGAAATATCATGGAAACAATTCACGTTACGCTCGATGAGTCGACCGTCAAATGGCTCTGGACAATCCAGTTCTGGACCCGCACTTCAAAACAGTCCTATTGGTTCATCCCTTGTACCAAATTCCTCTCCAGCAACTCCATATGTACCTCCAACTGAAGATGATTTAAAGAAATTGTTTGATCCAATGTTCGATGAACACTATGAACCAAGTGCTGATGAAATGTCAAATCCATCAACAGAGGCTGCTCCTATTCATGTGAATGAAGTCAAACCTTCAGTTTCAATATCATTAAGTCAAGAAGCGTCTGCTGCTGATTACTATGTCTCATCAACAAATCATCAATCTTCGAATGTACATCATGGAATTGTTTCTGGCATCAATGATGAAGTTAATACCTTTGCTACTCGAAGATGCTCCATTTGAAAATATATTTGCTTCGAATCATCATCGAACCATCTTCATCAAGAGACATCGACTCGCTACTTCCGCCACAACAACAACCACATGAACACCTAGAAAATGGACATGATCATCCATTGGACAACATCATTGGAAATCTCTCGTCCAAGATATACACGGAAACAACTTGCAACCGATGCCTTATGGTGCTTCTTTAACTCCATACTCTAAGATCGAACCTAAAGACGTTAAAACCGCTATGAATGAAGATAGTTGGTTCAATGCCATGCAAGAAGAAATTCATGAGTTTGATCGATTAGATGTATGGGAATTAGTACCGCCCAACCGTGCTATGATCATTGCTCTTAAGTGGATCTTCAAAGTGAAGCTTGATGAGCATGGAGATGTTCTTAAAAATAAGGCTAGATTAGTTGCAAAGGATACCGTCAAGAGGAGGTATAGACTTTGAGGAATCTTTTGCTCGATTGCTCGTGATCGAGGCTATCGAATCTTCTTGGCTAATCTGCTAGCAAGAACATGGTTGTCTCATCGATGGATGTGAAAGCGGACTTTCTTAATGGAGATCTAAAAGAAGTGGTTTATGTCACCAACCAGAGGGTTTTGTGAATCCGAGCATCCTACTCATGTTTATCGCTTGAAAAAGCCCTTTATAGTTTGAAGCAAGATCCTAGAGCATGGTATGATACGCTATCAAAGTTTCTTCTATCCATCGGATTCAAAGAAAGGAGCATTGATCCTACATTGTTCACCGTAAAGTCGTGAAAATATTTAATTCACGCTCAAATTTATGTTGATGATATCATCTTTGCCTCGTCGACCCCAATGAGTGTGACCGTTTTCAAATGAAATGGGTTCTAAATTTCAAATGTCAATGATAGGACAAATGTCATTTTCATGGGATTACAAATTTTACAAAGTCCGGAGGCATTTTTATAAATCAATCTAAATATGCAAATGAGATTTTAAAGAAATTTGGATTTGATTCTAGTGACCCGTTGACACTCCCATGATTGAACGTACTAAACTAGATGAGGACCACTCGGGATCATGGTCGACCAAACGAAATATCGTAGTATGATTGGATCCTTGATGTACCTCACGCCTAGTAGACCGACATCTTGTTCATTGTTTGCATGTGTGCTAGATACCGTGCAAAGCCTACTAAAAGCACCTTGAAGCGGTTAAACGCGTCTTCGGTATCTCCAAGGAACCATCAATATGGGACTTTGGTACCAAGGACACCGGTATGTCACTAATGACCTATGCGGATGCCGATCATGCGGGATGTCAAGATACTCGTCAAATACGCCCGGAGGTGCTCGTTTTGGGTGATCGACTTGTGAGTCGGTCTTCAAAGAAGCAAATGAGTACTTCTATTTCTCTACAGAGGTTGAATACATAGCCATGTCATCTTGTTGTGCTCAAATCCTATGGATGAGATCCCAATTATCGACTATGACTTTGAATTCAACAAAATTCCTCAGATGTGATAATAAAGTGCTATTGCTCTCTCATGTAACAACGCACAACACTCAAGAGCAAAACACATAGACATTGGACATCATTTCATCGGGGAGCAAGTTGAAAACGTGTGGTGGAACTTTACTTTGTGAGGACCGAATCTGAATTAGCGACATCTTCACCAAAGCTCTTCCTAGAGAACGTTTTGAGTTTATTCTTCCACGCCTTGGTCTTAAGAGTCTACAACCGAAACACTCAAACGCCTTCAAGAGGAAGAAGAGGAGTAAAGGTTTCTCATCTATCTCTTGTATATATTTATTCAAACAGAAAAATACAAAACTTGAAAAAACCTTCAAAAAGAAAATATAAAAATATAAAATTCTCAAAATCCATAAAAATTAGAAAATCTTGAAAAATTCCAAAAATATTGTTATTTTGTCATGTTTTTCCTTATTCGATATCATCTACGGACTTTGTGTTGACATTCAAAGAATGTCACGGGTTTTTAGATGTTCTTCAATGCACATAGTTTTGCTTAAAAAATGAGGCGGAGAAAAATGGTGGTTTATTGTCATTTCAGCAAGAACCCGCTTTAAAAGTAAAGAACAGAGCAATACTTTATCTCATGTTTCAAATCTCATGCTCTGATTCTAAAAACAAATGTTTGTCATTAACAAGACAAATGTTTCCTTTCAAATAATTTTCCTTCTAATGATTCTTCTGAAAAATATTTGTCATCTAATGAAAACAAAATTGTTTTGAAAACACTTCGGACTCTATTTTTGAAAATCAAAAGAACTTATCAAGTGTCTAAATCTCAATCCATCAATCAACAACCTTCGTCATTGATTGAGGGGGAGAATGATTTTTCAATTAAATCAAAAAGTGTTCTTCTCAAACAATTAGCACTTAAATGAGCATGGTCTACTCTAAATATTTTACAATATTTTATACAATTGGTTCAAGACCTTGGCTATCATTATGTTTTCAAAAGATAATCATGCATGTTTAATCAATGGAGTTTAAAGTCTCAAAATCCAATCCTTATCAGTAAAAATGTTTTTTTATAATCAAGTCACAATTCTCATTAAAAGCTTTCAAAATCAATTTAAATCTACAGAGATCACAAATCTCAAATGATTTGATAATTGTGATCGGGAGAGAATTTGTGATTTAAACTGATAATTCGATAAATGGTTTCATAAGTGGTTAGCAAGTTTTCCTCCCCGCATGTGACAAACGATTTCAAATTTTCCTTCCACATGTTGAGGGGGAGCATCTACTTTAAACCTCAAATTATTGAAACGTGATTGAATTGTCTCTTAGTGAAAGTTTCTTCTAATATGTGCAAAACTCTTTCAAACTTCTAGGCACATATTGAGGGGGAGCAAACCTATGAAAACCTCATCCTTCCTCAAAATGCTTTATATACTCAAATTGATTGGGAAGTGATGATGATCATTTTTAGAAAATGTTAATCAAAAGATTGGACCTTTCATTCTTAATCTAACGATTTCAAAGATCTCTTGCCTCCATATGCTAAACAATTTCTGAATGTTATGCATATGTTGAGGGGGAGCATTTCTAAAATATCAAAACAATTCAAGTACAAAATGCTTTAATAATATATCACAAGTATCTGGAGTGATTTTCAAATGGTTTTCAATTGGTTTCAAGGTGGAAGATCAATACCAAAAGACCGACCAACTTTACTTCATGCATGGTGATATAAGGATGATAAGGTTAGGTTGAGGTCCCATGATCCGCCAGAACCAGAGGGATCTACCCAGGGACAATCCACTAGTTAGTGTAGAAATCCTTAGGTATGATGATAAAAGGAGAAAAAATGAGATATGGGAAGAGTGCGATCGAGACCGAGCTAGTATTGGAATAAACCCAACAAGGTTCTAGTTATGAAGTCTCGGTAAGCATCAAGGGTTGAAGAATGAAAAGAATTGAATGTGAAAAGGGTGAAAAGAAATAGCCCTCAATTTATTTAACCTTAGGGTAGATACCGGGTTCAATTCATATGCTACTGGTGGTTACCAAGGTAACACCGGTATTGAAGACAAGACGTCATGGACCCAGTGACGCACTGCACTTCATCTTCCCAAACCACTCAAGTTCCTCTTAAAAGGACTTGTTTCATTCGCACAGGTAACCGACAGAATCTATCGACTTTCTCTTAGAGATTGTTGATATTGAAGAAGGAGACCCTCTCCCCAGTCTCCGGCATAGGAACCAAATGTGCACTATTGAGTCTAGAGCCTCGAGATCATCAATAAATCTCATTAGGACAATTTCAATGAAGACTCTCTGTTTCACACATTGTGGAAAGAGAGATTATATCTTGAGTCCTACGCATTATCCTTGTGGTATTGCCAGAACATCCGAGTGATATGTAAACATATTCACAATGAAGATGGAAATCCTTCTGGAGCCAACATCAAACAAGCTCCTGGTGGGTGGCATGTGAGATCTATCCAATAGATCAACCATGTGACAACCGAGCAGAAACAATGGGCGATTCAATCTTTGAATCACTCCTAGTTAAGGTTATGGATTGACGGATACCTTTGAAAATCCAGTTGTTGTGCTTAAAAACTCTTTTCTGTAGCACATCGACTATGTACTAATTTCTCAAAATAAAAGGTGTTTACGATTGATAATTGATTTTCATTAAAACCTTCGTTGTATTGCAAAAAAAAATTCTATTGAGCGATACACGATTGTTTCTCAAATCTCTTTTCATCAATCGGTGAATCTCAATTACCGTTCACTCACTCCGTGTTGTCTTCTTTGAGACTTTCCGGTTTGAGAACGGCTAGAGCATTGCGAAACCCCGTCAAGGAAATTCTTGAATTATACCGATCACAGCAAGATTTGTATCGATCAATGGGGAACCGTGGGCCATGTACCTCAATTCATCGAAAGTGATCAAAGACACTTTCGTGTGCTTTATTGCTAACTATCTTATGCAGGTACACCCCGACGTTTGTAGCTGATCAGAAAGAAGCAGTCAATCCATAGCCGCATGCTCACTCAACACATTCAATTCCAAAGGAATCATGATTAGTGCATCAATGACTCTGATATTTTCACTCCATACTTCTGCTACGCTGCTGCCAATATCATGAATCAACGAAAGCTTCCGCTACTCTAATAAGTATATATCATGATCCAGAATGTGAGCATGTCGGTCCAAACGTCACTACACCACTATGGATGAGTTAGACATTAATGTGGCTGATGATCTCAAAGCTGGCTCAAAACTCATTATCACGTGGATCAGTTAAAGACCTCCACTCAGATTATCCAAACATGAGAAAATGAAGAATCAAAGACTACGAGCTACAAAACAAAGAACATGAACAAGAATCCAAGAACAATCTCAATGTAATATCTGTTTGTATTCTATGTAATTTTAATGTGTGTTTGAGGTGACCTCCCTTAGGGGGAGATTGTTAGGATTTGGAAAATCCTGTAGTTAAAGTGTCGGTTACCTCAAGTATATGTAATCGTTAGAAAGCTCGTAGTCCTAGTTATTTGATGTTAAGTAGTATTTAGTTTAGTAACACCGTGGAGGACGGATGGGTCTTTACCCACTGTATGTCTGATCCATAGCCTGTAGGTGGCGTTTATTTGTAAGACACTATAAATACCCTCTACCTTGGAAGGTAGAGGGTTGGAGCTTCAATACCATTTTTCTTTGTTTCACATAGTTCCCAACTTTCTTCCTTTTCTCTCTCTAGAACTTTCTCTCTCTAAATATCTTGAACGCCCCACTTTGATCATGGTTTAGTGTGTTTGTGAAATCCTATATCCTACAACAACAAACCTGGATTTGTTTCTAAAAATAGACGAAAAGGACAACGATATATTTTTATTTGGATTCTTCACGAAAGTGACCTAGTGTATAACAAGGAAGGTGGGATGTTGATTGTTGGGACTTGGGACCATAAACCGATGTGTGGGGTATAAAAGGTTTAAGTGTTTGTCATTCTAGGTCCCTCATGTATCTTACTATTTGTCACACTAACGACTAAAACCGCTAGTTAAAGTTAGAACTGCTAGTGCTAAAGACAATTTATCATATAAACGTGTTGTCACTACATGTTGTCTAAGGTTTCGGAATTAAGACTTAAAAGTGTTATTACATGTTAGTACTGCTAGTGCTGAATACCAAATAATATAAACATGTTGTTACTACATATTTTCTAAGGTTACTCCTGCTATAACAATGTTGGCTGACCTTTAATTTGACTAGTCACAAGGTAATTGAATATTTTAGAAACAGTGTGTGTTACTCTTCAATTAAATTCTCCAACCAACTAGTATGGAACACCATTCAAGTGTAATAAATGAAGAGGAAAAATACAGATGGTTATGCTAGTAGACGTTCTTATATAAACCGTGAATGCTATTCTTTTCGTTATAACATCGAAACCGGTTGAGAAAATGGTATGCATTGGTTGCAGGATGGAAAGAGAAAACAAGTATGATTGACCTTAGATGCAAGGCGTGCACCGAATAGAGAAATCATGTGGTATTGTTGTCCAATGAATTTTTACGGAAGCGACAACAATACTCTTTGTGGGGTTGATGCATATAGACTTGGTGGTGTACATGTTAGCAGGGAAAAAACAACTGCAGTTCATAGAGGTGAAGGTGTGATGGTGTGATGGGGCTAGCGGTGGTTCAGTGAGTATCAGAGGTAGAAGTGAGACTACATCAACAGCTAATGAAATTCATGATTCTATGTGTACAGAACCCAGTGACCTTAGTGATGAAGAAACTCAACCACTTACAAGTCGAATAACAAGTGAACCACCTAAAAATGACCAAGCAATTGAACAAGCTGCAATTGATACACCTAGGTAATGACATGCTCGTCATTGAACAAGTGAGCCACGACCTATTCTCGTTATATGTTGTATTTCATAATAATTGTATTATGTATCTGTTATGTTATGCCAATGCAAGCACTTATTTGGTTAGCAAAAATGGGTAAATCCAAACACTAGACAGACAAGATGCAAATGTGATAATCAAGTCGCAAAATCACAAATACAATTTTTTAGTGTTTTTTATTTATTTATTTATTTATTTATTTTGAGGTGAAAGTGGGTAAATACTAACAAGGCTGGATAAAGCACTAAAGCAGGAAGAGATAGTTACCATGCACGTGCCCAAAACATAGTTGAACACGTGTACACCCACCAAAAAATGCTGACTATTGAAAGGCAAAAAAAAAATTATCTACAGTCCCCCATTAAAATGAAGTTGCCCTATATGATAAGTTTCTACTTTGTTTAGTTATCTAAAAAAAATTAAGTTGCCCTATAGGGTTGCTATCCTAAAAAGTAGATGCCCCATCAAGGTTGCCATGATATACATCATACTATAAAGCATTCATACACAGATATGTAAACGGACACCGAACGTAGATCAAAAAACAGTGCATACTACGATAACCTCAAAGCATATGGTTACACAAAACATCGCATGTTAATTTTATGTAATTGTTGAACATTTTTTTTTGGTAATCATAAGAAGCACCAACAAAAAATGTTTAACAATTACATAACGCCGCCTTACAAAAAGGCTAAACTAGACAAACTATTTTGAGTTTTAAGTTATGTTAACACCCCAGCTTAACGTTATCGGCAACATGAGCATGTCGCATAAAATACCTACACTCCAACCTTCCTTTCCTTAAAACCAAGTTGCTTTTAATCCCGCACCTCCTCGACGGCGGTCTCTTGTTAGAGCCTTTAAATGCCTCGACATCTTGAACTTCCGTAAGCCCGATCTTCGTGTTTGAAAGCAGTGCCTCCTTGCATAAGGTTTTCTAGAGACCTTATGACCGTAACTATCCTTAACGGAAGAAGAAGAAGCCCCAACATCCATAGATAGAGACCCAAGAAATATTTATAGTACCATTCATCGCCATCGAACCCAATGTCCGCATCAACAATTTTGCTAGCCAAAAAATCCATGAATAGATTCTTTCCTTGACATTCAATTCCTTGAATTCTAGTTTGGAACAGAGGGCTTCTTAGGGGAGGTGACCGTCTTTCTTCCTCCTCCCATACAACAATATTAGAGGCAGAATTAGAAGTAGCAAGCTCCACAAGTTTATCATGTATTGCTATCCTGGCACACGTTGGCTCATCAAGAAGATCCACAATTAGGTTATCATAATAGAAACATGCTAAGTTATCAGGTGCATGTGCAATGTACAAGCCGATCAACCCACATTCCTTGGCAAGTTCAAACATCCTTTTAATGTCATTATCGCATTCAACAACTGTCAAACCAGTTGAAAGAGCAAATAGTGGCCTACATAAATACAAAGCCCGTATCTCACACTCTAACTTGTTGGCCAAAAAGTCAAGCATTTGATTAAAGTTCATCCTTGTGGACTTACTGAACGTTTGAACAAGGGTGCGCCCATACACATAAGTTAATTTGGGCAACCGAATGAACTCACCATCGTAGTGAATCTCAACTACAAGATTCTCATATACATAGCGTGTAGTACTCCTGTAATAAAGGTAAATGAATGTATACAAATGAGATTAGCAAGTATGGACAAAAACCTAGTAAGGGCAAGTGACAATCACGAAAGGTAATGGAAGGCATACCTTGGTTTGAAATCAAATAAGGCAACTGGAGGCTTAGCAGCATTTTTTGATGAAAGAGAGGGTTGGGAGATTGGCATTATGACTTGTGTACAAATGTGATCTAGATGAATATTTGATATATATTAGAAAGGTTGTATTATTATTTTACTATTAATAATGTAGTTATTAATAGTATGAAAACTATGATCCGCTTATTTTAATATGGAAATAGTAATAGGAAATTTTGGTTAATTTGTTATAAGTTTTATGTGTAGTGTATTTGTGTAATGATATGTGGGAATAAATTAATTGACAAACCTATGTGGGTCTTTTTAAATTTTTCTTGGAATGGACGGCCAAATGTCATGATTAAATGGACGTCAAATGAAGAAAAAATGAACCTGAGTTGTGGAGTTTTAAAAGAAAGATTATCTGTCTGTACAACAAATTTAGATGTAAATGTGTACATACTTTTACGCCGTGTCTCCCATTGTTTTTGAATGAATGTTACACGTACACAAGGTTCTTGCATGCAAGGTATTGTATGATTATTGGTTTATGTATGCATGTTATAAGTGTCTTTAGTGTAGTAAATAGTTGTTATGAATCCATTGTCTAGTCATTAATGGCTTATGTGTGAATGAATATATCAATATATGGTGCATGATAAAACAATGAAAGTGCCGTTGGAGATAAGTTTAAAACTGTTAGTACAAACGATAAAATCTATGTTTATAAAAAGCGAATCATTTTCGCGATATGCTAGCGCGACGCCGGATCATCAACGCAACGATAGACCATGTGCTAATCGATATAAAATATACAAACCCACACACCACAATCACCAAAATCCCCTTGCTTAGGAACGTTTTGCTAACCTAAATGAAATCTTATAGTCATTCGGATGTATTCTATCTTATCAAAAACGTTTGTTTGCTCTAGAACAACGGTAGTTTGACCTGTAGAATATAAACTGTTAAAATAAATAGACGGGATCTTGTAAGATGCTTGTCGAAAATGTTAGTATTATATAATCGAAATAACCACGTTTGTCACCAAATTATTGATGAAATAAAGTCGTTTGTTCAAGCCGGATTAAATATGATATCTAGTGTCATGTTGTAAATTATATATGTGTTCAAAAGTATTATATGTTTTTATTTGTGATTCATAAACAACGTTCAAACATTTGACATGTGCTTCGAAATATTTTTATTCATAATAGATTTCATTTCAATACATTAAAGGATAACAAAGACATCAACGTAGCAACGACATTCATGAAGATACCAAAACACAAAATATGACAATCACGTAACGTGAGAGAGACCACATAACAAGGTAGGAGTAGAGGATTAATAATTTTATGCAGCTTTGTAAAGGAGATTTTTTGAGAACTTGAGCCGAGTCTCACTCATTAGCCTCATCGCCCCTGCTTTTTTCAAGCTCGTCCCGAATTGCACGCAGGATTTCCAAACAAGATCGGCAAGCTCGGACCCAACCACGACTCAACCGCTTGATTTGCTCGCCCTCACAAGGTAACCACGAGTTAGGTCGATCACATTTGCATGCATGTCACTTAAGAACTTGAAGTCACGCTCATTGTCACGCATAAACACGTTGTTAACCATGTCTTTAAGTAAGTTATCCATTTCTTTTGTAGTAAATTGTGTTGTGGCTAGTGTGTGTCCCCGACAAAAGTTGTATGATATTGGGATATATGTTGTCCGCTTATATAACCCAAATGGGGGGGAAGAGCGGGGTGGGGTGACATGGAGTTTATTTTGAATTGAAGTCTATCTCGAATTAATGTGGATAGTCAAGTGGTGAATAGTTGAGTCACGTCAAGTAATTATCGCTGCACATTCGCCAAGTTTAATTAATGAAGCTTCTCTTGTACTCAACCGATTCCCCGCCACAAGATAACCATTTTGGGCAACTAGTTTCATTGGGGCAACTAAACCAGCTTTGAATTTTGTTTAGTTCCAAATGCAACAAAATTTTACGTACCTTGGGTTAGAAAAATTATTAATTGAGTATGTTTTGTAAATAGACGCCATTAAACAGGTTTATATCGACATTTTTGGTTACATCAACTAACACACATATGCTATTATTAGATGTACATATCATTTTTATTTATACACTACCATAATATAACTCGACTTTTATATCATAAAGTCGACTATGTGCACTTATCGTGCTATTTCAATATTGAATGGATATTTTGTAAAAAACCCAAATCGGGGATGCACATAAGTAGGACAAACTTTATTAATGAGGAAAGGACGTAATGAAATGATGGTGGTAGCTAGTGGCATGTACTTGAAGGGAACTAGTCCATTAATTTTTCAACTTTAACTATTGCACAAAAAAGGCACAAAGAAACTTGTGTCCAATAAGTTAATTGTTTTTGGGCAAGCACATACATACGATGGGCAACTAAATCATATGTGGCCCTATTAAATCATGAACCTTATGTGCAGTTGTAAATTAAAAGTAATCAAGCTTGCTAGCTAAGTATATATTTCCTATATCGTATTATTATATGCGGACACAATGTAAATTAAAATGAAAATAAATTGTTAAAATACGGAAGCAAGCGATTTATGTACTTTATTTTGGTTGGTTCTAGTTAATGTACATATATTTTAGATAATCTGTTGTTGGTGTGGTATTCGTTTGATGTTACTACTATAGAGTATAGACAAGTAAGTATAACAAATGTTTATGAGAAACTATGTTGTTGGTTGTGGTAAATAAAAATTGGAATTTCAAATAACAAGGACGGTTTATTAATGGTGAATAGATGTAAGGAAATGATGGTGGTACATAGTTGCATCTACTTGAAGGAACTAGTGTGCACAAAACTCAAAGTCAAATCACAACACAACACCCAAGAAACTTTGGCCAACAATAAATTTGTTCTTGGGCAACTAGACACAAATAATGGGCAACTACTCACAAGCATGGTGTATTCGTGTATGCGGTCACAAAGTATAACAAATTCATCAGATAAGTTTATTTATGTATGTGTTGTTCGTAATTGTATTATATATGTTGGTTATAAGAAGCATGGTGTCCGCAGGGCGCCTTTGAGGGTGTGCAAGAGAGCGACCGCTCGTGGCCCCTGTAATTTTAGGGCCCCAAAATTTGTTCCGTTAATAATTATATGTGTAGACATATTTTCACGAAAAAAAGTATTTAGATGTGAAAATATCTTAAATGTGTAATATGTTAGAACGTTTAGATAATTAATTGCATAATATCTTATAAACGGTGGTACTTTATATATAATATTTCTTAACGAAAGGTCTCATTATATAATTTCAGATTGGGCCCTCAAAAATTTCGCCGATTCATGGGACGGC